>JAZHYW010017204.1:0-386781 GCA_037355805.1 Ixodes ricinus
GGTGGTGCCACTATGGATTATTTGGTCACGTGATGAGATGTCAGGGTGTTGCATGACCACCTAACTTGACGTCGCAGTGTCCTATGACGTCTTTTGATGTCGCAAGACACTACAACATCTGGAGGCCGTGCGACACAAGGGATTTTACGTGATCATGGGGTTAGTGTAACGTGAACACCGTGTGCTAAATATGGCGGGAAAGTATCGTACGTCTACTCTAAGGCCCCTCAAGTCCACATTCTGCGCAATTCGGACTTCATACTTTTTAGATCCATGGCGCATGTACATTTGCCGGGAGACTACGCATTCGTTGCGCCGCACCCGAACAATCCGGGCCGTCCTCGCAGCTCTCCGAGCGTGAGATCGGCGCGTGTCAGCGGGTGGACAAGGTCTCCCGGGAGGCGGAGGACTCGAGGGCCAAGCTTGAGGAGGTCCAGTCCAAGCTCCATGAGGCGGAAGCCAAGCTCCGAGGGGCTCAAGAATGCAAAGACCGAGACGTCAAGGCAATGGAGTTGAAGCTCCTGGCCGTTGAAAAAGAGCACCAGGATCGGGTACGATGATACTTCGTCCTATTTTGTTGCTTTTGCAATACATTTTTTTAATGCAGAATGCATTTTAACGGAAATTAGCTTTAAGTTTGTGTACCCATCACGTCGCTCTGCTGTGCCGTCGTCGGGTAAATTTTGTGGGGTGATGTCCTGCAACATTTTCGCGTTTAGCTACATCTTAGGGGAAAGCGAACGTGATATGCAGATTCGCAGGATAAAACTGCACTAAAATCAACCTCTTACTTTACAGCGAAGCTGTTTAAGGCTAGGGTTCCGTGGATTTTTTGTGTCAACAATTACTCGGGTCCCGAATTCAATGCAAAATTGCTTCATTCTATGCAAAAGCTTATGTCTCATCACTTGGATATACATTTTCAGTAGATTAGTTATCAATAAGCACCATTTTCAAGATCGGTAGACTCTCGGGTAGATAACGGTTTCTCGGAGATTTGCTGCTCTGCGACCCGTGTCGGCCATGTCTACGCTCGCACTGCCCTCTCTTTGACGTTCTTCCAAGAGCTTGCGTGCCTAGTTTCCTTTCCTTCCGCTCTTCCGGGGTGGCGATCCCGTCGCGCATGTCTAGTGTCCTCCGGCTCCTCAGGACGGCGATAGTTCGTACATTTGTTCAAAAATCTGTCACGTCTTTGTCATGTGCTAAACAGCGCCGCTGGTCATCCCCTTTCACAAAGTAGGATGGCTCATGATATTTCTTTTCTCAAAGAGGTGTTTTAGCTTTTCCTAAAGGGAAGCTTAAATTGGGGGTTTTTCGGTTTTCACAGATTCGAGAAAACCTTCCTATAGTCCGTTGCAACTCAAGAAGGTAGGGCTAGGGTAAGACGGGCTGCGGAGGAGGAAGCAGGCAGAAAGCTAAAGAAAGGAGGTTTCCCCCTCTCCTCTCCAGCTTTCCGTCTGCTTCCTCCTCCCCGGCCCGTCTTACCCTCGCCCTACCTTCATGAGTTGCAACGGACTATAGGTGTTTATCGCTATACAGCGAAAACACAGAACCCTAGTTATGAGCGACCATTTCCCATAAATTGTGCATAGATATAATCACACAAATAGTACCAAAAAACCTTCAGTCTGCACAGATTGATAGTGTTCCAGAGGTGCCTGATAAACGGCGCCAGCGTGCTCCCTCGTAAGCGGTCGGTCAGAGTTAAACGCCAATGTGCGAATCAACCTTTATGTGGATTGGTTCGCAAATTTGCTACACATTTCGTAATCGTTTCGGGGACGCACGGAAAGTTGAATCTAAAAGAACGGTTGGCGGCGCTTTCCAGAAACGGTGGCGAAAGGTCTTCTGCCATTTTGAGGCCAATCGGGAGGCTTCCCCTCGCAGCCTCCCACCGGTGACACTGTTTTTCTTTTCTCCTTTGGCATCTGCAGATGCTGTGCCTCCTGAAGCACTCCACGGGCACTTCCCTGGGCACGACCCCCACCCTGGACACCTCTCTTGCCGAGCGGCTAGAGATCCAGGTAAGGGACCCTGTTAAACCGTTTTTATGTGTACGGTTAAAACCCGATCCAACGCAAATCACTCGGTTAAATTGGGTGCTTCCTTAAATTAAATTTGGCCTTTTTCGGGGCATTAAATTCAACGAGCCAAACTTTAACGCGTCAGCATCCAGAGAGTTGTTGCAACACCGCGTTCCCGAATTGCTTGCACGCCGAGAATCTGATTTATGCGTGTACGATTATAGCAGATCAAGACGACCCATAATGGCAGTTCGTGAAGAAAACCTTAAAGCTCTTTAAGATAAATTTTTTATCCCACCACAATCCGTGCCTTTTTATCGGCCAACCATGAGAGCCAGGCAGCGTTCAAATTGAAGTCTACGTGTCCCACCAGAAAAGCAAAAAAAGTGCCTTTTCCGATCCGAGCACGAATGATTTCCGCATTTCCTGTGGTGTTTCGAAGTCTCCAATTATTGGCACAGACAAGAAAAAATGCTCGTGCTCCTGACTTGGCACGTCTTCCTTATGTACAAGGTCTCTCGCTGCAAACAAATTGCTTTTCATCATCGACATGACTTCATAAGTACTGTTGGCTGGTTCGCTTTCCACGACTATGGATGTGTGCCTTTTTTCTTTCTTTTTTAATCAACATCATTTTATAGATTTAGCATTTTAGGTAATAATGGCATGCCTCAGAAGTAGTTACATCTAAACGTAAATTTAGAAGTAAATGTAAAAGTACCGTATTTCATTTTTCTTTGGGTGACCGTAGGGACCTCAAACTTTGCACAGTGGCAAGCGGCATTTCTTTCTCTATTCTCGGAAGTCTATATTAGCAATTTAGAAATGTCCCGAAGAGCAAGTTTAGTTTTGCCAGTGCTCCACAACGAGAAAGATTTAGTTGACCTTCTAAATTGGCATGCCACTGGTGTGAGCTTCTTGCTTGCACCAGTGCAGCTTGTGAAGAGACTGCTTTCCTTATACACTGTACAGTTCTGAAATGAAATGAAATCTGAAATCTTTATTTCCACAAATTTATTCTGGCGGGCCTCCAAACAAAAAGCTACCATATGCTAACTTGACTGGGTGTGGGGCCCTAAAGCAAAACAAGCATAGCAATCTGGCAGAAAAGTGTGATACATTGAAAAGCCTCGTTATACAGCTTAGAGTTTATCTTACCAACTAGGCATGTACTCATATCATGTGAAAGTGAGAAAGGTCAAGCGGGAAAGGAGGAAATTGATCCAAAATGTCCGGACATGGCGACACTAAATCGTATGAGTGCCATATGAGGGTACTGATTTCACCTCTGTACACTCCCAATTTGATTGATAAAGGTTGTCAAGTAAGGCAGTGTTTGACTTTCTATTGAACTTCTTGATTATCTTGGTTTACCGATGAACCTGCTCGAAGATATAACTTCCACTCTTCCCCAAGATATTTCGGGAGCATTGTTGTAATGTAGAGGAGCAAGTATTGCATTTGTAAAGGTGTGAAAAATGTAAATAATTGTTGCCAGTTTAAAGGTCTGCAAATGTCTTTCTCTACATTTTTATATCGTGTATTTCTTGCTCTTGTAATTGTGATGACCGCTACCGGAGAGTAGCGGTTTAGCCACCCTGGGGTCCCCTTTGGGGTAGAGAGTGGAAGAAGTGCCATGACACTGGAATTTCGAATGCGGACTTTAATTGGTCCGACTGGGAACGGTGGGTGTGCTCGCTCACCCCCTTGGTGCCGGTGCTGTTGACGGGACGCGGGGCCTTGGGCTCTTTTCTCTGTCTTGAGCGACGTAGTGGTGAAACGGCCGGACGGTTCTTGGGCCACGGTCTCGGTGATCCGGTTGGATGCCTGATGGGTCTCGGTCAGGTTCGTCTCGGTCCGGTTCGGTGAGCTGGTCTCGGTCAGGATCGCGTCGATCGGTGAAACGCTGCGGTCAAGTATGGTGGGCCGGTCCAGGTTAGCTTCGGTCAGCTTCGGTCTCCTGTCAGGTTTGGTGGGCCGCTGCGCAGTTCCTCCCTACCGTCCTTTTTCCGTCAGCCCCCGTCGTTTCCCAATACGCCAACGAGATCTCTTTTGGTTCAGTCCTCCCTTCCACTCTCGCGCGGGGCGCGCGAGAGTGGAAGGCGCTTGTTCTCCCCCGATCGTCCACAGTGGCTCCCCCGACAAGTCCCCCTTCTTCCCCAACGGCGGGCCTTCCTCCTCGCCGAAACACCACCAAGCTCACAGAGAAAAACTCTCTCCTCCTCGGTGACGCACCCTCGTGCTGTTCCCGTCCCTTCGGCCAGCAGTTCATCTCCCGACTTCTCGGCGCCTCCGCAGCTGGCGAGCACCCATCGTCTTTCCCGATGCAGACAAAAGGCCGGCGGATAAATCCACCCCGTCGAGGCCCGAAGGGCATGCACCTGTTTCTCGGGTCCGGCTCAAAAGTCCCATCGGCGGCGCTGTGACCTCGGGTTCGGCTCAAAAGTCGCATCGGTGGCGCCGTGACCTCTCATAATCTCTGTCGAAATATTTCAAACTTTTTAATACTGCTATATTCGGTGAAATAGCAAATTATGTACATTCTGTGCAAAAAAAAAACAACCTTCTATAGTTTCTTTTTTAGTTTTCTTTTGAATCAGGTTTGTCACTATTGCAGCAGCAAATGCCTGTAGCACTATAACATGTCTACTTCAGCTTTTTCCCCCCTCTATTCATATTCATGCTGTACCAATGTTCCCTCTAGACAGGTTCTATTGTATTGGAGTCGATGCTAACAAATTTTGAACATTTGCACAGGGCTGGCCGAAAAGGCTGTGTGCCTTTGACGGTGTTGTGACTGATCTGCTTCGAATTTCATTCCGCGGCAGGACAAAGAGATCTCAAGACTCCAGGTTCTCCACGAAGAGCTCGAGAGGAAAACAAAAGAAGTGGAGCAGCTTCAAGAGGTATGTTTTTTTCTTTGTCAATGCGTCGACTGCTAAACGTGAAAAGTGCAAAGGACAAAAGGACAGCAAGAAGGCAACACAGCGCTTCATGTCATCTGTCCTTTCCACTTTATGTATCTAATGCGTTGAGCCAACTAGTCCACCTTCATAATTTAGTGTTGACTGCAACGAACCATGGGTTCTCAAGCTGGGATCATCTACCTAAGTGAACTGACTTCACAGCTTAAGCTCTGTTGCAACTGGTGCTAGCAATTGTTTTTGTTCTTGGGCTCAACAAGACTAAGCTCTCGTTTGTTCTCGAAGCGTGTTCTGCATTTCTTGACGCCGCGCTCACTGGGTTTCCCTTTTTCCCAGGTGATTAAGCATGGTGCTAGGCCTGTGCTGGGAGTGGACTACTCCGCCAGGAAAAAGAAGTTAGCCAAGGTAAGTTATTGGGGCCTTTTTGGAAACCTGTTGCCGGACAGTTATCTCGTCGCTGTCCCTTTCGGAACGATACCAGAGCTCTGCTCTGGAGGAGTGTACCTGGTCGGAGCCAAAAGCTAAAACGCAAAAAACCATTCTATACAATATTTTTCAGTCTAAGCCGCACATAGTTGGGGAGTACTGCAAAGGACAGCGCATAGAGTAGTTGCAAACGAGGACGTGCAGCCGCACTTAGGACTGCCCGTGGACCGTCTTTGGACCGCAGGAAGAGCAGGATTTCAGTGGGTGCTGTGCTGCTCCTCTGTCATGAATACTAATCGAGCCCACATCTTGCACGGTTCACGCCTATGCTTATGGAGAAACGCATACAAGTCAGTGTGGTATAGGAACACTGGCAAATATTTGGGAAAAGTACTGCAACTTGCACACTAAAAAATATATACTTTTTTTTCTTTGTGTGCTACAGGGAGATAAGACTCTGTGCCGACTATTGTTGCTCTAGGGTGTCTGTTGTCAAGCAGCGAGATCATATCACGATTCCCCTAATTTTGGTCAGTCCAAGTTTTTTGCCGTGATTAGGAGTGAACCGTTTGTCGTAGAATGCGGAAAACTCTCTTAAGGGGCGCCAGCAGTAGAAGCGGGATTCGTAAAGTTTTTGGCCCAATACTTTGCCCGAATCGGAAGTGTAACGAGATTCTCGAAGGCTTTGAGTCGCGGGACAACTTCCCTTGTCGGCACGCGTGGGCTGGCTGCTCGAAATTGCAGCTTGTAGTAGACGACTGCATGTCGATGGCTACCCCACCCCGACTTTTGTCGCAAGAAACGGAGAGCTATACTTTCTCTCCTACTTGGTGTTCAACAATGTCAAAGCTGCCGCACGAGCACGGTGTTTGACCTCTCGGATCATTTGCATGCCCTTTTGCGTAGACGAAACCGCAGGTGAAGCCACGACACACTCGTGCCAGTAGCTTAACTTTGACGGCGTTGTATACTTGTAGCTCTGAAACTGAGTATAGCTTCATCTGTGTGTCATGGCGTTAAGCGGTCGGCTTGCATCTACTACCGACGGAGGTAGCGTTCTTAGAAATCTTGGCACTGCATGCCTTGAAACCTCCTAAAATCGCCTGCGACGGCAGGACATACTATAGCGCCATCTATCGGGCCAGCATTTTTTCTCGTCAGAAGAGGTTTTAAGGCACCCGGTTTTAAGTGGTCGCAAGTGCGCGGACAGGCCTTCCGGAGGTCCGCACCCCGTGCATGGCCCGCACATAGAACATTCTCGTAAGCAGCCCCATGATGCCTGCATTGTTAGCTCACAAAGAAGCCCGTATAGGATATAAATCGTCATTACTGTAATCAGTCATTCACCCCATCTTTCTCATGTCGGATAATTTAAAACAGAAACTTCTCGGATAGTCCGCAGCTGCAGATAGTCTGCACCGTGCAAAAATTTCGACTTCTGGACCTGTAGTTCATAGTCTACATACGCGTTTAGAAGACGCGGTACTGCTGCAGCTTGCGAAATGCCTCCTGGAAATGGTCACACTCTACAAGGTCTGCTTCGCGTTTCTTTTCCCTGTTCCTTTCCAGCCCAAGAAGTTTGAGTTGGTTCCCGTGAGCGACTTTTCGGACGACAGCTTCGAAGAACACAGCAGTGACGAGAACGACCCGGACTGGGCCGGCAGTCCGATGTTCCCTCAGGTGAGCCGTCGAGCGTGCCGGAGCGAGGTGTTAAAGGGGCACTACAGTGGTTTCGGAAATTATTTATTTACGGTTGTAGCTCTATGTACGGGCTGAGCATTCTAGAAAACCAGAGGTTAGATTGATGTACATCCGATTTTTTTTATTAAAAATGGGATCGAAGATAGCAACGCACTGTTTTCCTTCTATTCGGCACAGGAAGCGGAGCACGCCATCAAACGTGCGACGGCCAAACGCGAGCAATTGCTTTCCACGTGCGAATCACGTGCGTTCGTAGATCGGTTTGCCGTCGGTCGGTCCCCTTGCTTCTCCGAAACGATTGTTCATGATTAGCTATCGCGCCTCTGACGGCACCCCGCGCTTTTTGCGTCAAATCGCAGGAAAAAGAGGGGTCACAATTTTTGATCCTGTTAACCCGGGATGTGTGTTACTGGACAATTTCTGTGGCGCTCTGTAAGTTTTGGCCGTAATACACTAAAAAGCATTACGACCATAGGTGGATGATTCTCTGGTTCAAACGTTTGTGTTCGACTGTGGCAGAGCACATCGGGATCTCTCGTAACCTAACACGCTGGCGCCGTTCTGTGGGTGGCTCGGAACATTCCCGATCTCCGCACACATCTTTATAACTTTTTTGCGTTATTCTTCCACTGCAGGCTCGAGTTGATTCTGAAAATGTTAAGAGCGACCATGTCCCGTACCAGACACATTCTCGAAATACCCAGGCTTTAGACGTTCTGGCACGCTATTAATTACCTCTAAATTCAGTATGGTTATGGAGCAAACCACAAAAGACAATTGTGCCAAAAATGGACGTTCAGATTTTCTCGCTCCCTTCGGCGGGACGACCTCGGACTTTGTGTTGAACAGGCAGTCTCTAAAGAACCGTATCAGCGGTGAGTGTGTCTCCGCCGTTAGCTACACGCCGTCAAACTCGCGAGCCTTCGAGAAACGGCCGTATCGCTCCAATTCAACCCAAATTACGACATTTGACGCCTTGTTTTCGGCATGCGAGCGGAACCTCGGCCTCTCCGAACAAGTTCAAACTGGCGAGAACTGCGGAAAAATAATTGCGACTTGTAATTTGGATTGCTAGTTCAGACGGCCTTTTTAGTCGTTTGAACAAATTTTGAGGCCCATTGATGATCATGAAAATCCGGTCTTTCAATTCACTCGGCCCCAGTTGAGCGCAAATGTGTGACCAGCCTTTACGCCCGGGGTCACTTCAAAGCCACGATCGCATACTTCGTTTCAGCTGAAGTCCCGAAGCTTAAGCAGCGTCAAAAGCGCGAGTCACTTAGCGTTTTCTGTACACGATTGGTTCGGCGATGGGAGAACATGTACAGAAGCGTGACAAACACCATAATGATGCATTTTTGACGCCGTCTGATTTGTCCCGTCGGCTCGTAGTGTCGGCTGCATCTGGACTTCAAGTGAAACGGAGTGGTATAGCATGTTTGCTTTCTCCCTCGACCCCGTAGTGTACAAATCTCCGCTACAACAATGTTTCATCTGTTTGTTTTGCACGGTACTGTAGGCAACAATACAAAGGAGAATAGACTTCCTCGCTTTTTTTTTTTTCGGTAGCTACAAATTTTGGAACATGTTACGATCCTGGCGAGGGCTAGAACAGGAACTTCGGATCCCAAACTACCTACATACTGTTTGACGGGTGGAGGTTCGACAAAGGTTGTGGGAGCCGTAAAACTGGAAAGATGAACTGCTCACTTTCGTGTTGTTGCCGATAGTACCTTTTTATGCGTTATGGGCTCTAGGGCACGGCCATCATGTTGCCTCAGCACGCACAGGTGTTGTCCACGATGACTACTTTAGCTTCGAAATGGCGGAGAGAGACTTGCAGACGCTCTGCATGGTGGCATCGGGGCACTTCAAACGAGTTTCATTTTTACACGCAGACGTCCCGGAAGAGGAAGTCCCGGGACGAGGACCTTCCGGGGATGAAGGTAAGTTGCTGCTGCCAGTCGACTGTGGATGTGGAGGTTTAGCAGGCCAAAACGCTTTGTCGGCGTTTGGCCGGGACTCGCGTCCTTGCAGATGAGAGACGAGTCTCGGCCGAATGCAGACTCGGCAGCCCATGTTCAATTTGTGCCGCGAGTTTGCCCCTTTAGGCGACGCTCTAGTTTCAGCCCTCCAGTATTGTTGTCTAGGCGGAGTCTATAAAGCTTTCTCGCTGTTGTCTTTGATGACACTGCCAGGCTGGTAACCTGGAGTATGCTTGACGGCCAGGCGGAAGCCTGGCCGTCGAGGCATGCATTCTGTCCGGTTTGCAACATGCGAGGCAAAGTCGCTTGCATCTTTTGCAGCAGGGGTTCTCAACCACCGATGTTACGGGGATGCCTCCAAGCTTTTCAACATAGACTACTCACTCGGACTACATGTAAAACGATACTTATAATAATTCTCTATTTTCTTCATGCCCCAAAACAACCACGTGGTTTTGATGTGGTGGAACAAGGTAGAACATTTAAGAGACACAGTTTATATATACTTTCAAGGATGATAGAAAATGAAAAAGGTCAAACTCGTCACGGTTCAACAATAACAATCGGCTTCAATTTAACAAAAGAATTTTATTGCTCAATCGAGGGCTTTTGGGACCGTGAGAAGTCCTTGGGGGATCCGATCCGTGGACCTCCATTTGAGAACCACTGGTTTGCAGATCCCTTAGCATGCAAGACTAGTTCCAGTAAAACATTAAATGCGAGGAATTTCGTTCTCGGTCGATAGTGTAGCCTAATCCTGGAACGGTGGCCAGGTTGTTTCTAACAGTTCATTTATTTTTTTATTTGTTCATTTTTTTACCGTTACGTTCTGAAAGAACGCCCGCCCAAAATGAAGAGAAGTTGTGAAAAACGTGGAGTGGGCTATCTTTGGAAATGCCACAGCAAAACTTCATAAAAAAATAATGGGAAACAGCGTGGCACGGGCTACAAACCACGCGAAGCGGGAACCGATACTGCAGATAGCGGACACCGCAAATTTGAGTTTCACGCAGTGACAAACGCGCAGGAATTCGCCACGAACTCCTAGCTATGTCACGGGAAGGGTACCGGAAGTTACGGACGCAGCAGATTCCCGTTTCACGATGTGAAGGACCTGCAGAAACCCGTCAAGAACTCTCATTTGACTGGAACGAATACCGCAAATCACGGACGCAGGGGATTCAAGTTTTATGGTGCAATATACACTAAGGAACCCGCTACAAACTCCAGTCACGGGAACCAATATCGCGCGCAGATCGAGGACAAAAACGCGGAAATCCGCTACAAACTCGTGCGTTACTGGAATAACTGCTGTAGATCGCGAAGGCAGCAGAATCATATTTTACGGTGCAAATACACGCGGGAAAAACTCTATAACAGAAGCCAATATCGCGTGAAAAAAAAGAAAAAAAGACGGGAACCCGCTATGACCTCGCTTGTCAGACGTGCCGGTACAGCAGATTGCGTGGTTGATGAGATTCCCGTCGGTAATCGGGGTGAAGTAAGAGGGGGGGGGGGGGGGGCAGGGGCAGGCAATGCTTTTAGTTATTTCTCCAGAAAAACGGGATGGGCGGTACCTCGAAGGTGGGCATTTTCTCAGAACTCTACGGTACTTTTTTGGGGCCCAAAGGCAGTGGTCTAGGGAAGTGGTCTAGGATGTCCGGATGGCGTACATAGAAAAAAATATTGGGCAAGTTCACGTGTAAACAAGTTAGTCGGAACACTAAGCAAAATAAAAAAATGGCGTCTAATGCCAGCGCACTCGACGATACGGGAAGGAGATTTCGATCCAGCGATGTCGTGCGGAGGACTCAATATTCTGGGAGAATCGCATCAATCTGGAAGGATTCTGGGAGAGCCTTTACCTCTGGTTGCATTGAAGCCAGAAATAATAAAATGATCCAATCGAACAGGAAATAAACAAGTGGATTCTTGAAGGATACTGGAAGGATTCCTGAAGGGTCTTTACTTGTGGCTGCAATGGAGCCAGGTGTAATGATGTAACCAATTGAAAGTGCAGTAACCAACTGAGGTTCATATGTTTCGCTTACCACTGCTAGTGGCCACTTGCTGCCGGAACAGTCGTGGCCTGTTCTTTGCAAGACGTTTGCGAAACCGTTGGACCGGCGCTCAGCGAACGGCATTTGCTCGTCTGCATGCTAGTGTTTTCAGCAGTTGTCCTAACTGTGTGCAATGCGACCTTGTGGTGTCTGCGCAGCGCTGCTCATCCAGTGCAGCGTGCAAATGCAGCGGCCTGTGCGGTGCACGCTGCGCCTGCAAAGGAAAGGCAAAGTCATGCAGCATCATGTGCAGCTGCAAGGGGGCTGCGCTGCTACGAGCTCTGCACCCTCAATGGTAAGGGATACTTCACACCTAGTAAAGGTGTGGCCACACTAGCGTCGCAAACGCTTGCCGCATGCCGTCGGCTGCCGCGGGTTGTTCAAAACCAGTTTTTGCCCTTGGCCGCGTGCCGACGGCGCCGTCCGAGCAGCCGGTCCGCGTGCGGTCGAGGACTCGCCGTTTTTTGCCGCAGAAGGAAGGAGCCAATGGGAGCTGGCGTAGAGAGTGACGTTCCGATGTCCTGGCGACGCAGAAGCCGCTTTGCCGCGTGTCTTTCACGTTGCGAAGAAGCATAGCGCGATTTTGTTTGCGATACCCATTCGCCCCAGTGCCTTTGCCAACGGAGAGGTGCTTCGAAACTGCAACAGTATAAATGGTGGACACTTGTCGCACCCGATTCTATTGCTCATTCTCGAAGGTAGACTTCATCTCTGGCGCGCAGCTGAGCTGCAAAGCACTGGCCTGTCTCTCAGGGATTCGGTAGTGCCAACTCTGCCGGAACGAGAACATGCACCTTCTTGCCTTCAGAGCGCGGCGACGTTGCAAGATCAACGAGCAGGCTAGGATGATCCCATTCACGCTGATCACCGGGTCATCGTCTTACAGTCAAACCCACTTATAACGATCCCACATATAACGACCTATCGGTTATATTGACCAGCTTTCAGAAAATATACAAATTCGAGGCCCTACCCATTAAAATTGTCCAGATAAAACGACCGTCTTTCAAAGCATCATACTGTTACAACAAACACTCGAAGTCCGCCTTCAAAAAATGAAAAAATAAAAATACCCGCGCGCTAAATGAAAATGAAAAAAATCAGAAGAGCAGCGCTTTGGGAGTCGCTCAAGGTCATTTCAACGGCCGCGCGGAATACTTGCCCAGGGAGGAAACAAAACTACTAAAACAAAAACACCCTCCCGGGTCGCGTAGTCTGCAGATTGTGCGTGCGCGGGAAGAAGAGGAGGAGAAGGAAGAAGTCAACTCTCACGCTGTGCTGCGTCGGCTGCGTTTGTTCGTTCTATGTTTGCAAACTCTGTCCATGTTCAACTCAAGAACAAATCAATGCTCGGTATAAGGTAACTAGCCCAATCGCCATCGTGACCATTTGTTTCCGCTCGCCATTTTGGTATCCGTATCGTGCACATCCTCTCGCGTCTATGAACTAGTGTCTGTCGTTTCAAGATTTAAGAAAACAAATACTAGGAGGCTTTATTTAAACGAAAGGGCATCGTGCTTGAGAAAAAAGGTAACGGAGAAGCACTGTGTGGCCTCGCAATCCCAGCTACCCGACGAGCGCGCAAAGTGCTGTTTGAAAGACGACACTGCCAGATGCGATGGCCGCACACTTACATACGCAGGAAGCGCGGCACTTAAAATGCTTAAGACCAAAGCAAGTTTTAATTACCTCTGTCGACAGCGAAGAACCATCTTCGGACTAGTGCACGGCATTTATTTCTGTGTTGGCATGCGTTTCATAAAATCGAATCGGCAGCAATTTAATTTTTGATTATCTGAAAGCTAAATCTGTCTGCGCGTTAGGATGGGGGGCACGTGAGGCAGAGCGAAACTACCAATACCAGCCTCATTATCCTTATTTATACCGTGTTTTAAAGGCAAGTCCAGATATAGCGAACTGCTAATAAAACGACCACTTTTTGCGGAACTATCGCGCTCGTTATAAGTGGGTTTGACTGTACTCGCCATGTAGGCAGCGAATGCGGTTTCGGCTGAGTTGTGTGGAGGATGGCCGCCGAAATGGAAGAACCTAACGAAGAGCAGACGACGAAAGCGCAAGAAATCTGGCGGAAGTGCACGCGCAACGAGATCCACTGCTGTTACGTGACAAATGCCGGCAAAATGGAGTCCAATGTGGCCGCCTCGCGTCGGAATGTCGGACGGTGGTGCCGCCCAGCGGCGCCGACCGGCAGCGCCGTTGCCGCTAGTGTGGTCAGGCCTTAAGGTTTAGCGAAGACGGTTTCTGACCGTTGGTTGTATTGATGTATGTGTTTGTTGTATATGTGGGCACGTTGTAGACGTGGGCACGTTGTAGACGTGGGCACGTTGTAGACGTGGGCACGTTGTAGACGTGGGCACGTCGTGCGTCTTTCACACATTGTGTGAAAGATTGTTGATTGTGAAAGAAAGCAATATTTACATTTTAATGTAGTACATAGGGTCAAAATAAATGGAATAATTCTTCGCAAGCACACTTAAATTTATTACAATCGGACGTTCGCTAGACTCTCGGGCATTCCATTCCTTAATAGAAAGATTTCAAGGAGACTCGGCATGAGGGCAGCCGGATTTTGTGGTGGTGATTATATCTTGAAAAAATTCGGTGGGGTGGCAAGTAAAAGCAGACTTAAAGCGCCTACAAGCCAAAAAAAAAAAGTTTTTGTCATGCTAGGCGTTGAAATTGCATATCAGGACATTACAAAAAAAATTGTTTCCCTATAGAGTTGCGTATCTTTTTATAAAAATAGAAATACGAGGCCCAATTCAAAGTTCCCGCCGTGCACTGTGACGTAACAGTGTACCGCAAGGTGTCGGGGCGGTCAGAAGGTAGGCATCGCCGGAAGTCACGTGAGTTGTATCCCTCCTCGTGCTTACCGTGAGCGCGTGTAATATTTTTTTAATATTTTTGTTATTCTCCGCACCTCCACGAGCGATCGAAGCAGACAAGGTCTCTTTTATTTGCCTTTCATCGCTTAATGTTGCTCTAAAGGTAGAAGAAGCGCAGTCAGTGAACTGACGTGATCAACTACAATGCCTAGAAGGTACTGTGTGAGGGACTGTACCGGGATTTCAGCAACTGAAGAAGAGGTCACACTGCATGCATTCCCGAGAGACATACATCGGCCGCATGTGCACCTAGTAAACAAGTTCTACTCATGTTCTAGACAAAATACGTACTTTGTGCTCGACGTTTACTTGTACTTGGTACACAAACCAGTTCGTATTCTTTAGACGGCAGGCATCTTTAGCCTGAAGAGTATCCGATGATTCAACAACCTCGGTGTCTGAACCTTCAGCAATGCGATCGGGTGTATCGTATGCTAGCAATCCTAATTTCTGCGAGCGTTCTAAAATTTTGTTTTCAAAACTTGATAGCTTGTTTTGCGCCCAGTATAGCTCTGTATCATCGGACTGGCGGCATGCACTCGTACACTGGCTTGTACTCGCAACGCTTTCATCATTGACCTCCATCACGTCGATCCACTGACTCTTCGTCCTCAATTTTACAGCACGGGAACTAACCACCGGTGCAGCGGTAAAGAGCTAGTGGAACTGAAACTTCGTTTTCTACAATCGCTCGTACAAAAAGAAGAGTAAAAAAAAATCTTAGTCACGGTCGCGGAGAGCACGAGGAGTGAAACTGACGTGACTTCCGGTGAACCCACATTTAGTGACGTAGGTCGATGCCTCCCTTCTCACCGCCCCGACACCTTGCGGTACACTGTTAAGTCACAGCGCACGGCGGGAACTTTGAATTGGGCCTCGCATTCCTATTTTTTTGTAAAAAAACTACGCAACTCTTTAGTGAAACAATTTTTTTTAATGTCCTGCAATGCCATTTTAACGCCTAGCATGAAAAAAAATTACACCATCTTCCCGAGGGGAATTATGGGGTGATGCGGAGCATCGCGGATCGTTATTAACGGTGTTATTAACGGTGTTATTAACGGTGTTAGTAACGTTGTTAGTAACTTTGTTAACTTGCGTGTTATTACGTTGTTAACTTGCGAATGGACGCCGCTTCTCGTTGCCGTAGTTCAGGGTCTGCCGCTCGCTTCAAGCGTTTGCGCTCAGCGTCGCGTGCCCTTCGCTGCGCAGCTTTGTCTTCAGTGGACGTAGCGTTGCTGTTAGTTTGTGGGGTGGTGCTGACGCTTGCTTGCGCCAACCCACTAACTGACGGGACTGTTGCTTCCATCACACTTCATCGGAAGAACGGAGTGGAGTCAACAGCGCTGAACTGAACGCGCGCAGCGCGCTACCGCTGCTTATATTCACACTCGAAGGAGAGGAGACTAGAGGAGGAGAGTTGCGCATGCGCGCGCGGTGTGAGTAAGAGCGAACGCACGCGAAGTGCACGCAGCTGGTAGAGAGACAGAGCGGAGAGAGTAACGCGCAGCTGTTGGAGAGAGGGAAGGAGGAGAGTTGCGCATGCGTAGCGTGAGTGCGGACTACGACGCCGCGGGACATAAACCCGAGCAAGAGATGCTCCGCATCTAAAAATATTTTTTTTCGGCGTGTCAGAGCTTCTTTAAGGGATGTGGATCATGGTAGTATAATATGCGAAGAAGGGTCAATCGCGATACTTTGTGTCTGTTGCATCGAGATGTCCGGACAGCTTTCGACTTTGGAGCTGTCACACTAGATGTAAAAAAATAATCCCTAAAAGTGAAGTGAATGTATTTGTTTCGGATACATTCAACTTTTTTAAGAAAGTAATCTTGCCAGAGACTCCAAATTAGACCAGCGTATTCAGCCGTCGAACGAATGAAGGACTTGCAAACCGAGTTCTGAAGTGATCATTTTAATAAAAAATGTTAATGTATTGTTTGTTTTTTTTAGAATGCTTATAGCCCATAGATTGAGTTATGACCATAAACTATCGCAGAAAGTGTTAAGTGCCCCTTTAAGGGCATTGCAGAAGCTACATAGAAGTTTGTTTCAAAACACCACTTCTTGAAAACCGTAGGATGTTTCTACCAATACACAGCTCGGACTCTAATTTTGAGATGCAGTATCAGTTTTTTTTCTTCTGTCTGGTTCCTGCAGGACCTACCGATCGTAGAGGAGAGCAAGGTCTCCACAAGCAGCACCTGAAGGAAATGCAGCTGCACTGAAGCCTTACCTGGCATATTTTTTTAACTTTTGACGATCGATTTTTTTTTTATATCTTAAATTCAACATCACGCGGAGATTTATTTTTTTCATTGCGTGCATCTCCGGTATAAATATTCTGTGTATGATCATTTGTGGCTTTACAAAATAAAACTGCATGCCACTTTTTTTTTAGACGGGGTGACCCCCTCTTGTATGGTTTTATTATGATCCCCTTTTAGCACTGTCACGACCTACTTTCACTGACAATTTTTTTATGCGCTTTATTTTGACGATAGACTTAGTGAATGCACAATTTTACTATAGTCCGTTGCAACTCAAGAAGGTAGGGCGAGGGTAAGACGGGGCGGGGAGGAAAAAGCAGACAGAACACTAGAGAGAGGTTTCCCCCTTTCTTCTTCAGCGTTCCGTCTGCTTCCTTTTCCCCGGCCATCTTACCCGCTCCCTACCTTCTTGAGTTGCACTGGACTATAGCTCAAGGTGTCTTAACTTTTTTGTTCATTTATTCATCGCGCTGAAATTTGGTTTATCAAATATGCAAAAAACTATGACTTGTCAATAAATTTGTGCTTTTGATTAGGTTCTCATGACCGGGTGTTGGTGGCATGCAATTGTTCACAAATGTAAAAATCGTAGATTTGCATTCACGAAGACAAGTTTTGTGCGGTGATTTTGTTTTAAGCCCAATGTATTTATATTGGTAAAAACATTTGACCAAGCTGCATGTATTGGGGAAACTACATTCCTCAAATACTTTGTTAAAATATTGTATAATATAAAAACAACAAAAATAGCATTGCTGCACAAAACGTTTTTTCCAAATTTTACAAAAATAGCATTGCTCTGGTGTAAATATTTTGTCTATGATCATTTGTGGTGCTTCATGAGATGAACTAAATGCCACTTCTCCTAGTAGTTCCTGCAAATCCCCCTTTTGCAGCATGTGTTTGATTTGGATGTTCGTATCAATGACGGTGTGCTTTGTTTAATGTAAATCTTGTCGCGGTTATTTGTCTCGTTTAAGGTATTCATGTTTGCCGAAATGTCGTGGTTTTGGCATAGTGCGCAAGAGGTTCATTGTAAGGTTCATTTGTGCTGTTTTATGTGCTCGTCGTCAGGACTAATGGATTAATGTGCCCAGAAAGACGCTTGGGCCAATGGAGAGGGTGAATGAATAAAGAAAATCAGACTTGATGTTCAATCTTCAGTGTGTCTTTCCAGGATGGGGCTAACATCTGGCCATCCTGAAATTCAAGTGTCCTCACATCAGCTTTTACCACTGCCTTTGCTATCATTTCCCTTGCAGGCTGTTTTCTGGTATGTCAGGTTTGTAATCTAGTGACAAGCAAGATCGCTGCCTCTAGAACTTACCCAAGTGCCAGCAAAGTGGCAGCAATTCAGTGCTTTAGCTCCAACTAACAAAAAGGAACTACAAGCCTTCTTGGGTGTGGTAAACTTCTACAATAGATTTTTGGAAGGGAAGGCGGAGGTTGCAGAGATTTTTTATTGCCTGCTAGATGATCAGCATAAGTGGGCCTGGACAGGATAACACTATACTCCGTTTCACCTTATGTTGTACCGCAGCGAAGACTGGAAGCGCGAGCTCATGGCGTTGGCAGCTGCCCTTACTGCACGAGAGCTTGTGCCGCCGAGATCTGCCCCAGAGCAAGGAGCTCGCGCTTATTCGCCACTCCAGCGACCTATAGGGCACGCCACTATCGGGCAAATATGGCGGTCGAATCCAGGTCGTTCCTTGCCATGTGCCAGCTCAACGCATAACGCTGGGGCACCAGCAAGTAAGCATTGGACTCGAAATTGCTTCCCCCGCGTTTTATCTTCCACGTTTCGAGCCTGCGGCGATGTGTTGGGGTAAGCGAACTTCCAGAGGCTTGACTTTCTTCGAGGAAATGAGGAAAGGACTGCCCACTGTCCTTCCACGGTGCTGATGAACGTTGATAAACGCAGAATGTCTGGCTCACGCGGTTACATAGGTCGCGTGCAGAGCAACCTGGGTCACAAGGCGATACTACGGTTACAACACAGTCACCGGTAGAACTGTTCTGTCGCGCAAACCAGCAACAACATCGAAACACGGAAGCCAGAAGAGATAAGCAGAAATCGCGAAAGGACCTGTTCCGGCCAGTTCAGTGTTTTCCCGCTAGGTGCCGTTCGTTTTGCTGGAGTCGCGAATAGCCTTTCCTGCGGTACAACATAAGGTGAAACAGAGCATAGAAGGCTTTCGAAAGCCTCTAGAAACTGCCGACGTTTTAGTCGCTTTTGTCGAAGTATGACAATAGCACTCCTCTGGTACCACTACTACGCTGCGACTCCTCACCAGTGGGGGTTGGAAAGTTGTTGGCACACCAAAACTGCGGGAATGACCTTCCCATCACATATGCCTCACGAAGTCTTGGCAAGAGTGACCGGAATTGTGCAGTTGTAGACCGAGAGGGTCTTGCCCTTGTCTACGGGGTTACACCTTCACCAGTATCTGACAGGAAGTTGTACGATCTTTACAGAACATAAGCTGCTGGGGCCGTTTGGCACAGACAGGTGCATGCCTAAGGTCCTTTCACCTCAAATGCTATTGTGGACACTCCTGTTAGTGCCTACGGCTACCAGATCAAATACCGGAAGGGCCAAGGTAACTCTAATGCGGATGGTCCAAGTCTGCTGCCAGTGCCTGGCAGCAGACTTGCCAGGCATTGTGCACACAGCCCTGTATCACCCAGCAAGCAATGGCAGGGCAGGGCAGAGCAGATGGTGAGGGAGGTGAAGGCGACACTCAAGAAGCAATCGCAAGGAGATACTCGGTGCAGAATATCGAGATTTCTCTTCAAACAGCACACCAGCCCCTACTCGGTGACCAGCAAGATGCCAGCTAAGCTCATGTTGGGATGGAAGTTGCATTCCCCACTAGACAGACTTCATCCAGATCGGATTAGAAAACCGGAGGGCACAGTCCCAAAGATGAAGTTCCCTAGGGGATGTGATCTACATGAGAAGTTTCACCCCTGGCCCGCAATGGAATGCAGCTAAGGTGGTTGCCATAATGGGCCCAGTCTCGTACAGAGATTAACAGGAGAACGGCATCGAGTCATCGATGCCACTGCGACCAGCTGCACAAGGCTTGGCTTGACGTGAGGCTCATCCCAACTAGTTGGAACAATGCTTTTCGACTGCCACCCGTCGCATGTCGTCGAGAGCCAACGGAGCAAGCGTCTTCACTAGATACAGGGGTTCACGACCAGCCTACAAGTCCTCCTCCTCGAAGGTCATCAAGTCTGCGTTGCCCAGTCTCCCAAATGGGACCTTAAATTTTTTACCCAACGAGACTGTGCATCTTACTAAGAGGGGAGGGATGTAATGTAGCGACAAGTTTCACTGTTCTTGCTATGCTTAGTGGACTTCATGTTTTCGGTTGTCAAACTTGTTATGCGTATACACGGCCGGACTGGAAGCGCGCGCTCTCTTTCTCTTCTTACGGCCTTTGCAATTGGGGCAATCGCCACCTCCCGCCGCATTTCGCGGGGGGCGCTGTCACCTCACCCCTGGCAGAGCCGTTTATTGAGAGAGTTTGGCCATACACTGGTTTGAATAGGCGAGCATCTCGGGGCCAACCACAGGCCGCGAAACAGCCCCTAGCGGTGGTCGTGTGCTCTAAATTTGTGACACGACTATACTTCGTTTCACCTTATAGGCGAGCGAAGGCAAAACTGGAAGCGCGAGCACGGAAGCTCCGTGCGTTCAGGCTTTGCTCGAGCGCGCGAGCTGGGGAGAAATGCAAAAAGCGCTGGTCTCGCGCTTCTAGCTTTGGCTTCGCTCGCAGATAAAGTGAAACGAAGTATAATTTGAGCCGTGCCGAGCGGGAGTCCGCGTCTCAAGACGCTCGCGCACCCCACCCTTTGCACTGCTTTCTTTCAGCCAGTCTCAGGACGCTGTTCTAGCAGTGCAGACAAAGGCGTGGGCACGAGCGCGTGGCTTTGGAAAGTGCCTCCTATGCACGAGGTCTCGTACAAACAAAAGCGTTTCGCTGAGCTAGGCTCACGCGCCTGTGCCTTTGTCTTCACTGCAGACATTTGTGAGATGGAGTAGAGGTCTCCTGATTGGTCGACGGTGTGTCACAAATTTAGTTTACGCTCTAAGCGTGGGGGGAATATTCGGCGCTGGCGGCGGCCTTTGCTCCGCCTATTGTCCAAACTCTCCTAATATACGGCTCTGACCCCTGGTAGAGTTCCTGTAAAGGCTCCCTACGGGAGGCAGAGTTGCGCGTTCATGCATGGCATGTGGATCCAGCTCCTCACGTGACTGAATTCGGCAAATAGCAGCGCCGCGCGTTCGAGGCGCGCGGCGCGCTCAAAAGCAGGGTGACGTTCGGCGGGGCGCGCGCAACGTTTACTTGCCTGCACGGCACTTCATCTGGCTCATCACGTGAACGTGCAACTCTGGCTCCCGTAGGGAGCCTATACAGGAGCTCTAACCCCTGGTAGAGTTCCTGAATAGGCTCCCTACGGGAGCCAGAGTTGCGCGTCTGTTTTCCACGTGCCGCCGCGCCGCTATTCGAGATACGATCACGTGAGGAGCCGGATCAAGTGCCGTGCAGGAAAGTAGACGTTGCACGAGCCCCGCCGTACGTTCCTTTGCTTTTGAACGCGCCGCGCGCCTCGAACGCGCGGCGCCGCTATTCGCCGAATTCAGACACGTGAGGAGCAGGATCAACATGCCGTGCAGGAAAGACGGCGCTACGGGGATGAACGCACAACTCTGGCTCCCGTAGGGAGCCTATACAGGAACTCTAACCTCTGGGCTTCCCTTTGCCGTTTGCACAGAGCGCGTCTGACAGTGTATCACAGCGCTGTCGCAACTTGCGGCCGAGATTTGTACAGCCTTTGACACCTGATCCTTACGTTTAGACCCTCAGCCACTATCTAATACGCTTCTGATGAGCCCAAAACGGTGAATATTTGACGCACATCTCCGAGAGATTCGGAGATGCAATTGCGGAAAAACTGTACTCGTATTTACCTCCAGGACTCCAAGAACAGGAGGAGACGAACCCATTCTACGGGGAGGAACTTTGAATGATAAATAATTCGTACACACTCGTGAAATGTAAGCAGGCCAAATCTATCTATCGCCGTGGTCTGCATCATCATTTTATAGGCCGCACATGAAGTCGGTCAGCTGCTCAAGACGAGGAGTCTGTACAATTTTCGCACAGTGCATATTACAGCTTAAAGTGCTTCCTCAAGGGCTTGTGCACATATCCAGCTGATTTTTCGTTTCTGTCCGTGACCGTCTTTGCATGGTTAATCAGAAGTATCCTGAGAAACTTGCTGCAAATTAAACCAGCCAAGCGCTTAGAGTGACTGTTGTCAATGCCCTCTGGGCAACTTAAGATTGGCGCGCCTTCAAGATAGGGTGCAATGACTAGTTGCAAAACTTCGTGCACATTTGTACGCAAAAAGTGCTTAACAGCCTTTAAAAAAAAGAAAAAGAAAAGCAACAATGTTGTTTAGAAGTGCGAGGAACCTAGGATTTGGATAATAAAGTCCGCATTTATCCTGGCCTTGCAGTAAGACGAACAGAGGATCACCCCTGTTACTCGTAGTCAACAGCATAACACAGGCGTCGCACAATAAACCGTTGCCAAAACAACAACCTACGAAGCTCGAACACCAGCGCAAAGCAGCTCGAAGGGACTCTCCGAGTGGGGTGAAGTGGGGTGAGGTGGTTGCGCCCCTGGCGGCAAGCAAGTGAACTACATACCAAGAAAAAATGCAATTGAATCCCGGGCGATTGCAAAGGCCGTAAGAAGAGAAAGAGAGCGTGCGCTTCCAGTCCGGCCGTGGCGTATGTTATCAGAAAAGCAAAGCCAAACCTATACCAGTCGTGACCAAGGCAGCAACGTGTTCGGCTCATTTCATTACACGATCGGTCGATGGCAGAGAGTCAGTCATTCAGACTCTTGAGACACTGTTCCCTTGGTACGCAAACTTGACAATGCCTGGACTCCGAACAAGAGCTTCGTTGTCACTTCCTGCGATAACGCAGTCTACAAGCCAGGCTGAACTTGTGGAAATCCTGTTTGGTGGCTTCGTTCATCATTTTTTGCCTCGTGCAGGCTGACCAAATGGCTGTACTAGTTGCACCATACTTTCGCTGTTTGCTATAGTTTCGTCCCCTGCAGGGGGTACCTAAGCTAAAGCCCTTTAATAAAGGCGTTCTTTACAAGTACCGCCAACCATTGTTGTGGAAACGTGCAAGATATTGTCACGAATGACAAGTGATGAGGCGACGAAAACTGAAGTAAACTAAACGTTTAATGGGGCGAACTTGTGCCCAAACTAATAAAAGAAAGAGGAAACAAAAGATAACAGCAGAGCGTCGCGGGCGTCGAAGTCGGCGAAAGAGCAGAGTCGAACGCTGGGGCGAGACTGAGTCCGGCTGGTTACGCGGAGCCCCTTTGTGCACGCGTGGGCTTCTGGAACATTCGGACTGGAACATTTGGCGCGCAGAACATTCTAACCTAGAACGAGCAACACGGTTCTCGAAATTACCAGAAATCTAAATTGGAAGAACAAATAAATAAAAGGCGCGGCGCTCCCAGGGATCCAACCCTGGGCTTTCTGCGTGGAAGGCACGCGCGATAACCGTTAAGCCACGAGCGCGCTGCCTACTTGGTCAGCTGCGCTCGCGGCATTATTTCCCCTTTAAAAAGTGCATCGTCCCGATGCAGCACAAAGGTAAAACACAAATACACAGCAAACGGATGGCAGAGTCGCGAGCCACAGTTCACAGTTCACGGTTCACAGTTCACAGTTCACTCTTTGACGAGAGTCCAAAGTTCTATCGTTCGTAATACGGCTTGAGCCGGACGACGTGCACCACCTCGGGTCGTGGCTGGCGTCTTGCAGATGGGCGCGTTCCGTCGGGTAGAACTTCGTAGTTCAGATCGCCGAGGCGTCGGATGATTTTGTAGGGTCCGAAATAGCGCTTGAGGAGCTTTTCGCTGAGACGGCGGCGCCGTATCGGTGTCCACACCCATACCCGGTACCCGGGTTGGAAGTGGACGTCCCTGCGACGAAGGTTAAACCGGCGTGCGTCGACTCGCTGTTGGTCTTGAATTTTTATTCTTGCCAGTTGACGAGGTTCCTCCGCGCGCTGAGAGATCAGTTGAGTGTCGTCGTTGCCATTATCGGTTGGCACGTGAGGCAGCATGGCGTCCAGCATTGTGGTAACCGTCCGGCCATGTACCAGTTGGAACGGCGTCATTCCTGTGGTTTCTTGTACCGCTGTGTTGTACGCAAATGTAACGTACGGCAACACCTCGTCCCACGTCTTGTGCTCCACGTCGACGTACATGGAGATCATGTCGGCGATGGTCTTATTGAGCCGCTCTGTTAGCCCGTTGGTTTGTGGGTGACAAGCGGTGGTTCGGCGATGGCTGGTGTGACTGAGCCGAAGTACCTCTTGAGTCAGCTGTGCCAGGAAAGATGACCCTCGATCTGTGATCAGCACTTCAGGTGCGGCGTGTCGAAGGAGAATGGACTCGACGAAAAACTTGGCGACTTCCACCGCTGTTCCCGTTGGAAGGGCTTTCGTCTCGGCGTATCGTGTCATATAATCGGTCGCGACGATAATCCACCGGTTCCCTTGCGTCGATGTTGGGAACGGCCCAAGTAAATCCATTCCGACCTGCTGGAAGGGCGTAGTCGGTGCAGGTATCGGCTGCAGGAGTCCTGCTGGCTTTGTCGGAGGCCTCTTACGTCGTTGGCACTCATGGCACGACCGTGTGTACAGGCGGACTGTTTTCGGGAGTCTCGGCCAGTAGTACTTGTCACGAATCCGGGCGAGCGTCCTGCTGTAGCCCAGGTGTCCAGCCGTCGGGTCGTCGTGGCATGCTTGAAAGATTTCTTCTCGCAGGCTGGCAGGCACAACCAGCAGCCAGGCAGGGTTGCTGGTTCCGAAGTTCTTCTTGAAAAGCACACCTCGCCGCAGAACGTAGCTTGACAAGTCTCGGGCCAGGACTCGCGGAACGGAACTTCCTTGACTTTCGAGGTGGTCGCGATCATGGCGCGAAGTACCGGGTCGTCTCGTTGAAGTGCTCCCATGTCGGTATCTGTAACTGCTCCGAGAAAACGAGCGTTATCGTCGTCGTCGGTGCTGTCAGGAGGAGATTCGACTGGGGCCCTAGACAAGCAGTCGGCGTCATTATGCTTGCGGCCAGACTTGTGCACAATGATTACGTCGAATTCTTGCAGTCACAGACTCCAGCGAGCGAGGCGTCCTGACGGGTCCTTGAGGTTTGCGAACCAGCAGAGGGCGTGGTGGTCTGTGACCACGCGGAACGGGATACCGTACAAGTACGGACGGAACTTGTTTACCGCCCAGACGACAGCAAGACATTCTTTGTCGGTCGTTGAATAATTTTGTTCTGCCTTAGACAGCGCCCGGCTTGTGTAAGCAATTACTCTCTCTGCCCCTTCTTGTCGCTGAACGAGTACCGCACCGATACCGGTATTGCTGGCGTCCGTGTGTATTTCTGTCTCCGCCGACTGGACAAAATGTCCGAGGATAGGGGGCGACTGCAGCCTTCGCTTGAGTTCGTCGAACGCTTGTTCTTGCTCTTCTCCCCACTGGAACTGCACATCGTCCTTCGTCAGATGCGTCAGCGGTGACGAAATCTGTGCAAAGTCACGCACGAAACGTCAGTAGGAGGCGCACAGCCCAAGGAATCTTCGCACGGCCTTCTTGTCTGTCGGCGCTGGAAATGCCGCGACGGCGTGAGTCTTCTCGGGGTCTGGGCGGACGCCTTCGTTCCTAACCACGTGGCCTAGGAACTTCAGTTCGTCATAGGCGAACCGGCACTTTGACGGCTTGAGTGTGAGTCCGGCGGTCTGAATGGCTTGAAGAACAGCTCGGAGTCGTCGCAAGTGGTCGTCGAAGTCATTTGAAAACACTACGACGTCGTCAAGGTAGACGAGACAGCTCTGCCACTTCAGGCCTGGCAGTACTGTGTCCGTGACACGCTGGAATGTTGCCGGCGCCGTGCATAGGCCGAAAGGCATCACCTTGAACTCGTACAGGCCATCCGGGGTGACGAAAGCTGTCTTCTCTCGGCCCCGCTCGTCGACTTCGATCTGCCAGTAGCCGCTCTTTAGGTCCATCGATGAGAAATATCGAGAATGGCGCAGCCGGTCTAGAGTGTCGTCGATGCGGGGAAGTGGGTAGACTTCTTTCTTCGTCACCGCGTTCAGCTGCCGGTAGTCAACGCAGAACCTAAGCGTTCCGTCCTTCTTCCTAACCAGCACGACTGGAGAGGCCCACGGACTACTTGAAGGCTGGATTAGGTCATCGTTCAGCATTTCTTCCACTTGCTGTTGGATGACCTCCCGTTCTTTTACGGAGACTCGGTACGGCGATCGGTGCACAGGGAGCACGTCGTCCTCGGTGACGATGCGATGCTTCGCAACGGTGGTTTGGCGCACCTTCGACGACGACGCAAAGCAGTCGCTGTATTCGGCGAGGAGGTCACTCAGCTGCCGTCGTTTCGGGCCTGGAAGCTTCGGGTCAATGTCAAGCTGCGCTGGCGGCGTAGTGTCTTGCTGACGTATTATTCTTTCGCAATCGCGTCGATTTTGACGGAGTTCCGAAGTTCCTCGACGTGACCAAC
Source organism: Ixodes ricinus (assembly GCA_037355805.1). Classification (NCBI taxonomy): domain Eukaryota; kingdom Metazoa; phylum Arthropoda; class Arachnida; order Ixodida; family Ixodidae; genus Ixodes; species Ixodes ricinus. Next base: position 25,926 of record JAZHYW010017204.1, read on the forward strand.
GGCTGCACCTTTAGTAAGGTGTTGCGTTTCATTTCGGAAGTTCGTCACGAGGACCACAGTGCGGCCATGCTGTACTTCAGCTACTCCTCTTGCGACGCCTATTCCTCTTCCCAGGAGCAATTGAAGGTTGCCTTCCAGAACAACTTCGCCGCAGGTAGCTGCATCGGTCACGACGGGTACGACAACACTTGATCGCGGCGACAGGTTCACGTGGTCGGCAGCGACTCGGACAGCGGCTGACGCTGTTTTGGGTTTCGCTGAAGGTGGAATAGGCGTCCTCAGCGTCAATCTGTTTTCACCAAGGTCGATGACGGCGCCGTATTCACACAGAAAGTCCATTCCGAGAATGACGTCTCTGGCACAGTCTTGTAGAATGACTAATTTCACAAGGCACGTCTCACCGTGGATCTCGACGCGAGCGGTGCATCTCCCGACTGGTGTGATGAGATGCCCTCCGGCGGTTCGTATTTGAGGTCCATCCCACGGCGTTGTCACTTTTCGCAGGTGGCGAGAGAGCCTCCCACTCAAGACTGAGTATAGTCTGCCCCGGTGTCCACGAGTGCCGATGCGTGGAGGCCGTCGATAACAACGTTCAGGTTGTTGGACACCGTTGCAGGGGCGTTGGTGCGCTGGGGGCGTCGGGAGAGTGGGAGTACTCCGGTGTTCTTGGAGGCTCTTTGCTTTCGTCGTTTTCGGCAACGTCACCTCCAGGCGTTGCCGCACTTAGTTTTCCCGGCGACGCAGGGGAGACAGGCTCTCTCGGCGGGGTCGTGGCGCTGGGGACGCTGAACGTCGTGGCGATGGGGAGCGGGCTTCACGGCGGAGAGACGACACTGGGGAGGGCGAGCGTCGGAGGTACTCCTCAATGTCGCGAGGGCGTTCGCCGTACCTCGGGCGTGGGTCGTTCGGGTGGAACCCACGCAGACCCATTTGCCGGTAGGGACAACGGCGGTAAATATGGTAGGCTTCCCCGCAGTGGTAGCAGCGCGGGCGTCGGTGGCCGTTCGCCACACGTCGGTCTTCCTCGGCGAGGGTCGCTCCGGGCGGACATCCTGGACTTGTACCTCCTGGCGTCGAGGATACTGCGGCATCGGAGGGTCTCGTCGGGGTGGCGCCGTGGCCTGGAGGTTAGCTTGCGGCGGTCGTCGGGCCATGGCGGCGTAGCTCAAAGTCGGTTCCTCTGGGGTCGTCGTGTTGATCGGAACCTCAGGTTGGAAGGCCCGGTGAACATCCTCTCGGACGACCTCAGCGAGCGACAGTGAGGTCGGGCGATCCGCAGTGGGGAGTATCTTGCGGAGTTCTTTCCGGACGACTTCACGGACGATCTCCCGAAAGCTGTCGACACCGCTGGTGTTCAGGTCGAGAAGGGAAGCAGCGACAGTTGGAGCAGCAGGCGCGCCGGCGATTCGGTGGTAGTGGCTCGCTCGGGCCGTCAGTGCGCGCTCGATGTTGGTGGCTTCACTCACAAAAGCAAAGACGGTCGTCTGGGGGTTGTGGACCAGGCCTCCGAAAATTTCTGACTTGACGCCACGCATGAGGACTCGAAGTGTCTTTTCCTCGGCGGCCTCCGGATCGGCTCGGGCACTTAGCTGCAGGACGTCCTCAACAAAGCTGGTCACGCTTTCGTTGGGGCCCTGCACCCTTGTTTGAAGTAGGTCCTCTGCTCGCTGGCGACGGTGGTGGTTAAGGAACGTCCGCTTCAGTTCGGTGACACAGGACTCGCATGTAGTGAGGGAGGCTTCGTGGTTTTCAAACCAGTGCCTGAGGTACCCTCCAGCGAGAAGTACAGGTTCTGGAGGCGCTGCTTAGCCGTCCATCCGTTGTGGCGAGCTACACGTTTGTAATGCTGCAGCCAGTCTTCGACATCCTCGTAGGTTTCGCCGTGAAAGGGCGTCGGAGAGCGGGGAGTGACGGGCAGGATGACGACGGGTGCGGTGGTCATGGCCGGTATTTTCTTCCTCCGGTTCTCGGGCAACGAGTGCAACACAGTTGTCATGAGCATGCGATCAACGAACGGTTTTAATATTTTTTTTTTCTGGAGCTCAAAAAATGAAAGATGTTTACAACACCCTGTAACGCCGAATGGGAGCGCAGCTCTTGAGGAGGAGGATGGAAGGCTACTGAGGGGAGGCTATCCCCTCCTCCTCACCTCCTCATCCTCCCTCCTCTTTCTCCTGCTCCCCCTCGTCCTCCTGCTCACCTCCTCATCCTCCCTCCTCTTCTCCTGCTCCCCCTCGTCCTCCTGCTCCCCTCCTCCTCCTCTTCCCCTCCCTTCCCTCCTCATCCTTCTTCCCCCTCCTCCTCCACCTCTCTTCCCTTCCCCTTTCATCCTCTCTCTCTTCCTCCCCTCCCCTCCTCCTCCTCCTCCTCCTCCCCGCGCGTTGCATCATGGGAAATGTCCCATAATGCACCGCGCGGGACCCTCGTGACGTCACGAGGTCGCGCGCGGTGCATTATGGGACATTTCCCATAATGCACCGCGCGGTTACGCTGACGCCGCTCAAGCCGGAAACGGGCGCCTAAGAGCTGCGCTCTAAAAACTGTTATGGAAGTTACTAGTGTAGTGGAATCTGCTTACTGACACCAGCAGCTTTGGGCTGGAATTCGGCATTTGATGCTGATATGTAGAAATAAAATGCACAAGAGTCCACATATTGTGCTCAGGGTAAATATTGTGCTCAGGACATAAAAAATAAAAGACTGAGAAAAGAGATCTGTAAGCTTTCAATATGTCTTTCTTTCCCAGGCTGAGAATGTGCACTTAAGGCTAAGCTTGCAACACTCACCGAGGCTCTCAATCTAGCCGCGGGGAATGGTAAGGTAAATAGTCTTCTTTTTCTTTCTTCCCTTCACTCACAAAACACCTCGTACGCCACCCGCCATGCCGACGCCTGGACGGTCCCGCGCTCGAGAACAAACTACGGAAATCAGATGGTTAGATACCAGCTACCCAAAATGTTAAACTATTTTCTATCATGGAATATTACAATTGAAAACTGTTCCAACAAACGCATACTATCTTTACTAGTTTCGTGAGAAATCTGATTGCGTACTCTTGAGAGCGGTTTTGTTTTGAGTGCCTCTTCTGCTGTTGCTGTTGGGGGAGGAGAGGGCACTGTCAAGCAATTTTGTACTGCTTTTTCCCTCCTCCCTCTCTTCTTGTATGAAGAGGAATAAAGAAACTTGAAATTTGACGGTCTACATGCAAAATTTTGGAAGGCATATCTGTCACGTCCCAGTGAAGGACTGAAGATTAATTTCAACTAACTTAGAAACTTTTGACGAGCAGAGCAACTGAAACCCCGGTGACACGGCGTTGTTCACGCAATAAGCCTTCGTCATACTGCAAACACCTCAACCGGGGCTCAAACCCGCCAAATGGGGATCCGTAGGCCATTGCTATGCTCCACAGCCACAGGGGTGGCTGGTCGGAAAGGTACCCTTAGCTCTTGTATCCCCTCATGTCAGGGTAGTTCAAGCTCCCACCATAACCAGAGTTGGAATTCAAAACTTCTATAATTCATTTTGGATGTGCATTATAAACTTTTCTTCTCAAATCCAACATGCAATCAATATAAAAGCACATTGTACACTGGTACATTCAACATCCCAGAACTGAAAAAGATTCAGAGCAATTCAGAGTAATCTGAAAAGAACCAACATTTTTTTTACATTTTATTCTCCCTGTAAAAAAAAAATAATAATAATGAAAAAAATACATATATATATTTATTGCAATTTATATCAAGTATAAAAAAAGTTATTGGCATAAATTAAATATTCTGACTAACAGTTTGAAACAATGTCAGTACATACATGACGCAACATATTTGCCCGAAGCTAGGCGTGCAACCAGAAAGAACCTATATCCCAATTGAGCCTTCCATGTATGTAAACTACGATCGAAGTTTCCGCAGTCCCGCGGAAAAACTTTCAGCTACGGTAAAAACGGACACTGGTGGTGCATTCCTCTACAGTAAGGGTGTAATGCCACGCAACGAGTCCGCCTTTCTGTGAACTGGGCATGTGGTCTTGCATGGACTGCTTCATTGGAAAAGGTTCAATGTTGAGGCTGTATTGTGACTCTATCAGGGGCATTTCCCTGTGCTTCTCGTAGTAAACGCACATTAGGGTTTTTGCATTATACCCCACACTTAGTGCCCAAGGGAGGTGGCTTGAAACGTAGTCCCTGCCACTACTGACCTAAAGGGGACAAATAATAGAGCAAAGACAGGCATACACATCGCACGAAAGTGTAGAATACTGGTAACTACAGGCCTTGGCATTCTTATATCTACTTGAAACTGTTTCCGAAAGGAAGGTTTCAGGTCATGATGGTTCAAGCACTATCTTTAGGAGGGCACCCCAGGGTACACAGAAAACTGGTTTGTTCATCGATACACTAAACATTTGCTTTATTTCTTGATATATAAACTATTTGCAGTGGACCTTACAGTCCTGTAATGATGGAATTATATATGTATCACAATTATAATGCTTTGATACAATGCGACTTGTTCTGCCACACGTCTATAGTTCCTTGATGGTCACCTCCACTGGAACAAAATATATTTTCAAATTTTAAACTCGAAGAACGAAGGTTAGAGGTGAAGATCTGCTGCAGTATCTGCGGCAATTCAGAAGTGTCCATGCACAGGAAGGTCGACCAGCAGGCAGTCGCTTCTGCAGCCTGCACCAGAACACCACAAGTAAGTGGCAGCTATCGAGATTACAACCAGCTATGCGATCATGCTTCTGATCACAGGCGTCGGAACCGCGGGGCAGGGGCAAAGAGGGGAAGGCAAGAGTGGCTTATTTTAATTGAAAGCACACAAGCTTTTCGGGAAGACATTAATTGATGAATCGTCAGTGACGTTACACATCTGTTTGGAGACTTCCCCACAAGCCTGATCCCTAAATCTGCTCCTGAGAGAAGAGGCAAGGGGGCGATTGCCGCCTCCCCCTTTTCACCCAGACTCCTCCCTCCCATCACCCCTTTGACTCCCATACACTTCCAACACCCCTGGTACCGGTCATCGAGTGGTCACTAACCTGGCAGCCTGGTCCCCCAGCGAGCCGATGAAGACAGCAAAAGCATCCACCTCTGGGTTCAAAGTCAGGACTTGTGCAAAGCTTTTAGCTGGTATGGCGTAGCGGTCGAGGTTTGCATCACTCAGCACAATCACGAAGTGCTGCTCGCATTCGTCTTCCACCACACTCTCGATGGCCTCTTTTGTCCCCGAGAGAGTATTGTCTCCACTCAGTGTTAGGTAAAGTACATCTAAAAGGTACTTCAAGTAAAGTACAAAGTAAATGAGACGTGATGTACTTTAAGAAAAGTAGGAAGTACACTGGATGCAATGTACTTGAAGTAAAGTACTATAAACACAATATACTTTGAAAGTAAAGTACAAGTATTTTAACACAATCTTTCATGATGCCCTTTAATTCCCCTATACAGTGATTTTTAACTGGTATGCATTGCCCAGGGGTAATCGGGGTCATGACCTATTTTCAAAAACAGCAGCGAATATTTGATAAAGTCAAGTAGCCACAGAGTAGTTATTTTCAGGAATGGAGCCAAATTCAGAAGTCCCGCTTCTGAATTTGGCACCACTTGCACTGGATTGTTGCACCCAAGGGGATTAAATGTACTAGCAGAGAGCATGACGTCAGCCCCGTAGCTTCCGCAAGCAATCCTCTCAGAGAGAAGTGCCCTTTCTAATGAAAAAAAACAACCGTGGGTATGAAAGTGAGCTGGTGATAATTAATCATAATGTGACACCTGAGATTGGGGTGCAAAAAAATTTAAGGAACTTTCAAGTAGAAGGAGAAGAAAAAAAAGAATGTCTCAAAGCATTGTGACGTTCTCCTCTGTTGTCTTTTTCTTTGACTTGAAAGTTTAATTGTTCTGCACCACAGTTTCTGGTGCTAGATTATGATTAATTTTGCTCTCCTACTCGCTTGCGCTGACCTACCGAGGAGTAGCCAGAGTTCAAAAAGATACGGGGAAGCCACCCCCAGAACGAGCGGAGCGATGCATCGTCTGCTCACGTTTCTGGTGAGAGTAGAATATTTCTCCCAGTATTTGTTCGGAGTTGACAAAGATTTCGTGATACAAATTTAACAAAACCAAATTTGGGGAATGTACTTTGAGGCCGGAAATTGTACTTTCCTGGGAAAGTACCAGAAAAAATACTTTAAGTACAAGCATACTCAGAGAATGCACTTCAAGCAAAGTACAAGTTTCCTAAACCTACTTGAAGTAGTACTTTAAGTACAATGTACTTAAGTGCAATGTACTTAAGTGCAATGTACTTAAAGTACTTCCCAACAGTATCTCCACTCATACAGAACTGCGAATGTGCATGCACCTCCTGTCATAGGATGAAAAAAATAAGCCCATCAGAGACAAGCTCCTGTTTCAATAGTCTCGAGAGAAAGAAGTGGGCAGATAACACGGCATAGCACAGTCGTTCTCAAGTGGAGGTGTGCGGACCCTTTGGAGCAGTGTTGGGAAGTACTTTGAGTACATTTTACTTCAAGCACTTTAAGTACATTGTACTTAAAGTACTACTTTAGGCAGATTTAGAAAACTTGTACTTTACTTGAAGTACACCCTCTGAGTATGTACTTGTACGTTCCTTGAAGTATTTGTTATGGTACTTTCTGAAGAAAGTACAACTCCTGACTTTAAAGTACATTCCTCAAATTCGAAGACAAAACATTAGAGTATGGTCCTGTGAAAATGCGCTGTAAGATGACGAAGGTGTGTTCGAAGGGTCTCTTGCAGTCTAAGGACACCGATGGGAAGAGCGCCTGCTTCAGCTACAGTTCCAACATTGGAAGTACATTTTGGGAGCCCTGGACAGGCACGTAGGGCTTGGGCCTGCATACTCTCAACAGTGTTGGGTAAAGTACATCTAAAAGGTACTTTAAGTAAAGTACAAAGTAAATGAGATGTGATGTACTTTAAGTAAAGTATTAAGTGCACTGGGTGCAACGTACTTGAAGTAAAGTACTATAAATACAATGTACTTTCAAAGTTAAGTGCAAGTATTTTAACACAATCTTTCATGATGCCCTTTCATTCCCCTATACAGTGATTGTTTAACTGGTGTGCATTTCCCAGGGGAAATCAGGGGTGCATGACCTATTTTCAAAAACAGCGGCGAATATTTGATAAAGTCAAGTGGCCACAGAGTAGTTATTTTGAGGAATGGAGCCAAATTCAGAAGTCCCTCTTCTGAATTTGGCGCCCCTTGCACTGAATTGTTGCACCCAAGGGGGTTAAATGTACTAGGAGAGAGCATGACGTCAACCCCGTAGCTTCCGCAAGCAATCCTCTCATAGAAAAGTGTCCTCTCCTTAATGGAAAAAAAACAGTGAGTGTGCAAGCGAGCTGGTGATAATTAATCATAATGTGACACCTGAGATTGGGGTGCGAAAAGATTAAGGACCTTTCAGGTAGAAGGAAAAGACAAAAGAGAATGTCTCACACCTTTGTGACGTTCTCCCTGTTTGTCTTTTATTTCGACTTGAAAATTTACTTTTTCCGCACCACAGTCTCGGGTGCTACATTATAGTTAAGATTGCTTTCCTAATATTTTAAACCTCCTCCCTTGCGCTGACAGACCGAGAAGTAGCGAGGGTTCAAAGAATATCCCTCCCAGTATTTCTTCGGAACTGACAAAGCATCATTTCGTGATACAAATTTAACAAAACCAAATTTGGGGAATGTACTTTGAAGTCGGGAATGGTACTTTCCTCGGAAAGTACCAGAAAAAAATACTTTAAGTAAAGTACAAGTACAAACTCAGAGAATGTACTTCAAGTAAAGTACAAGTTTCCTAAACCTACTTGAAGTAGTACTTGAAGTACAATGTACTTGGAGTACTTCCAAACACTGACTCTCAAGCACTCTTATCATTGTGCGGCACATCTCATGAAGTACAGGCAGAATGTATCGAATAAACCCGACCAAAAAAGCGTTATACCGTTCGATAAGTGAAGCTACAAATGCACCCCACGTAGTTCCACTTGTGAATCGTAGGATGTGGGTAATGCTAATAAGCTTTCTTTTCAGTGGCTTAAACGCGTGGTGTCCACGTTAAACCTTTTTCTACGATAAGACCGCGAAATCTGCGAGTTTGCACATATGATATAGCATATCGGGTGAGCATCAATCGTGAGCCGATACCCAAGGGTACTTTTCGTGTAAAAGCCATAGCCGCGGATTTTGATGGGCATAGCGATAACCCATGGCATTTTCAGTAATTTTAAATTATCTCAAGCGCTTTAAGCGAATTTCATTAAATCGCTGCGTGATCGATGAGGTCCGTATGCAGATCTCATCCGGCCGCTTCTGCTCCTCCCGGCGCCGAGGAACATGGCGGCGCCTGAGGAATCTACTGGGTGAAACAAGGAGACGGCAGGCTCTTTAAATCGACCGGAAAATTCGGTTTCTTAACCTATCGCGCTACGACTTTGTGCAGCGTTGCCCACAGATGGTGCATTTTTTTTTTGCAAAATTTACAAAGAGCGAACTTACCTGAGGAAAAAGTAAAGAAAGAAAAAGGCCTAGCTCCTATGGAAACACAGCTACGCCACCGGTCTGCAAACAACACGGCGCCGTTTCGCACGGGAGACAAGAGATGGCGCAAGCGGTCGCGACGCCAACTGCCGCCAACGAACGAGCAGACGACGCCGAGAGCCGTCGTGTTTAGCAGACAAGGAACTGCAGTTCCTTGTTGTTACCGCGCCTGTTTTTGTTTCTGCGACTGTCACCGCCTGCGGAACGCGAGCCGCTTTTGAGTCGAAAGGATCGTCTGCTAAAGTGCCGACCCTCGGCTCCGTATGCTCGTTCGTTGGCGGCGTTCGTTGCGCCATCTCTTGTGTCCCGTGCGAACGGCGCCGTGTGGTTTGAAGACCGGTGGCGTCGCTGCGTCTCCATAGGAGCTAAGCCTTTTTCTTTCTTTACTTTTTCCTCGGGTAAATTCGTTCTTTGCAAATTTTACAAAAAAAATGCACCATCTGTGGGCAACGCTGCACAAAGTCGTAGCGCGATAGGTTAAGAAACCGAATTTTCCGGTCGATTTAAAGAGCCTGCCGTCTCCTTGTTTCACCCAGTATACACCTTTTCTACGTGGGCGCCGCCATCTTCAATTCTGGAACTTCCGGTATGCGTGAAAACATCGCTTTCTTCTCGCCTCGACAGTGGAACGTGTTAACATTTTAATTGCAACCGTCAGTCGTTCTTGTTTTGACCCTTCTACACTTTTTTACTTGTTCGGGGTTGTAATCTCTTGCTTTTTTTCGGAACGCATACCGGATATGGGGACAACGTGGCTGGGTGCGAGGCTAAACGAAAAAGGTGTATATATCGTCGGCGGCCGCAAACTCGGCAGTAGCGAAACCTGGCCATCTACGCCAATACTCCATAGACGAGCTAAGCGAGCGGAAGAACGACAGTCATGCTTCCGCATTCATAACTCAGTAAAAATGGCTAAAATTCCTCGGATTTTTTTTTTTTTTTTTTTGTCGTTGTGTGCAGCATTGCATGGGTTCCGTGTTTCGGGGTTTATTTTTCTTCGAATTCGGGGGTGTTTGTTCGCGGTTTATTTTTCCCCACAAATTCTGTGTTTTTTGGGCTAAATTGTCGGTGTCGGGCAAAACTTGGGTGTTTATCGGGGCTAATGTTAATGAAAATAATACACGGAGATGATCCATCAACCTCCAGGCAACATGCGCGTAACCGAATATTTGGAGGACGACCTGGTGCCGATAAGGAAACGAAACAAGGTAAGGGGCGTGGTTCCGAAAAAAGAAGCAGCCCCGCAGACAATTCGTTGGAGGCTGTGTCCTCGGTCAACATAAAATAAACCTGTAGATGCAGAATTTCTTCCCGTAAAGGTGTTTTGTTTTTTGTATGTTTAAGGACAGCTCGACATCGGGGTTTTTCGGTTTCCCCGATTTCGATCATATCGGCTCAAGAATTAATTTTTGGTGTTTATTGATATTCACCAACAACACGGAACGCTAAGTACAAGACACGTATGTCGCAAAATAACTTTCCTCGGAAAAAGAACCCCGAAAAACCCAATGTTTACGTCGCGAGACTCATTTGAGTTATACTTATATCGAAACGTGCTTCTATCTCGGGTTGGACGTCTAGAAATAGAGGCGTTTCGGCATCACCCCTAAACCCAAAACAAATCTCGCAAGCTCACACACTGAAAAAAAAAAAACGAAACAAGTGGAAACAAATAAGGAAAAAACACAACTGAAAAAACAAGGAAAAACAAAATGAGGAACCAGGGTAGAAAAAATATCACTTTTCTTTAAATAAAAGAAATCAGACTTGTTTGATTTCAATCAAATTTATTTGATTTAAATCATATTTATGTTAGTTAAATCCTTTCAGCTAGAAAAGGGTGACTGTGTCTAGATCTGGTTTTAAGAATGGCTGTCTGATATAAATCTGGTACAGATCCAACTGGCGTCGCACTACGCTCGAGGAGGAGGAGGAAAGAAGGAGGGAGAGGGGGATTAGAGTGGAGGTAAAAAGGAAGGGGAGGAAGATTAGAGAGAGAGAGAGAGAGAGGGAAGAAACTGGGGAAGTACCCCCAAAAATTTGTTGAGAAAACAAAAAGGAAAAAGGGGAACTTGCGGTCGGAGAGGTACCCCGGCGATTTGTTGTGGGTACTTTGTTGTGGGGAAGCAGACGATTTGGAATGCGATATCTTCTTTTCACGTGCTTAGGGCGTTCTAGCAGATTTAAACTCTGTTTCTGGATGTTCGACTAACCGCTGGTCGCTTATTGTAACAGATAATGAATGGAGTTAATATTTTTAATACCCTCGACTCAGCTCACCGTGGCGATCTGTAAGCCGAATAGGAACAGCCCCTTTCAAATAAGTTTGGGAAACAAACTTTTACCCAGGATTGACCCAATCCCGAAAAAACTTTAATTCACATTGTGAAATACTATAACAAAACAGCCCAAATTCAAAATGCCAAGAAAGCAGCTCTACGAAATTAAAACCTTGATTTATCCTACTTTTCTTTAAATACTACAGCGAGTGACTCGTCGCAACCTTGAAATGGCTGGCCAACTACACGCTGTCTAAATATCCACACACCCCAATTTTAAATACAAAATAAATACCCACGATCAGCATAAAATGATAAACAAGCGGTCAATAAAAATATTTCAGAAAATGTTTTAAGATAATTTTTTTATCTTTTTACTGTATAGGCAAATAGTAAACTTGCAATGTGTTGCTGTCAAAAAAAAAAAAATTTTATTGCTTGGTGTTGCTTTTTGTGCCATGTTTATGCAGGATGAATGTATGTCGTTTTGTCGCTTCAAGTGCGACTGTCTGGTTTACATTTCCTTGGTTTTCATCCTTTTTATGTTGCGTTTTTTTATTATTATTATTGTTGATGTAATTTTTGGGTTTGGTTTGTCCTGGTGATGTGTTTTTTGTCGCTCAAGCTCCTTTATGCTTGGGTAATTTAGCAAAAGGTCTGGCTGCGCCGCGCGGTGCAACCTGTAAGTTTTCGGAAAGGTCCACTGAATGATAAGGGGTCAGCTCTTCTTCAGCGTGAGACAGAAAAAAAAATACTTAATTTATTTCGAAAAAAAAAAAGACAAACACTCACGAGCATTGCCTAAAGTCGGATATTTTATAACTCCAGAAGAACTGTTTGAATTCATTCAATGTGATTTCAAAGTATCTGTAATATTTCTCCCACTTCTGGAATATTAAATTGAATGGAAAACAGGGTCGGAGCCCGGGGTACATCTCAGAACGGTATGACGAGTTTCGCGCGGTACTTTCCGTGATCCTGGAACTGAAGCTCTTTGCGTGATCTCCGGAAATCGTGCAAATGTGTACTGCAAGCCGCAGCATCGACGTCCGTCGTTTCCACAGAATACAGTGCAATTGGACAAGGTGAGCAGCTCGCTGCATGACCACGTACGGCGGTTTGTCAATCTCTCTTTCTCACATGCATCTGCTCGTTGACAGAGCACAAGAGGTGATACACGCCTGGCTGTGTGCCGACCCGTTAACAAGTGACGCAGTCGACGGGTTCCTGCAACTATAGTTTGCCCCTTCCTTCGTGTGGCTTCGTCTTGCTAATGCGAGTTCCCGTAAAAACTAGTTCCCCAAGTGTACAAATAGAGTAGCTACCCGGTGTTCGTTGGGCATTGGAACGAAAACTGCTTCGTTAGCAAGTTATGGCAAGTTTCCAGTGCTGGAATATGGTAAAAATAGTGAAGGAAACTGCGTGAATGATTGACTGTGAGGCAAGCACCATATTCGAAATCTGTCTAATTACAATTGACGCTACATACTTCTTTATGATGAGGAAGAAACACGTCTTTCGGACATGCCATTACGGTGCCCCGGCAAAGCGACCGACGTCTACGTATTTACAAACTACAAAGAAGACCTCGCTCATAATATACTAATTTAACATCATGCCCTCATTGGAGTGCCAAAGGATGGTGCATGGAATTATACATGTCACGAATTCATCATACAGCGATTTCCAATTGTAAGGCAGGCATCACGCAGCTTACAATAATTCCGTCGGCACTAGGAGACTGCTGCGTTTATTTGAATACGAACTTACTCAAAAATAATTAAACATCATTTTATCATTCGGTTCAATTATTATAACATTATAAAGTAGGCTACGGAAGGTGCTTTTTCTCTCATATAAAAGGCACACTATAAAAAAGCCCGTGCGTTTACTTTCCCGCACAACACTCGGAAAGTCAATCACCGCAACTTACGGAGGCAGCTCAGCGAATGACGATTCCGAAACATATGTTTAGGCCAAAAAAAAAAAACTGTTAGCCTTTCCACTTTGGTGAAGAAGGAAGACCAGCGAAGCTGTACATGGTGGGAATGAAGTATTTATAAATGTAAGAATTAAGGTGTGATTGGGTAATTGGTTATTTGGACGATTAAAGAATCAGACACATATATAACGATCCGGGGTTGTTATTTATTTCGTAACCAAAGTAACCATGGTGTACGCTGACGGCAGGCCTGGTCGTGGGCATCGTAGGTTCGTTCACACACGCAAGCCCGAAGCGCTTGAGCACAAACAAAGTTCACTACTTCCCTCCTGGCGTGCATTGTCAACGCTAAAGTCACTCGTCACTACAGCAGACGTGTCGTTGCCGAGCGCATGACCCAGCCGAAGGCCGTCCATCATGAATGCTTCAATGTCTCTCTTGGGCGTCGTGGGGGACGTACACGACGGAGACCACCGAACCATAGCGCACCTCGACGGAAAGGCTGGAAAGGTTGCCGCCATTTATGAGCAACGACGGCAACCAGATTGGTTGTCTGGTTGCCGCCGTCGCTCATAGATGGCGGTAACTGTCCAGAGTTTTGTGTAGCTTTGTGTCGACATTTGTTTGGTACCGGACACGAAACTGGGGAAACTAGCCCTTAACAGCTCCGCTGTAAAAACGCAGCCCGAGTTGTGATATTAAGCAAAGTAGTGTGACGTTTTGCATTGCTTAAAAACGACTTTTTGACTGTTTCTTTAATTTGCACCGAACCTGAGCGCACTGAACGTAGTAACTGAATGAAACTTTTCTCGAATTTCGCTTTATTTTAAAAGTTATAGGCAAATTAAAATTACGAAAACAATAAAAATATTACCTCCTTCATGGCGTTCTTTTTCGTCGCTTGAGTGGCCGTGAACTAGAGGAGGAGTATAGTGAGCTCAGCGAGCGCTTACGGCTGCCGCACTCCGTGTCGACGGCTCGAGAGGGCACCACTAAAGCATGTGCTGGATAGGCTGGATGAAGCGGGAGGCCAGGACGGCTCATTGCATTTGCTGCGCGACTAAACACTAATTCGGCATGACACTTCATTGGCCACAAACGACAGCAAACACGGGGGAAAAAATAGTTCCGAACGGGAGCCACTTCGCGCTGCCATGCCGCCAAACGTCCGAGCAGCAAGCCAAACCTACTCGCCGAAGGACTTCGGAACGCTCGGAACCGGTCGGATACTCGAGAACGTATACGACCTCAGCGCTGCCGCGTACATCCGGGACCTTTCTACGCTCGCCGCTCGTCGGTGCCTGATCCCACAACCACTTTCTAGTATGAGCCGCCTTTTCCACCGCTTGGTGGCGGGTATGTCGACGGGTCATTGTTTGTTTCCATACTTTATAAACTGCATTTGTTGCGGTGATTGGCTCTCCGAGTGTTGTGCAGGAAAGTATAGACGCATGGGCTTTTTTTAGAGTGCAGGCACGTACGATTAAGAATATAAACTAATTGCCACAACACAGGCATGGAAATTAATCAGAGATCTACAATGTTACATCGGGGCTCAAGACCGCGGCTGGACAGAGGTCGACAAAAATAATAATAAAAATGCCTGCTTTTTCCTGAAATGATTCGAAGGCATTCATGGAGCTGCACTGCTCCCTCCCCAAAGATTTTGTTGTCGCTGGAAAATGGTGTGTAAACCATCTATGCGCATTCCACCGTCAGATAGAACATCCTTCCAAGCCACGATTTCCAAACACCTAAAGCAGTGTCCGCAGTGGACACCGTTTTTCAACTGCCCATTCCTCTTTGCCACAGGCATTTCCAGAAACCCTTAACGACCAATCCAGAAGTTGCCGGAAGGTTTCGTACGACATCCACGTTTCAAAGAGCGTTTTATGAGAACATCAAACATCCACTGGATCGAGGTCAAGAGCAGCAACCACCACCATGCAAAAGTTTCCTTCACACTGTAGCGGTGCCTGTAAAACAGCCTCACTGACGGCGGCATATATACCAGACCCATCAGAACGTGGCCAATCTGACTCTGCTTTATTGGCGACGGGTTGAGTGACGGGTCTGGCGCGACTTGACGGGTCGTCCGCGGTCTACCTGACGGGTTCTTGTGGGCGACGGGCTCAGTTGACGGGTTCTCGAGGCGGATGGGTCTGGGCGACGGGTTCGGTCAAGCTTCCTCACACAAGACCGGAATTGTCCGGCTCCGCGTCGGTTCGGTGCGCTCTTCGGTGGGTAGTCTATTGAACGTTTTGTGTGTAGTGTTCCAAGCTTTAATGGAATAAATTCGTACCAAACTTTAGTGGTTAAAAAAAATTAAAGCAATCATTGACATTTATGTTCTGTAAGTGCTGAAGTATGATAGCTTCTTGTATACTTCTCGTGAATAACAGCTAGTGACATTATTCGTGATACAAAAAAAGTGAGTCTATTCATTTTCCTACGCGTTTGGAGGGAATGGATATCTGCTAGGGTGTTCACAGAATCTCACAGAATCTAGTCTTGTATATTTCCTGTAAACAAATCTAAGGATATTTTTTTTATTATTATTCTTTCGAGTTTTTGTATTTTTGTTTGTGTGTGGATCTCAAATAATGTCGGCATATACTCTTTAAAGGGGTCCAATAAAAACGTGTATGTTATTTACTTCCTTACAGATGTAGCATGTGTTAGGTTACGCCTGAGATACCATAATTTAAACACTGGTCCCTGGCACAACTAGTCGATGTGGTCATTCCATCTAAAATTGTAAACATGACACGTTTACAAGCAGCATGCACCACATCCAGTTGTAACATGCATACACAGAAACTATAAATAAAGACGCAATGAAGTACGCACGGGACTGGAGTCACGACACTGTTGACTTCTCCGCCACCTTATACGCTAACCACTTAAAAAAAAAAACTCATTCACAGTGACCACTTTCGAAATTACGCAGGTTACAAGTACTTGTGTTGCTTTGTTCTATAGTCAGTATTTCACATAAAGTTTCAAAGGTGTGTTTTAAGGCGGCTTACACCCTTTTCCTCGGCATTTTTTTGCACAACCCTCTTATACCCTTCGAAAATTCAGGGTGTTCCAAGTAACAACACCCTGTTTTACAGTGTTACTCGAAATAAGTTTACTGAAAAAGGCCACAAAGGGGTGTAAGACTCTGGACCAATATTCTACACCTTTAAGGGTGTAATAAAGTCTATTAGTGTGTATTTCAGTCACTTTATACATTTTTGAAACTATTCAAATTCTAGAGTTATATTATGGTTGCTTTGTGAACCCCTTGTTTTTAAATTTGAAATATTCAATTGCCGAAGGGGAGCTTCGCACTTGTGGATCTCAGTTCGGTCGTTGTGGTAACCCACCGCATACGACTTCAAAAAACTTTTTTTTTTTTTTTGCAGTAAGTCATGTTACACTTTTAACAATGCCAGATAGGTAATAAGCCAGTGAAGCGGAAAGAAATGCACATTTCAATGAATGTCAATGGGACCGTTCGGCTTGGCCAGGGGCGCGCTGGAGCGATACCAGTGGCGCCGCGCCGTGACGCAAATTCGCTCTAATTAGCCGTTTGCTCGTCCCATCGCGCTGCCAGTTGCAATGGCGAGCACCTCGTTGAGGCTTTCTGTCTGTTGAAAAACTGATAATTTTTTTAGGGAGGCGAATTTCCGCAAAGAAAGGTTGCCTGTGTGTCAGGTCTTCGGGGTGGAGGAAATAATCCAGGCTTAAGAACATTTGTCGTCTGCGAAGTGTGTCTCGCAAGTGCAAGACAGCGTCGACTTTAACATCCGCCTCAAGAAAATGCTCTTTTTCTTTATGGTTTCGCTCGCTCTTCAAAGTCAGGGCTATTCGGACAAAGTGAGGACGCAACATTGTTTAAATGGTCTTTTCGCGCACAGCTGCGCTGTCGCATACACCCTTGAACTCAGGTCATTGCTCTTTGAAACTCGGAGTTACCGGCTGCTGGAAGCATGCCGCGCCTGTTCTAATCCATCCGGATGAAGTTAATGACGAGGCATGCACAGCCTGATCGCAACACTTGGTCAAGTTCTAATAAAAACCCGAAACGGGACGTCAATAAGGCCACCGCTCATCGGTTCTCAGGTATTTTTAGCGGGTCGAACAACAAAATAAAAAATAAAAACTTCTACTATACGCCGCGACACCTTGCTGTGTTTGCGCGCATCTGCCGCTGCCGTCAAAGCGGTAGAATTGAAATTCATGTACGTGCGTCAGTAACCCACTTATAATTTTATTTGTGAAGGGAGTGATCTTCAATCGACTTGCACTTTCGTCGTAAAGCGTCGTCTTTTTTTAACTTATTTTTTATGTGACCGCAGAATGATAATTTTGAATACTGTCGCGGTTCACTTCTAAAAAGATTTTTTTGTGTCACTATATGTTTTGTTTACTGGTTAGGTACAATTAAATTTGATATATCTTGAGTCTCTGTGCCAGGAAAGGAACGTCAATATTTCTTCACTCTCTCTCTCTGCAAGAAAATATTATTTAATTTTGAACTTCAGTCCTGAATGTTTAGTTATTGGCATTTGTGACGTGCCCTCTCCTTGTCCTCTTTATGTTGCTTTCAATTTATACATCTAACATTGCCGACACACTCTTATTGGTCGGCCCAGGAGTGTCCTAGGGTTTAATGTTTTAGAGTTCCTTGGAAAGTAATCATGCCTGTTGTAGGTTAACTACATCCTTTTAATAATATATGAAAAAAAATTAGAGTACAGCCTTCAGTGTAACTCCTATTTCAACTTTGCGCTCAAGTCAGTGCGCAATATGGGCTACGATTATCTGCCTCATTTGCCCTCATGTCTTTCGCTGCTTACTCGCCTTCTCTTGTAAGCATCGGGGAACGAAATTGGTAGAAATTACTGTAAGAGCGCAGGCGAGCTCTGGTGTATATTAATCATTTGGATCGGAATTGCCAGAGACTGGGACGAAAGATCTAAAAATATCAACCGTGGAAGAGAGATAGTACCTCTTTCTGTCCCTTCCACAGTTGACGTTTCTAGTTTTCTCGACCCAGTCTCCACTAATAAAAATGGTAAAATGGTCAGGTGAGCAAAATTCTCAAATTTAAACTTGTTTAAAATATAGTAACTGCATAATCGGGTTTATTTTGTCGACAGCCACGAGGAACCATCGTAGCCATTACATCAGGAACATCTAACATTGCCAACACGCTCAAATTGGTCGACCCAGGGATGTTCCCGTGCCTCCTTTCGAGAGTGCCTAGGAAAGTCATTATACCTCTTGTGGGCTAACTACACCATTTTAATAACACACAGAAAAACTAGAATACGGCCGTCAGTTTCTTTTCAATTATGCGTTCAAGTAGGTACGCAATAGGGGCTACGATTATCTGCCCAATTTTTCCTCAACTCTTTTGCCGCTTACTCGCTTTCTCTTGTTAACATCGGGGAATAAAATTGGCGGGTAAGCAAAGGGAGCTTAGCTCTCAAATTTAAAGTAAAAAAAAATGGTAACTGCATATGCGGGTTTCTTTTGTCGACAGCCATGGGGAACAATCGTAACCATTACATTAGGGACTTATCGTAGAACATCAGCGTCGGATTGCGGGCACCACGGGCGCCAGCTCAGTACGCCCTCAAAGTGACGGCTCCCCCGAGCAACACAAAACTCTGGCATGCTCTCGCGTGTGATCTACGACGACAAGATAGAGAAACAATAATTAACCCTGTCCTCCGCACAGCTGGCGATTCATGCTTCTGGCGATCTTTCATGAATCACCTCCCAGGAACCAAATACAACTCTTCGGAAGACAGATACCTTTCTGTTTAATACGACGCAGTGGCATTTGAGTACCTTTTGCTGCATTCGGTGCATTACTTTACGCAGCGCGAGGCAAGCACGACAAGCGCACCAGCCTCCCGCGTCGTCTGCTCCTCGCGCTGCTAACAAGTGTGGGAGCGCCTCACCAGGGGGAGAAGTGGCGCTACGTGTGCACGGCGAAAAATAATTCGCTCGCCGACGGAGGAGATTCGCCGGAAAAAGTACTTGCGGCCATGAACGGGCAAGGGCTTCATGGTATGCCAGTTCGATTACGCACGTCACGCCCACTGCAAGGGAAGACTAGCAGAGTTCGCCTATTATTATCACTCGTGCAATGCAGCTGAATCAGGGCTGAATCCAGTGTTTGTTTGGTCTTGTTTTATTGTGTGTGTGTGTGTTTTTCATTTTGAATGGTATACGGGGGCTTTATTATCACAGCTGGATAAACACAGAAAATGTTAATTCATGTGTTTTACGAAGCCCCATAATATTCAGGTTAGAGCACTGCACGGGCCAAAATTTCTAGGCCCGGCCCGACCCGGCCCGTAGAGACACTTCGCGGGTCCGGCCCGATCCCGACAGAATGTTTAGACATAAGCCCAAGCACGCCGCCTGAGCCAAACAAATTATTTTTTTTAGATGCGGAGCATCTCTTGCTCGGGTCTATGTCCCGCGGCGTCGTAGTCCGCACTCACACTACGCATGCGCAACTCTCCTCCTTCCCTCTCTCCAACAGCTGCGCGTTACTCTCTCCTCTCTCTCTCTCTATACCAGCTGCGTGCACTTCGCGTGCGTTCGCTTCTACTCACACCGCGCGCGCATGCGCAACTCTCCTCCTCTAGTCTCCTCTCCTTCAAGTGTGAATATAAGCAGCGGTAGCGCGCTGCGCGCGTTCCCCCGGAGGAGTGAAAGGAGGATAGTTTTGGGCGCGCGGGTCGCAGCGCCACGCCAGGGCTTTCCAGCTGGGTGGGCTTTCCCCGCAACTCTGCGGCTGTCGTCTGCTACCGTTTCTCGGCCGCTCGCTTCCGCCGCAGCCCAAATCCGACCGGCCAAAAGAAATCAGTCATGAAGGGAATAAATTAATTACGATCCGCGATGCTCCGCATCACCCCATGGTTCCCCTCGGGAAGATGGTGTAATGTTTTTTAAATATGAGCCGGAGCCCGGCCCGAGCCCGACAGATTATAAACATTAGCCCGGAAAAGTTTCCAGGCTTTAACCTAAAACCTTTTTAAGCATAAAGCGCGCAATCTCCCACTATGCTGGTGGGGTCCATACGTTTTCTTTTATCCACTTAATACAAAATTTATTTTTGTTCCTTTTTTTTAGCGGCGCCGTAGTGACTGCATTTCGCTTGTTGGTTTTCAATGAACCTAAAAGATCAATGAGCAAACTTTTTGTTGTCAATAATTTAGAATTTGCGGCACACGGGCCTGCCCATGAAGGGGCAGGCCCGGGCCGGGACGGCCCGAAAAGTTTTTGCTCAAGCCCGAGCCCGGCCCGGGCCCAAGAAAATGCGTGCTACACGAGCCGGGTTTTCGGGGTGGCCCGGGCCCGTGCAATGGTCTAATTCAAATACTCTAAAAAAAAAAGGAGTTAGTTGATTTTATATATCTTTTTTAGAGATTGAGCAAAGTTTAACTATGGGGAAGGCGGGGAAAGGGGGGGGGGGGGCAGACTGCATGAATGAATGCACCGAGCGCAACTTGAAGCATATCTGGGTTCCACTGCAGCTGCCTTTTACGTTCGCCAGGGTGGTCCTGGAATAAGAAGTTCAGGGTCAGTTTTTGCTGTTAGTGGTAGAACTGAGAGAAAAGGAAAAGAGAGGGATCGGAACATTAAACAAAGTGCAACTACACAGAGTCGAGGACAAGCGCATATGACTATAGATGCCTTGCCCGTGACGTCACACTACAGGGAAGGAAGGACGGAACCCCGCACCATGCTGGTGGTTGACTTCACATCGCGTGGGTACGCTTACCAAGGGGTAGAATGCCGCTAACTGCCCGGACATTTCATTTCATTTATTGTTGCTCAAAGACATCCTTTCGGACATATTAACATGAGCGAGGATTTGGACATGTGCTGACATGCATCATATTTTCAACAAATGTACCTAGTTTTTTTACATGCCAACTTGGAGAAACGTGCCGAGTTTACGCGATGATGACTTTCAGTCAGTACGTGCGGAATTTTTCGACGTTGGTGCGATTGCGCTACGAGCAGAGAGCTTCGATATGATTATAATGCAATTAAATGCAAAGGTGCAAGCGAGCTGGACAAGAGTGGCGAAAGTAATCCCTGGAGAAGGGATACAAAGGACAAACACAAATCTCCAAACGCAGCTATGTGACTGTTGCGTGATCGAAAAAATCCGCCTGGTCCGGGTATCAAACCCGGGACCTCTCCATTTCCGGTGGAGCGCTCTACCAACTGAGCTGATCAGGAGATAGATGTCAGTAGAGCAGACAGATTTTATCAGCTGCCACCAGTCTAACACTAACAGGGGTGAAAGGCTTGCATTTTTAAGGTTATGATTATAATGCACCCGGACCAGGTGAATTTTATTGGTCGCGCACCAGTCCCCTAGCTGTGTTGTTTGTCCTTCGTCCCCCTTGTTCCCCTTCTCCAGGGATTAATTCCGCCATTCGCTGAGGTTCGATATGCCGTCGCCCAAGTCTTAAACACAAAAAACTGTCGTGTCGAAAAAGAAAAAAAAGCTTTGTTGCGCGTTTGAACATTTGACGAGCGGCTCTAGGAAATTTTTGCGATTTTGCGAAGTACTTGTAAACAACGCAAGGTTCAGTAATTTCCCTACACAACCCCCACCCCCTAAAAATTTAGACCGCCCCCCCCCCCTTAATTTCAATCATAATATAAACCCTGAGACAAGGAGAAATAAAGCATATCTTGTCTACGTGTTTAGATTCTGATGTTTCTAACCATCCAGATGGGCAGATGTATCAATGACCGTGCGAGTGAGCACGCGGCTGCCACGCGTGCTAGACCGTCTGGTCATATCGCCGTTCACTGCCATAAGTACCCCTGTTTACCGGTGTTGCACGACGTTAAGATTCTTGCTAGATATAAAGACAAAACGGGCGGTTCACGAAAGCACCCGATATCAAAAACCCCGTGTCAAATACCCCGCGACAAACGCCCCGTCCTCTTTGCCCCGCTTTTAAAAGCCCCATGTTTCAGAAGCCCATGACGCGAATCCCCATGTCAGGTGGCCGGGACCTCAATCTGACAGCGAAGCATTCAAGTGTGCACGTGAGCTTGTGTAACGTAGTCCTGCCATGCCCGGGACTAAAGTAAAGAATAGCTGGATAAAACTTTCCGTTCTTCAGGTGTGTGCTAAACATTTTCACGCCTTGCGACGTTAGAAGTGAAAACAAGCAAGAAATAGCAGTCACATGGCAAAACATTTCAAGTGACGGCTTTTATCAATAAGCATTGAAACAAAGATTTCGTCGACTCTGAAGCATGCGCGGATAAAC
Source organism: Ixodes ricinus (assembly GCA_037355805.1). Classification (NCBI taxonomy): domain Eukaryota; kingdom Metazoa; phylum Arthropoda; class Arachnida; order Ixodida; family Ixodidae; genus Ixodes; species Ixodes ricinus. The sequence continues at coordinate 48,054 of JAZHYW010017204.1, forward strand.
AGATCCAACGAAGTGGGTTCTGTCAAAACTGTTAACCTGCAGCTCACGGCGCAATACTTATCGCAACACCAAACACCAGTTCAATTCTTCTTACGTCGTTCTAAAAAATTAAAAAATAATAAAAAAGTATTTGTATTTATTTAGGTAGACAAAGTCTAAATCTGCGTGTGGAGCACCCTCCTTGACAGCGAACTGCATTGCTGGTGACGCAGGTTTATGTAATTGGCCACTTGTACGTCCTTTTAAGGTTTTCGGCGGTTTAAGTTAACCTTATACATAGCTTGCAAGTATCGCCATTGTTTGGTAGCGACGGTTGTTTCTACTTAATGGTTTCTTCGAACAACAACAACTGCGGTGTGCAACTATACACGGCGAACCCAGCCTTGGCGAATCGAACGCGGTCCATAAATTACTGACATGGCCGCGAATGACGTCGCATACAAGCTATGTACTCCGTTGTTTCTTTCACTTAAATGAGCCTTTGTACACCCTCAACAGGTTAGGTTAAGACAAGGAACAATGATGGTTGAAGCGCGAAGACGGTGGGACGGGGACAGTGAGGACGGGTCTTTTGGCACGTTGGGAATACGAGACGGGGTAATTGAACGCGGGTTTTAAACGTGAGCTAGTGAAGCGGGGCTTTTACGACAGGGATTCTGCACGCAGGGCAATCGTGCTACACCCAGAGAAAACAAGCAGAGAACTGCATGAGGCATTCAAAATTCGCGATAAAGGTAAAGATTGTGTAAGTGAGGCGTCCATCGCCCTTTTAAACGAAGAGTTTGATTTTATCAAAAATGCACACCGATGTGATGCTGACTTAACTGGCCGACGGGGCCTATATATAGAGTATGTGTTCTTTCCGAATAAATTACACCTGCGAGTGCGCCTTGTGTTTGTCTTACTTCGTCTTCGTCCTGGTTGTTTTCGGCGCTTTTATACCTTTTAAGCTTCATGCTTAATGCGCGGCCGCATCCCTTCTCTGCCACCGGTACTTTCTCTAACTTGACGTCTACCTTTTCGCGGGGCATGCCGACGAAACGATCGCCGGGATACGTCTACAGCCGAGCATGACGGCGCAGTTTACCATGGCTCTCGCTGCGAATGGCCGTCGACTCAACCACCAGCATGGTGGCTACCGGTGTTCGACGTCATCATCTGACGTAGGTGCAAGGTGTGCAGTCGGTGAGAGGTTAAGATTTCGAGGAAGCCCCTCCCACCTCTTTCCACTTTAGGAGAGCGAACGCTGGAGAGCAGGCGACCTCTTCTCCAACGTTCGCTCTGCTAATGTGGAGAGAGCTGGGAGGAGCTTCCCCTGAACTCTTAATTCAGAAAATAAAATACACGCTGGGATTCAGTGCTCATGAACATCGTGTTTAATGTCCTAGCGTCTGAAACCTTTGTGAGTCCAAAGGTTGTCGGTAGTTCGTTATTCGCCGGGCTGATTTAGAAAATGTCAGTGCCTTGGCTTTCGGCGTGCACTGCTATAAAATGTGTAGACGCACGAACTTCGTTAATACAAAGCTCTTGCTCTCCGAGCAATTCCCGGTATACTTACACCCCAAGCTAACTAAGCAGACCGAGGTACTGCAATGTCAACTTGGGGTGGAGTAATCAATTATCGAAATAGTACAACGGAACTGTGCATTCCACCTGAGTGAACACACCACAGGACGTAAATTCAACTCGATGAATCCAGGAAGCGCAGCTCCCACTTCATTATCAGCTTAACGGTGAAAAGAGTAAACGACCCAATTGCTTGCTCGGGCAATCTATCAACTCAAATTGCTGCATGCATCAGTGCACAGTTTCACCATAAGTGCGAGCTTATCTGACAATATATTCGCAACTCCAGCCCGCCGCTCGGTCTCTCGCGGAAGAGCAAAAAACCAGGGGAGCTGGGACGGCGAGACTGTGGCAGCCTGCAGGGCCTACCGGCCATGGTGCTGTTGTTACCGCGTGGTTCTGCTCGGCGTGTTCGTCCATCATGGAGTTTTAACGAAAAATGGAGCGTGTCTTAATATAGGAATCGTATTCCGCTTCGCAACTTTTAAAAATCAACATGCTCATTTTCTTAACGGACGTCAAGATCTCGGTCACCTGTGACATGCTCCTTCCTGCCCTGACCTTTTCGTATTTGTAGCCGAACGTGGTTGACATTTAGACAATAAAATAAGCGCAATAATTTTGTCGCAGTATCCCTTTATTTTAGCTCACTGACCAGCGTCAGCGAGCAGGCGCACGAGTAATCCTGGAGAATCTAGCCCTGTCTTTTCCGCCATCTTGGCGTCCCGCCATCTTCCGCCATGGCACCGTTGGAGTTGTGAATAGTCAGTGACCGAACGAAAAACACAAGAATCAATGAAAGAATAAAAACACTTACGGACAAGGACAGAAAGAACAGTTCTTTAAACTAGCAACGAACGTTTACTGATGTCTCCTTCAAAGTCTCCTCTACAAAAAAAAAAAAGATGCATGGAAAAAAAAACTTATCTTTTTTAGTTTAAGAATTTGGGAGGGCGAGCGTACGTTTTGAAGGAGACATCAGTAAATGTTCGTTGCTAGCTGAAAGAACTGTTCTGCCTGTTCTTGTCCCTAAGTGTTTTTATTCTTTCATTGATTCTTGCATTTTCACCAACCCGCTCTATGAACAAGAAGCGCAGGGCGCCTTTTTTGATGCCTATACTCTGTTTCATACTTAGTGTGCAACGCTGTCAAAGCTTTTGGAGCGAGCATGGGGCTTGATCTCGTTGATAATTTGCACGCGTTCTCGCGCAAACAAAACCATAGATGAAGCCACGCGCTCGCGCCAGTAGCTTTGACAGCGTTGCACGCTAAATATGAAACGGAGTATAGAAAGACCTCCCTGCCGTACTTATCTCAAGCTCTGCGTTTGCAACGTGCTTGTCGTGCACGCGCCGTGCAGTGCATGTCTCCTTCAGGACAACGTGCTCGCGCTCCTTGCCTTCTCTCCGCCTGCACTTATGGTATACAACAAAGTACAGGTAGTTCCCGGGAAAAAAGAACCGTGTTTTTCGGCCCGGGTAAATGACCTAGGCATCACAGAATGCTCAAACTTCATGAGAAAGTGACGCTAGCGGTCGGGATATAATGCGAATGTTTGAGAATGTGACATATTAGCTGGATCAAAAGATAATTGAGAAAAACAAACTTTTTATATATGAGCCGATGTCCACTTAAGCCTAACTTGGTCAAAACAAAAACAAATTTACATAGTGTGCGCCTGTAGCATATATTTCAGTTAAACTAACTTCATGGTGTAGCACGCCAAAACAACATGGACGAGAACGAAGAGAGAACTGGACAGGACTCGGCGTATACGCCGCGTCCTGTCTAGTTCTCCCTTCGTTCTCGTCCTTGTTATTTTGGCGTATTACACCATGATGCAAAACCAACTAGCCCAACTAGCCATCCTAAACTAACTTGTCTGTAAGAAAGAAAACAATATTCTCTTTCTTGCTGACAAGTGTTTTTCTCTGATATAAATCCGACGAGAGTTCACAATATCATTTCTTTTTTTGACGATATTAAGCTTAGGTAGACGTTGGCCCATACAGAAATTTCGTTTTTCTCAATTCTCTCTTAATCCAGGCAACGTCATCTTCCAAAACTTTCGCGTTTTATCTCAACTGCTAGCTTCACATTCTCATGGAGTTTGAACTTTCTGCGATGCATAGTTTATTTATTCAGGCCTAAAAACACGGTTCCTTTTTCTTGGGAACCCCCCTTATATTCGTATTTGCAGAGACCGAGAGCAGGCGGACCTCAGAAAGAGTGAGTTCAGGCTGGTATCATGCACTTGAAAATCTGCGAAACCAGTCCCCCTTTGTAGCCAACTCGGTGGAGTGTAACTATTAATGATCTCCGGTCAAGAGGGAGGCGGATGACCTGTTCCCAGAGGTGTTTTATTGAAGCTCGCTTGGCGGGGGCCCACAGGTCATGCGCAGGCGAGAGCTACGTGGACGTGCCGGGAGGCGAGGATGCCAGTTCGTGAGGGCAGCGAGGTCTTCGTCTGATGTTGTTCGTAGGTGCAGGGCTGTCGAGCTCTTTCGGCTCGGGTCATGACGGCCGGCACTTACGGTAACAGGATTGTCGGTGCCGGGATGAATCCGTCTTGAGGCAGCGAGTGGTACAGTAACACGCCACGCCACAGTCGATGCACTTGACTCGGCCTGGCTGATTGCACTCAGGGCGTTGGCACATCCCCAAGGGCCCCACTGTGATAAAACGTGTATTTAACATTTAACTCTTTCTTCGGTCACACTCCCTCGAAGGCCGCATGAGGCGTTATAGTCAGTGTTTCTCGGCGTCTAGAGGCGCCAGATCTCGGTCATCCAAGCGAAAGTTTCTCAAATATCTGGCTTAGGAACCAGTGTCAAGGAATTCGGTGAAAAACATTGCGCTTCAAGCACCATAAATTTGGTAATCCAGGCTTCTACACACAGCGAAGAGGAAAATTCTCTTAGTCGAATAGAGCTTTGATAAGTGTCTATTTTGTCATGTCTGTGTAAATGTTACCTTACCACTACCGCAAGTCACCTACATTCATAACTTACCATCGGCCACACCAATTTCAGCTCAAAATTACATTAAATAAAAGAGTCCAGGAGGCGGTCATTTGATATTTGCATTAACACAAAATTTGGTTATGAGCTGAATCTTACGCAAAAAACGTTATGCTCGAGTGTAACGAAAAAAGTATTACACACAAGCCAAGGCTACTTAAAGCATACACATGCTATAGCAGGATAATAAAAGTATTTATAAGGCACTCTTCGTCACACTTCATCATGCGTAATCACAATGAGGCATAATCAGTAGTAAACAAAGAGATTTACCCAGCGGCTTAGCGGGAATCGAAACTTAGACCGTACGATCCACAACCCCACACCGTTGCTCGGCGCCACGAGGAAGAGGTGAAAGTGAGAGCAAGTAGCTCGACTAAGCAGGACTCAAGGGAGCGTAGCCTTGGCGAGTTTTATGGCGTCCAACAGGCTCCCAATGATGAATTTTAGCTCCCCACGTGATCTCACGACGTTATGGGACGAACCATAACGCACCAACGGATAGCGCAGCGGTCTTTTGACGTCACGACTTCGGTAAGGCATCACGTGACATAGCTGACGTCACCACCCGCACGTGAGACGCTTGCATTAGGCGAAACATCACGCGATCTTGGGAAGCCCATATCTATGCAACGTCTGCTCCTGGTCGTGGACATACCGCGTCGGTTCCGAATGACGAGCTCTAATCTCCCGCGCATAAAATCTGGGAACCTCGATATGGGCATAATCCTGCGTGGCGACTTCAACGTCGACGTCTGGGCTACAAAGAATTCGTTCATGTGCGAGTCATCATTATGCGAACCGACCCGGCATGTCCGAGACCAGGAGCAGAACGGTATAGACAAGTTCTTCACGAGATATGTAGATCACTTGGACTTCATCAATTACGCAAGTCACTTCAGTTACCACAAGGGGCTCCTCGCAATCCAAGAGCACGAAGTACTCCAGGCGCTACACGCACCCTCAGAAGAAGCAGGGCTCGCGAAAACTTCTCATAAAAGCATACTCCTCGCACACACTCCAGTATAAATTTTAACTTATCTTCATTACGCTGATAAACCCGTGGAGCGCATGAGTGTGTCGTACATGCAACGTATCCAAAACCGCCCAAAGCTCGCCGTAACCAAGCATAACAAATAACGCACGTATAATGCGCGAACGTCCCACTCTGTACTTTTCGGGTTTATCGGAATGATCAAGACAAGTTTGATTTTAACACAGGATGTGTTTAATGGCTGGCCCCAAACCGTTGTCGGTTCTTACTCTTGAAACGGACCGGGAAAACGCGAGTGCCCGCAGAACGCTGACGCAGCGCTCGTTTCCTCACTGATTGGACAAGAGTGCCAGCCGCGCGTCTTGCTCCAGTGAATGCGGGTAACTCCACACAGGTCACATTACGTGAGGAAACATAGACACGCCAGCACCGCGCTCTACTCCTATAAAAAAAAACAGGTCAAGATGGTAGCGGCAAATGCTCCTGAAAGGGAATCATATATCCCTCCGCCACCTCCGCATCCAATTAGCCCCGAGAACATGGCGTGGCGCCACCTGACGGGCTTATCGTCGTGACGTAGGATGAGGGATCACGTGACCGTTTCCTGCACTCTGCGTCAAGAATGGAGTGTCTCGGTCTTCACTTTTTTAATACTACGGGTGTTTAAGGCTTCTTTTAACCCAATGTTTCGTTTCACTACTCGACCCAGTCGAGTTCCTAAATCGGCTACCGTACGAATGCTTCCGGGGAGCCGGTTAGCCGGTTGCAGGCGAGCAGGGAAACGGTCGCTGCACGGAAGCGCGGCGGCGTGGACTGGCGCGGCGGAGGGTACGGGTCAACTTGTCGTTTTCGGCGGCTGTCTCGCGTATCGCAATGAATGCTTACGAAGTGCGACCTACCGTTGAAGGTAGGCGAATTTTTTTTGTTAACTTCTATTCGACCGCGCACCCCGTTACAACTGTGTACCCCTTTTCAGTTGTGCTGTCTGTAAGCAGCATCAATGCGTTCGTGGACAAGGCCCACTAAATGTCCCGCCTGTTGCTTGAGGGCGACAGTGTTCTTGAAGCGGGACACGTGTTCTGTAGAATCAAGAAGCTGGATAAGGATTGCTACACGTTCATTGGATTCGTACTCCAAACGTCGGCACTCACTTCGTACCCGCACGAGCTGGATGGAAGAAACGTCGGTGACACATCGAGCTCCTGCAAAGCATGGGTGAAGGAACATGCCGTGTATCATTACTTGGTTAGGTTGTATGTACCCACCGGCCAGCGTGCTGTGAAATCGATCGAGCTCGTGGCCAGAGCCGGGAGCGAAACAACTGGAGCACTCAGACAGTTGCGTTTGATTGCGTTTGACTGCGTTTCGGCTGCGAGAAACCAGGACATTCCTGCTGCTTATATCGCGTGCAAACATGATTCCTTGAATTGGATTCCACGCTTCATACGAAGCACAGATGTGCCGGTGTCTCGCTTTCGGTTCTCAACACAACGCAGTTAAACGCACTCGTGAACGCAAGTGTCTCAACCGGCCTTTAGAGATTGCGATTTGCGATGAACGGTGAAGTGAAGCGCCTTTTTCCAAATAAAATCGGTCGTCTCCCGTTGTTATCGTAGCTCAGGAATAAAGAAAACAAATTCTCGTGGCTCAGTGGTAACATGCTCGCTTCCCAAGTCGGGAGTCGCAAAATCAATACAATGCAACTAATTTTTTTTTTTTTTTTACGTTTTTGAAGCACAGGTTTTGTAACTTTTCTGCGATGTCGGAATTTTCGAGCGACGAATAATAAAGCTTGTTGATAACATTTAATTTCATAAACTAATATCAGACCATTCAAAGGCCAATGACATTTCGTGTACAGCATCGCTGTTTTTCTTTTTGTAAAGAAAGATTATGCAAATATTTTCTGTAGCTAGGTGTATTAGAGTTGTAGAATTGTTTTATTTGGGCTCCTACAAGATAAGCAGATAGGTTACAAAAATAAAAATATTACTTGCTAATACGAGTGCAGCTACTTGCATCAGCAATCTTTAAAGTAAAATAAATAAAGCCACGTAGTAACATTCTCACATTTATGCAGCTGCTGGTTGCTTAAATACCACTAAGCTGTGAGTGATGTTTGCATTAAAATAGTCAGTGAAATTTTATGGCTTGTTACCCTCTGTAAATTACTGTTTCAAGTCTATTAGCACTCAGCTCTACTTGCATTGCGTGACGCCAACTTGTACATACATTTTTAACCCGATTGTTCAAATAATATTGAAGCTGTATGAGAAAGGTACTGCCACGCAGGGTGAGACTGTTCACATTTTATGAATCATATTGGAATGCTTCTCCTTGGGGTAGATGTGGTAGCTGATATTTGGGTCGGTCGCGTAACTGCGGCATTGCGGCCCCGAACAGTTCTTTACCATTGCTCCCTGAGCTCGACAGCTGCCGAAGCCGATCCACGCCTGTACTGATCAAGCTTCAAACACAGAAAAAATGCGAAAGTACCGATTGAAGGGCTTCCGAAGGCCCCGACCAAAGCAAGGCGGAATAGCTGGCCTTATCACGTGATCCTCCATCCTACGTCACGGTCGAGCGATCGCAGCGCTCCAATCGGTCCCGCTCGGGGCCAATAGCGTCCCATCATTTCCGTGACGTCGCGGCCAACGCGCGCGGAGGGTCTTGCCTTTTCGCACATATTTGCCTTACCTTTCGACTTTAACTTAGCATTGTAGAAGCCACGAGAGGGAGATTAGAGTTTTCCCCCCTCCGATAAAAAACAAATAAGACTTTCGGAGATAAGCTTCCCCCTCCGATGGATACAAAGGCTGCTTTCAGAGGCTCGGTTCCCTCTCCGATGAATGCAAAGATCGCTTTCTTAAAAGGTGGGGTCGGAGACAAGTTGGCATCACACTGTAGCCATTATCTATCCATTGAAGCGGAACAAGGAGCGTTTCCAGTGAACCTTTCTTTCGACTGCGGAGCCCTGGCTCTCAGCTTCCGCACGTAAAAGAGGGGAGAGGAGTGGAGGGGTAGGCGAGGAGGAAGCATTTTGTTGGCAGCGCCACACAGGTGTCGTGAGGCGAACTACCCCTCTATCCTTTCTTTTTGTATTTTGCGGAGGACATGAACAAAAATCGACTGTCTTTCTCGATACCTCTTCAACGACTTATTAAGAAACGTTGGCGGGGGAAAGGAAGCCTGGGGAGGAGGAAGCAGACGGAGCGCTAGAGAGAGGAGGAGGAGGAAGCAGACGAAGTGCTGGAGAGGGAGTCCAGCGTTCCGTCTGCTTCCTCCTCCCGAGCCTTCCCTTCTCTCGCCAATTTGGAAGGTGTTTGTGGTAGGAGAATAAAGGAGGATGCGCCGAAGGACTGGGAAAGGAGGACGAGTCGTAAGTGGGGAAGGATGATGACGGTGGGTACTACCCAGACTTGTACCGTACGCATTACAAGTAATCAAATTACTTGTAATCGATTACTTTTTTCAGTAATTTTGTAATCAGTTGATTACTTTTATTAGGCAGTAATCACAAGAGTAATCTGATTACTTTTTGGAGTAATAAAATTACTTGTAACCGTTACTATTTTTCCACGAGGACCCCCCCCCCCCCCCCCCGGCACACGCCTGTTTCTTCTGAAATGACAAAAATAAAATTTCCTTTTTTTTTTTTCGAACGAAGAAATTTTTTTTTAGGAGCTATAGGAAACGAGTTAAATCCCTTTTTATGTACAGTTCCTGTGGAATGTCCATTTTTTTTTTCGGGTTGGGATTGGGAGTGGGAAGCCTCAGGGAAGCCACAGTGCGTGACAAAGGCCATTCAGGGCGAAGTTTGAGGGCGCAGAATGTAGCTTTGTAACTCCTTCATTCAAACTAGCCCCCTCACGCACACACACACAGAAATAAAAAAATAATAAAAAATCCTGCTTAGGGTATTTACTTGCAGCCCGTAGGAGAATCAGAACCGAAGAATGCCTAAAGCGGATGCAAAATATAACAAAGCCATTTGAAATATTTCCCCATTTCCCCAACGTGGTCTTTGTGACAAGCAATAATTCGAGTTGAGATGTGGTCGGGGCGATCTCTTCCACTAATGAATACTACACATGATCCGTTTCAAATCCTGGAGCTGCTGCTCTTTTGTATAACATGCGAGCTCATCCACATGTGAATAATAAAATGAGTGACGCAAACTTTGAGTGACAACCCTTGCTCAAGCTTAACAAGATCTAGAACCCCCTCCCCTCCCCCTACCCCCCCCCCCCACACACACACACACTGGCGAACGCCCAAATCATTATACTTCTTCAAACGAATTCTATGCTTGTGTCCGTATTGTGAAGGTGCAACGACCACGAAGAGGGAGCCAGTTTTTCTTCTTCAATACTAGTGCAAATGTGAAATATAGGTTGGAAGTAGTTCATTGTTATGAGCGCTAAAGATGTGTCTTCACACAATAAAGTAATCGGAAAAGTAACGATTACTTCTTTAAGTAATGTCCAATTACTTTTGCCATCGAGTAATCAAGTAATCTAATCGAATACTTTTTAGCCAAGAGTAATAGTAATTGTAATCGATTACTTTTTTTAGTAACGTGTACAAGACTGGTACTACCTTTAGTTTTCACGAAAAACAAATCAAGAAAGAGAGTGTTTCGGAAAGTGGACGCGTGGCGGCGCACACCTACCATTGCGGAGCGCAAGTTCGTCTGCTTTTTACACAAAGGCTACAATGACGTCAAAATGCCGATCTCTTATTGGCTGATTAAAAAAAATTGTGGGTAGACCTCAAGGCATCTAGCGTTTGAGGTCTACCCACTATCCCTTCAATCGAAACGTTGTTCTGACGTCACCGCACCTCCTGGGCAAGAAGCAGACGACTAGCTCTCCGCGTACAATTTTTCTTTTATGTTGTGACCCTACCCACTAATCATTCCAATCAGAGCTCGGCGTTCTGACGTGCCCGCGCACTCTCGTCTCCTCTTTCTCCCTCCCTCCCTCCCTCCCTCCCTCCCTCTCTCTCTCTCTCTCTCTTTCTCTCTTACTCTCTCTCTCTCTCTCTCTTGTTATTTAGTTTTCTCAAATGTACTGACTTATTAATCAGACTTTCCCCACTCTGTAATGCTGCATGCCTTGAGGGTAAATAAATGAAATGGAACGAAAGAGGTCGAGCGTTTGGCCAATTGTGGATTGTGGAAAGCCGACTACAGCGACACTTTTGGTCGCGCTCTTCACCAATGTAGGAGGCGCCTCAGCGTGCCCGTCCAGCTCGCTTTCTTGTTTCTCAACACGCTGACGCGCTGGCTCGACTTGGCACTGGTGCGCTCCTTTTGTTCTGCTACCCGTATGTCCCTTCGACTGGGTCTCAAACCCCACACGCTGTGTGAACCAACGTTGGTGCGAAAAGTGCACCTACAGGCCTCCCACCGCAGAAAATGGTACCCACAAACCAAACATCCTGTGAGTGTTCGGGCGCTCATCTTGCACGACAAAAGGCTGCGACGCCAGCCGTCGCAACCAAGCGATCGCTGGATGCTCGGCGACCGCAGTGCACCACCATTTTTGTAATAGTACTCTAATGACCACGCGCCCTCAACCAAAGCAAATTTAAATAAGGAATAAATGTAAAACAGAAGGACGCACATCACAGATAAAGCTCTATGTATATACCTCATCTCGTAGACACACGCCAGCACGCATGACCTTTAAAAATAGCTATTAGTTAATCTCTTATTGCTCTTTAATCTCTGTACTGGCGTCGTGTGCATATACCTTTCTTTTTATTTTTGTTTTAACAAAACGCGCAAATTAGTTTAAACGCACTCGCACAAAATCTTTCGCAATGTTCTTATGCGCACTCACCGTACGTAACCATGCCATTGTCTGTCGTCCCCCATGTTTTGCTCGGCAAGATTCTCCTGGAGAGTACAGTTGGTTTATTGATATCTGGAAGTCAGTAAATTGAATGGATTATGACGAAGGTCCCCGACGTTTGGAAAGAACGCATGCAGGGAATGCATTCACATGATATCAATTCCCCCCACCCCAATGCTCTGAAATCCTCTATCTTCTGTTAGCGTAAGCTAACAGAACATAGAGGTTTTATTACAACTTATGACTAACTTGTAGAAAACTTCACGATTTTATTTACTTTTGAACGCACCTTGGTGGCTGACGATCACAGGTGGTGTGACCGAGCCCTGCGGACCAGCCTGTGTTGCCGTCCATGGCTCGGTAAATGAAGCTTGTGAGGAGCCGTCCTTTTCTCCTGTACCACCGCGCGGCAAGCGGTTAAAGCGATGGTACCATGTAGGGTGTGCTTTCAGCCCTTACCTTTCGTGTGTTTCAGCATTATTGCACCGGACGGGTACACCTTGTGGACGAGGCTACCTGCCGCCTCATGAAACTTCAGCTCCCTGTTGGTCTCGGTGACGAAGCAGAAGGAGGGGTCAGTCAACTCCCGTATGCTGGGATCGGCATGTCGGCCCAGGTGAACTCGTAGCTGCTCTAACGTGAGGGGTTGGTCCAGCGGTAGGGCTATGGAGCCGAGGCAGTCTCGAGCACCGCCCGCCATCAAGCACACCTGGTAGAAAGCCACGGGGCCTGACCCCGCCCGGCCAGTATTCACAATCTTCACCCAAACCCAGGCTTATTTCTCCATAAATAGACTGGCCTCTCAATGAATGCAGAGTTTTCTCAACAGCCAATGCGCGCGCGGATAGTGGGGCGAGTTTGAACTTGCAAGTGTGTGGAGCGCGTATGCCTTGGTTTGTGCTACAAAATGGAGAGTGGACCAAGTACTAGCACTGTTCCAAGTAGGCGGCCAAAAACATTAAAGGAAGATGCCTTGGTGGATTTCTAGGGAATGCGTTAGCTTGACCCTTGGGAAACGCCCCACACGTCCGCCTTGTGGAAACGTAGACTTTGACCCCGTAATAAAGCCAAAAAGAGTCAGCAAAAAATGGAGGAAGCAAAAGGGAAAGCCAGAAGAGAAAGTCAAAACAAATAAATGAAGGGGTCAGCGTTTGCGTTTTCCAAAGGGGGACGTGTGCGGCGTTTCCCAATGGTCATGCTAACGCATTCCCTAAGGATCCACCAATGGATCTTTTGTATTTCAATTACTGCCTCAACTGGCGAATTGTCTCCCAGCTGTAAATGAGACGCCGGTACGCCGGTACGATGCTTATCCAGGTCGAAACGGGCAGGGGTGGGGGTCGAATCCACGATCCTTGGGTTCTGCAGCGCGAGCTTTCGCTCCACGTGCTCCGAGCTGGTGTGCGCTATACTTCGTTTCAGCTTGGGTCCAGACGGAGCCAAAGCTACAAGCGCGAGCTCCGGGCTTTCAGCATCCCTGCCAAGCACGCGCGCTCGTGCAGTGCAAGCACTGTTCTGGGCCACATGCTCGCGCTTGTAGCATCGGCTGCGTCTGGACCGAAGCTGAAACGAAGTATAGAGTTCCTGTATAGGCTCCCTACGGGAGCCAGAGTTGCGCGTTTATCCCCGTAGCGCCGTCTTTCCTGCATGGCATGTTGATCCAGCTCCTCACGTGACTGAATTCGGCGAATAGCAGCGCCGAGGGTTCGAAGCGCGCGGCGCGCTCAAAAGCAGGGGAACGTTCGGCGGGGCGCTTGCAACGTCTACTTTCCTGCACGGCATTTGATCCGGCTCATCACGTGATCGGATCTTGGCGAATAGCGGCGCGGCGGCACGTGAAAAACAGACGCGCAACTCTGGCTCCCCTAGGGAGCCTATACAGGAACTCGATCTAGTGTGCGCTATCCCACTCGGTCACCAATCCCTAACTTACATTTCTCACTTCTTCTATACACAGTATCTCAAATACATTTTGCAACGTTTGAAAAAAATTGTCACTGGAATATTTACGGGAATAGGAATCGGCACACCCCCACACAAAGCTGATACGACTACAAGCATGGAGCGGAAACTTCGGAACACAAAGCAGGAAACAAGCGAGGACCGAAAATGCAAGCCCGAAATGGCAAAGAACAAAAGAGCAAATAGAACGAAATAAGAACAGGACACTAAAAGAAGCCGTTTTTTGTGTGTTTTTTACCTTTACTTCGGTTACGGAATTATGAAATGTGGAAGTAACTTCGAAAATAATTTAATCACATTTCTAGGTATTAGTACTTTCCTCAATATATATTACAGGTAAACTAACGTGAGTAGTACTCTAAACACTTTCTGAAGTAGGTATATACTATGGTCGAGTACCACCTTGTCCAACATTGGCCGTTGGCCAGAATTACAGTACAATGACCTGTTGTTCTTCATAAACCTTGACAAGATAAACGGCAAGACCCCTTTTGCCAATTATGCGATATTTGAAAGGAAACTGACAGGGTGGAGAACAAAATTCAAGATGATTTCAATCGTAATTTAAATCACACGGTTCTACATGACGATTTGAATCAAAATCAAACCTTTCCCGCAAAAATAATCTGCCAAATATATTAAAATAATCTCTAAAATAGCATGTTTATCATTTTATGCTCTCTATGCACAGTTTTGGAATTAAATAAAACAATCAAGCAAGAAAGATTTACAGCAGGCTGAACACGAACAGAAAGTGGCGCGCTTTTAAGCAAATCAGAGCTTTATTTCTTTCTACCTTCCACTTCGTTCGTCAGTTACGCAATGTCCTATTACAATGCGAGAAAAAAAACTAAGTTTTTATTGCAAGGAAATCAAAACCCAACAAAAAGTAATACAGCTTTTTTCACGAACATGAAAAATCAAGCTGATTTTGTATTGCCGGGTTACATGAGTAAAAAAGTTAATTGAACAGTAGTTAAAAATTTTATATTTGTAGTAATTATTTTTTCCACATTGTTTTCAGTCATTAGAAATATAGATCGATCATTTTTTTTATGTTTAGAAATGCATCTAGTGATAAAAATGCACTTTTTCTTGCTACAGTAATTTCAATGAATCAAAGAATTTTTTTTTCATTTAAATTTAAATTAATTTTAATAGAACAGTTTTTTTTTTTTTTTGCACTTTGGAAACGGGTGGCATTTCCTCAAGATCATTGACCCTGTGCTCTGACCAAACTCAATTGTAGAATGCGGTCTTTTCTCTTTTTTTTGTTTGGCGTTGGGATATTGATGTTTGGAGTTTATAAAATACTACTAATGATGTTGTGTGTGTGTTTATACAGCCTAGAACTTAGTCTGCCTCAACGGGCAAATTGTCTCCCAGCTGTAGATGAGAAATTTAGCCGGTGCCGTAGAACAGCTAGCCTCGGGGTCTTTAACGTGCACAACGCAGCAATGATACACGACCGCACGCCGGTACGATGCTCATCCAGATCGAAACGGGCAGGGGTGGGGATTGAAACTCCCAACAGACACTCCTCGTAAGCGCCTGGAGCGCGCTGGCGAAGCTTCTCGGCCCCAACTCGACGACGCTCAAGTACTGGACAAATCCAGGCAAATCTCCTGTGCTAAAAAAAAAAAAAAAAAAAAAAAAACATGGACTGAGTTGCGAAGACAACGACACAAGGCGCTCGTGCCGTTGTCTTCGTGTCTCGGTCCTTGTTTTTACGGCGCTTTATACCATTTGCAATGTACCAACTGGCCCACCTAAGCACTCCTGTGCTCTCGCGAGGAGACAAATTTGTACTTTCGCTTCTTGCAAAATGTGCCACCAGATTCCTGCGTCGTCTGCTAGGATCCGTGGACTTCCGAGATCCCGAAGCAAGCACGCTTCGGAATCATGTGGGGCGCGCCTGCGCCGCCTCTTCCACCGCTTGGTGGCATGGGGCGCACCCGCAGGAGGAGGAGGTTTCCGCAACGTCCGGTTAAAATATGACACTGATATTCAGTTACTCTCTCCGTGCCTGCTGGGTTGTCCGAACCACAAGAGATGTGGAAACCGCAAAAAAGGTAGACGCTTAAATAAGAATGCAGGGCCCCTTTAAAGGGGCGATGCAACAATTTTTGTACTTTGCGCAAATACCGCTTAAAACGGATCCCTGACGTTAATGACCTAAGAAACACGCGTTCGTTTTTCACCCCACGCAATAGAAGTTCCAGAAAAAAATTAAAGAAAAACGAGCACCATTCACCCCCTCAACTCGCAGCCAGAACAAGCGGCAACGTGATCTGGAGCCGATTATATGCCGCCAATGTTGATCATAGCCACGCGCTGGGGTTGGCAAACTATACAGGACACGCGCTGAGTTCCAGACATTGTTATTGCAGCGATTGGACACGGGCCACTACCTGAATGCATGTCGAGGCATCGATTGTCGCGAGCCCAGATCGAATGCGTGCGCAGTCTTCGCGTCCACTGTGTGAGCAGCATTTGAATATCGTCACAGCTGGGATCGCAAAGCTCGATGACGCATTCCCGGGGATCGTACTGTTGCCATTGTCCCCACAGCTCCGTCATCAAATTTCGCGAAGGAGCAAAAGGCGGCTTTGGAAGGAGAGACTGAAAGAACTTTCATCCTTTGAATTCCGCCGCGACGAAGACGCTTCTTGGTCAGTAGTGTTGAGTTCGAGTATTCTTGGGTCCCACTAGTGCCAGGAAGTTGGCGTAAAGTAAGAAATATTACTACCCAATGTCGTTGCACAGCCCCTTTAACGATTGCCCCTTCAGCGCCACCAGTGCAAGATGGAACGGCGGCGTTCATCTGGTCTCTCCTAAAAGGAACGCGTTCCGTACAGCGCCGGCCATCACCATGTCTTGGGCAGCTCAGTTATGACTAGTTTACGCCAGGAATTATCGCAAGCCAAGAAAATGAGACGATCACCGATGTTTCTATTGGCGGATAAGAGGGTTCTCAAGTCTCGACGGTGATCCTTATTTTGACAGGCGCACCTCGCTGGTCTTGTCATTGTTTTGGTTTTGTCAGTGCTGAGGAGCGTGAATGTGCAGACTTCTCGAAATTGGTTATTTTATAGTAAAACCGTTGGTTGTTTATCTTGAGGTTAAAGGATAGGGGGAAGTCAGGGATCCCAATGTATCCTGACTCTTGAAATTCCATAAAATTCACCAGATGGCGATTCGCAATACCCTTCTTTAGTAAATGCAGCCAAATGTGTCAAAATATAAATACGGGAGCGCTAGCGCGAGCGCACCTTGAGCACCGATCAAAGCTGCACAGGTCAAAGCTGTGCGAGACACCAAGAATCTGTGACGAAGAGGACGAAGGCGCCACAAGCGCGAGCGCGAGATCGCGTGTACCGCGGGTTCAGTGTCTCATTCGGAACGTGGGCAGTCACAGGGGTCGGACGCAGGTTCGGGCCCGCTAGAAGCGAACCTGCCAGCAGTCCCGAAGAGGAGGCTACGACGCCCTTGGCGCGCCTTGCCGACATCCAGGAGTCCGCGTTCCCATTCGGCGCCACGACGTTGCCTGCCCGCGAGGTTCCAGCCCGCTAGCAAGCAGCAGCCAATCCGTAAGTAGACCGAGGTCCTATGATAGGCAGGCCCGAGTCTAGTTTGTTCGATGCAGACGGCTTTCTCGGTGTCAATGGAGGATCTTCGAGTTTTCGGTTAGAGCGCGCAGGGCCATGGTGTTCAGCGTTCGAACGCCAGGCCTTGCGCGTGGAGCAGGCGACGCTCTTGTTCTCTCTGATTGAAGGGAGACAGTAGGAAGAGAGAAAGACCTTTGCACCTAGCCACGGATCCTCCCAATCAGAGCTCGGCGCTCTGGCATCGCTGCTGCTCCTTTCCCTCAGTTTATCTACGCGTACAGCGGAGCATTCTATTCGTGAAGATAGTTTGCTTGAACTATATACGAACAAAAAACTGGCGTCCAATGAATCCGATCTATTAGCCCCGAGAGCGAACACAAGCGTCGCTGCGGTCGCCGCGCCTTGATTGGGTGAGGTGTACCGTGACGTCAGGCGGAGGACTCCGCTCCGCGATCTCGCATCGGCTCGCTTCACAGCACCGGTTTCCTGGTTTGGCGTTGTGTTCCGCAAGCTCTTCGAGGAGCTGGACCTCGTTACCCGGTGTACAAGACGCTGGGTTTGGCCGATATTGACGTGCTTCCGTACATTTGATAAGACTGCTTGTCCCTTTTACCTTTAAAATGGGATTACAAATCCCGAAAGCTATCGGCGGAGGCAATTCCGCCGATGAACCTCCCCGTCCGTCCACACGACACAAGGCAATCTTGCGAGAGGTCGGTGAAGTTTTTCAGACGCTGGAATTCTGTTCCTTGCATGTTCATGATTTAGGACGATATTACATCCCGCTTTCAAGGCATTTGAAGTGGCATTTATATCATGGGCCTTTGGGTGGTCGGCAAATTAGCTCCCGACCCCGACTCTGCGCTGCCACTCTGCATGCGCTGGTTCTGTGGGAATTCGCGTACCGCCGCCGATACGCCGTTCCCCACGTGGTCCGTCAACAACCCTAGTCCAGCCTGGTTCTTTCACGGGAGCGGGATTCCGCTCCCCGTTTATTGGTGCATAAAAACACAACGTTACAAAACACTCAATCTATACTACAAACACACGCGACATTACTCAAATATTTACAAACGTACGTTAAGCCCAAAGCTTAACACAAAGAGGGCCCCTAGGCCTCGTTAGAGCAGTTGCTAGCACTCGCCTTTCTTGAGCGCCGGCTAAGAGACTCTTGCCTCCCGGTTACCCGACAATATCGACCGATGGGCGAGGAGGTTTTCTCCTCGCCCGCCATGGGGCGTCTGCAGCGCCATCCAGTGGCTAGGAGAGAAAGCGGCACGTCGGGAGCCGAATTCGAGATCCCGATCGACCCCGCGGCGACACGACCATGTGATCGTGTCTGAGGCGAGGCAACTAAATAGCTGCCTCGCGGCCAAGACGGCTAAATGGTTTGATAGGCGCCCTCGTGAATGCACGGTGCGCCATAGTTCGCAGATGTTTTAAAGGCCCTGCGTCTGATGATCTTTGAAGTGCTCGTGGAACAGGGTTGTTTTACATAAATGTAGCTTCTTCGTGAATTAATTATATAGTTTATACACCTATGCAAGCATATTTCTTAGAACATGCACAATTACTGGAAATTAGTTTGTATGGTAGCAGCAAAAATGGCCGAATTTCCCCCAGTTGCCTGTATGATGTATTGAACTGCCCAAAATATGCACAGCAAGAGTACCGTAATTTGGAATGTTTATACTTTTTCCTGACATTCTTTATTCCAGCCTTGGGTATTCGGAAAATACACCGTTTAGTTTTAATTGTCATTTATTTCAAATTAAAAGATACACTGCTGCAGGTCCCCAAAAGCTTCCTCAGCCTCCAAACTTCCTACAGCTGGACTCTTTGACAACAGAGGAAAACAGGCGTAAAAGCAAGCATTCGAACGGCTGTCCAGTGGTAGATGCAGCACTAGTAGCAGAACATGTGGAACCTGTGAAGGGTGACAGTCTGCGTGAAAAAACCTTCTCGTATTTTAGTTTCAGGCCAATTCGATTTAAGTAAAATCTCAATTTTAGGGCTTAAGGGACTAATAACGAGCTAGGCACCTTCGCTTACGTTTGTTATACATTACTTGAGGGTTGATATAAACAAGTCCACAGATACCACCCGTGTAGTTCATTGAAATACTATCCGAATCCAGCAAAGGTCAAATGCGAGCAATGTATATAATAAATGTTCCTCGTTTTTTTACTTTACCCCTGCACTTGGGCTGTCTTACTTATGATTCTCTCCCCATGGCCCAGACTTATTTAGCATGTTGCTCGAGCAGCAAGCAGCTTTTATGCGTAGGCGATATTGTTTAAGAACAGAGATACAAAAAATATAGTATACATAACTTGGCAATTCATTCAGACCATCAGCAGCATTTATTGTGTGAGATATAAATCTATAGTGATGTTCCTGCAATTGCGGCCATATTTCTTTATTTTCATATACCAGCTGTGATTCATGCGTTGCCTGCCCTGTCAACCAGGCTTAAGATGTTGGTTGAAGTTTAGCCTGCAGCCACAGGCCATACTTCAATAAAGCTACAAATAAAAATTTACACTTCCAACGAAAAACAAGCAAGAAAAAATATAAATAGAAGCGAGCGCGCCGACAGCTAGCGTCGTCACAGCCTCCACAGTGCGAGCGGGGCCAGTGGGGGAAAAATTCTCTCCTCGCCGTGACGTCACCCCGGTTCGCCGTGACGTCACCCCGGTTCGCCGTGACGTCACCCCGGTTCGCCGTAAGGGGGCACCACGCGAACTTCTCGGGGCTAATAGGAAGTGTTCAATGGACTTCATATCTGAGTGCGCTGCTCACAGCGCATGCTCAGACAGAACTCTCACTGATAGGCTGCTAAGACCGGCAATCTTGATGGCGTGGAATGCACGTTGTAAAACAACTGTGGAAGCTCGCCGTCGGCATGCTCTCGGCAGCCGTGGACTCAGCTATGACCGGCAGTGAATACTCCCTATAGGCAGTCTTGTACACGTTACTGAAAAAAGTAATCGATTACAATTACTATTACTCTTGGCTGAAAAGTATTTGATTAGATTACTTGATTACTCGACAGCAAAAGTAATTGGACATTACTTTAAGAAGTAACCGTTACTTTTCCGATTACTTTATTGTGTGAAGACTTACACCTTTAGCGCTCATAACAATGAACTACCTCGAAACCTCGAAACCTTGCTTGTCACAAAGACCACGTAGGGGAAATATGGGATCTTGACGTGTATTTGAACTGGCTTTGTTATATTTTGCATCCGCTTTAGATATTCTTCGGTTCTGGTTCTCCTATGGGCTGCGAGTAGGTACCGTAAGCAGTTCTTTTTTTTATTTCTGTGTGTGTGCGCGAGAAGGTTAGTTTGAAAGAAGGACTTACAAAGCTACATTCTGCTCCCTCAAACTTCGCCTTGAATGGCCTTTGTCACGCACTGGGGTTTCCCTGGGTCTTCCCAATCCCAATCCCAGCTCGAAAAAAAAAAATAAACGGACACTTTACAGAAATTATACATACAAAGGGGCTGACCTCGTTTCCTACAGATCCGCAAAAATCTTCTTTTTTCTGTCCGAAGAAGAGAAGGCAATTTTATTTTTGTCATTTCAGAAAAAAAGGTGTGTGCTGGGGGAGGGGGGGGGGGGGTCCCTTGGAAAAATAGTAACGATTGGAAGTAATTTTTATTACTTCTAAAAGTAATCAGATTACTCTTGTGATTACTGCCTAATAAAAGTAATCAACTGATTACAAAATTACTCCAAAAAGTAATTGATTACAAGTGATTTGATTACTTGTAATGCGTACGGTACAAGTCTGCCTATAGGGAGTATTTACTGCGCTCCATATTTTGAGGGCGCTGTTTAGAGCGCATGATGAGAACGAGCTCAAAATAATAGGCTGCTAAGACCGGCAATCCTGATGTTGTGGAATGCACGTTGCAAAAGAACAGTGGGAGCTCGCTATCGGCACGCGCTCAGCAGTCGCGCACACGGCTATGGCCGCCATTGAATACTCCGTATATCATGTAGAGCGGCGCCAGTCATGTGATCACTCGTACTTAAAAAGGAAACTTTTTTTTCGACAAATGTAGGACTACTGCCGTAATTCTTCTATTACTTTTGAAGGGAGCTGAGAAAGTAATTTTCTATGGTGCGCCAGATAACGTAAGTGGATTTTATTTTTGTTTGTGCGTGAAAGAGTTTAATAGACATCAGCCTGCAAACAGTTTCAAACGTCATCTCGCATGTTTCGATACCGACTGTCGTGGTTCCCATGTATTCTTGCAGAGAGACTTCGCCTGTACCCGCTTTGATAAGCGAGACCGCTGTAACTATACCCAGACGTGCGACAAAGAGAAAGTCGAGGCCGGGCGGCTGAATTCTTTCTCATGGATTCCGCATCCTCCAGTGGGGTAAGCGAGGGCACCTCCATGGCGTCTCCCTCCCGAGCCCGGGGACGCAAGAGGAACAAAGCTTCCGCGACTCCGGCAAAGCGGAGAACGACGAGGCGCACCAGGAGCCGCCTGTCATCGCGCTCGAGGACCAGAGGCGCCAGCGTCTCGACTAGGAGGTCCGGGGCAAGGAAGGCGACGGCAGGAAAGAGCAAGAGGCGAAGGTCTAGGCGCAGCAAGTCCACAACTGCTCGGTCATCCCCAGCGAAGAACAGGAAAGTCAGAGCGAGCAAGAAACCTGCTGCGAAAAGGAGGTCCAGAAAGCGCAATGTGGCTGGGGAGTCTGGCGTGAAAAAATCCGCTTTGAAGAGAGCTTCGCGCAACAAGTAACTGTTCCGCCTTTGCAGGCTCCTGAAGGTTGGAATAAAGGCAAAATTCAACCGACTCACAGGGGTTTTCCTGGTGTCTATACAGCTCTTCTAGGGACAGTAATGCCGAAAAGTATTTATTTTCTACGATACTCAACTGTGCTTTTAATTACCCGGAGGGATTAAAAGGGACCATGAAACGATACTGAATATTTGAACTTTACTGTTGGCGAGTTTCCCCACGTGTTTCCGAACCTACTTTCAGGGCTTCGTCTTTAGACCACCAGGCGCTGTGAATATCTGATTCGCTCGAAAAGCTTCGGGAGAGAACCTGCCGCCACAGCTTTCTGTTCTAGCCGCTGAATGCCGTCGATTTCGCAGGAGTGGACAATACTCGGGCTCAGCTTTCTGTGGCATTTTAGAAGTGAAAAGTGCGCGTGCACACTTTTCATTGACGCTCGAGGTGTGCGAGCGGCGCCAGAATTGTGCCTATCTGTATAATTCTGTTTGTCATATAGGGAATATGGATGCGTCTAGTGCGCCGCCGGACATCGCGATGTCACCATAGCCAAAGCGACCTTTTCTTTTTTTTTTTTTGTCCCAGAATTGTTTTGTAACATGTATCAGTGATATCCTGCTCCTTACATGCATAGACTAACCGTACGATGTATTTTTTATTTTTTATTTCGCCATTTTGTGCTGTTGCGTGCTAAAATTCCACTTTGATAACCCAGTTTGCGCAACTGTATAATTGTGTTTGTTACTGACGTCGATACACATTACGCAATGCGGAAGTATCTTCGGAAGTAAATGAATTACATGTTTAAGTATTTGTACTCTACTCAATATACTTTACAAAGTAATTGAGTAGTATTTTAAATTCTTCATGAAGCGGGTATTTAGTAGCTTAACTTAAAGATTTTTATCAAGTATTTCGTCCAACACTGGATTGAACCCAGGATCCCTGGGTTCTGCAGCGCGAGCTTTCGCTCCACCTGCTCCGAGCTGGTGTGGAGTTTTTTTGATAAATGCGAATTGACAAGCCTTCTACCAGCGAGTGCAGGAAGCACGGCATTTTATCAATGACCAAGCACAAAATAACATAATGACCAGGAAATAGAATTTCCGCTGAGGTACTGTACAGGCCGTTTTACGAGTCCGGTGCTTCAATGTATTTCTCGGCTCTTGACATTCGCCGTGTTCTTGGTTTCGAAAGTCGCGCAGTCCGCCTTATACGTGCTTTACGGGAACGCCGACTTCTCTTTCAAGTCATGGACATTCACATATAGTTGACGATCGTCTCTAAACGGCAACAAAGCAATTCAACGATGCTAACCTTGCTTAGGATACATGATAATTAACTATACTCTATTTAACCTTGTGATGTACTGCAGGAAAGGCTACAAGCGCGAGCTCCTTGGTCTGGGGCACACGTCGGCAGCACAATTGCTCTGGTGCAGGGCAGCTGCCAACGCTATGAGCTCGAGCTTCTAGCCATCGCCGCGGTACACGGAGTATAATAGGAAACAAAATCTGATCACTAAGCAGCTAAGAACGCGAATGGTATAACTATAGTCATATGTCATCCACGCGTTAAGGCGTGATGAGCTATAGTTGCCAAAAAGAAAAAGAGCTTACGAAGTGAGCGATCTCCAGAAAAACATATCGTCCCTCTGCAATCATTCTTAATCGAGATAACATCCCCGAAAAAAAAAGCGGCGTCATCTAAAACAAAATAGCAATCATTGTCATTATTATTGACAGTGGAAGGGCTCGGTGAAGCTTCAAGTTTTGCGATATAATGGCGACGAGATGTTTTGTATTGGTATGCGAACGCAAATGGAGACAATGGACACACAAAAACACGTCAGACACAAACAGTGTTCTGTGCCTGACGTATTTTTGTGTCTTCCGCTGTCAGTGTCTGTCCTTGCTGTGTCGAACGCTGCCCGTGTATGACGTGTTTGTGTGTGTCCCTTGTCTCCTTTTGCGTTCGCATACCATGATGTTTAACCTCCAGCACGCTCTCTTAATTCTTTCTATGAGATGTTTCTCTTGCTCCACCCCACGCGGGCGCTCCTGTGGCGTAGGCTTGGAGCAGAAGACGCGTTAAGTAATCGCACGGAGTGGTTATGTTAGTTTGAATCTATATAATTAGTACCTATTCATTTACTTTAAAAAATGACTACAACATTTTTTATATATATATATACTGAATTACAGCATTTCGAGGCCGCTTTTTGATAAAGACAATCTTTAACATGTTCAAAAATCCGAGTGCATTTACGCTATCGCGCAACGTGTGTCACAGCGCGACAGCAGCTCGACGCTCGCGTAATTCGCTGTTATTGTGCTGTCGTTGTCGTTTCTGCACGTCGTCCTGAGCACGACTGTCAGAAATTTCGCGTCATTTTCGCTTCCACGCTTAATTCCCCTCCCGTGCCTGACACATAAACTCCGTCTACAACTAGCCTCCTCAGCGCCTCGTAAGGCTGGAAGCCGCGTTCTTCGGGGCCGCAACGAACTTTCCGCGAGGTCTAGCCATACGGCGTGCAATTTCGTCTGCTCGAAAGGTCGTGTGCATGGGCCGGCACAACGGGTTGTCGGCTACAGCAATACCACAGTTAGAAGACAAGGCCTGAGTAGATTCACGCAGCGCCACCTTTCCTTGCGTCAGCATCTTCGAGTCTTGCAGAGTCTCACAACGAGCGCGACGTTAGGAGGCGGCGACGCCAAGACCAACGCGTCTGCCGCCTGGCGCAGTATACTCTTTACGAGCTTCGACGTATTTGCCGCTTGGGGTGGGGTCGAGGGATCCACTAACGATGACGTCATGTGCAGGCCTTGTCTTCTAGGTGGTGTTGGCTACGGCCACTGTCAAACTGAGAACGGCAGGTCGTCTCTTTCGATCGCCTGGGCCGAATCGCTATAGAATCAGCGTCTCAGCTCAGACTGTGGAGTGCGCGGAGTGGCAGTAAAGTCGAAACTCGAGCGCTCGCGGCGCGTCCCATGGCTTGGCAGGCCTTCTTTCACACTGTCTAAGCTAAGACGCTGTGTCTAGCAAGTAGGCCTTGGCCTCCAGCACGCACACGTTGCACATATTCGAACGCCTGGCCTCCAGCCCGCGCATATCTTGCTTTTCGACGCCTGCTCTGGCTGCATGTGCACGCTCGGGGCACATGGAGTTTTCGCGAAGGACGACCACGTAATGCGAAGCGCAGGTTCGTCTGCTTCTTTTGCAGGGTTGCGGTGATGTCAGAATGACGCCGAGCTCTGATTGGCTCTGATAAAAGGATAGTGGGCCCGGTAGACCTCAAAGCAAGCTGCCTTGAGGTCTACCCACTATCCTTCCGTCAGAGACAATCGGAGCTCGGCGTTCTGACATCACCGCAACCCCTGCAAAAGAAGCAGACGAACTTGCGCTCCGCGTAGACCTATTCCTAAACTACCCAAGCATCAAAGAGAATACTGGGAATGTAAGTCTACGTGCCGCACGTGCTCGCCTTCCCCGTGTGAAAGATTCCAAGTAAATAGCCAAAATAATTTAGCGAAGGGATCTATTCCCCCGGAAAGGTTCCCAGCTGTCGGTGTAAAACAAGCATCGAGCGTGACATATAGTACCTTGCGTGGCGTGCGCGGCGTCTCTCATCCTAGTTTTATGGGATCTGTGGAGGCTCCTGCAGCAAAATTCGGTTTACAGTCACCAGAGTGTAGGACGTGCAGTCATCCTATAGCTGTGCACGCACGCATTGTTGTGTTGCGTTCCGCTGCACACTCGTTTTGGTATACTGAAGTAGAATTGGGAGAACATTATAACGCAACGTAATTTAATATGGCTCGATACTCAACAAGTTTATACAAATTGCAGCAACGGATGAAAAGCCGGGATGACGATCCGTTGGTCTTTCACCAGGTGAAGAAGGTACCCAAGATACAATTATTTCACTTCCGATACCACATGAGATCTCCCTGCTGAAACACTGTGTCTGCTCCTCTCGATTTTCAGTGGACGGTTCATTTTGCTCCTGAGATCTGAAGTTCACTCAAGCAGACACTTTACGCAGATGAAACTGCAGCCCTACTTAATTCACTACTATAATACTGTTAAACTGTCGTGTTTAGTGATGTTTCGCGCTTCTCCGTGGGTATACGTTAACCCTTGCCTCGCGTCCATACCCTGCGCTGAGATACTGAGGGGGAGGAGGAAACGAGAGGGGACGTCAGAACGCCGAGCTCTGATTGGAATGATTAGTGGGTAGACCTAAAGCTAGCTGCCTCTGTCTCCACTGCACTCGTCGAACCAGTTCGAATGCGAGAGCCAAACGCCGGATTTTCAAGCCGGCGTTCGACGATTTCAGTGGAGACAAAGGCAGGTAGCTTGAGGTGTACCCACTAATCCTTCCAATCAGAGCTCGGCGTTCTGACGTCCCCTCTCGTTTCCTCCTCCTCCTCAGTATCTCAGCGCATTACAGCGCAGTCGGCTAGAATAAAATCCTGCAGTCTAAACAAACATTCTGTCCTTCATTCACCATTTCTTAGTCAATCTCCAGACACGATGCATGCTGTCCTTAACACCCGAGAAACTGGGCTCCGCCATTGTCGCCACCCTCGAATGTACGGGTCTGAATTCCAGGAAGACCTCGAATTGACCCGGTGGTCTGTGATTCCAAGTGTAAAGGGATTTTCACACGGCGCAATTTTCAAAGAAAACGCGTATCTGTTGCCACACTATCATCATCATGTTAGCCCTTTTCCCACATCCAAGCTGACAAAAGCGCCTTTTATGATGCGATCATGTCTCGCTTCTCATCCCTGTGTCGGCCGCCGCTTGACCAGGATAAAAAAAGAAAAAAAAAAGAAAATTACGATTTTGCTTTTAAATATTAAGTAAACCAAATTATTTGATATAAATCAGATTTATTTGACTAAAATCAGATTAATTTGGTTTAAAATCAATCTAGCTAAAAATTAGTCACTTTTCATCACTACTGATACATTAATTTTTAAACATGACAGATAGATTGATCAATCCGTCAGATCACTGACAATGGGGTAAAATATTTACTGTAAAATTAAAGTACAGTTTAATTAGCAACTTTTTATTCATGTAATCCCAGCCATGCTAGAACAAATCCAGCTTGATTTTTCTAGTTAGCCAAAAGCCTTATCTGCTCTTTTTTTTGCGTTTTGATTTGCTTTCAATATGACATTACCGTTCTAGCTTTTGTTTCTTTCATTCACGTTCCGATTTCCTTGCAATAGGACTAGAGCCACTAAATGGGCTGCGCGTAGAGTATCCGCACTCCGTTCCCCGACATTGTTGTGGGCGCCGCCATATTGGGGCTTGTGCAGAACAGACGCAACTGCAGATCGCCATGATTCAAAAGTGCGACTTCCTCAGCATTTGATTCGGTGTTAGGAAGGTCATGTAATTTGGCTTTTCTCTGTCGCGGACTGTTTAAACTTTTGTGGAGGACGGAAAAGCGTTTCCTGTGATTTCAGATAACGCTTCAGATAACTGGCAACCATGATTTTAAGCCACAGTATGGCCAAGTGTCGTTACTCTGAAGCGTAGCTTATTTAGTGGCTCTAAATAGGACATTAGGAAACTGACTGATGAAGTGGAAGGTAGAAGGAAAGCTCCATGATCCGATTTGCTCAGAAGAGCAATGCCTTTAGCTCGTGTTCAGTCCGAGATATATCTTTCTAGCTTAATGATCCTTTGATTTAAATTCAAAAACAAATGTACATAAAAAACACATCAAATGATAGACAAAGGGTAAATAAAAACCATTTTCAAAATTATTTTTATGGGAAATGTCAGATCTAAATCTCGCTTTAAATCATGATGTAAATCATGATTTAAATTATCTTGATTTTGATCCCCTGTCCCCCTGCCTTGCCTCACCTGGAATCGGTCTCCTGGTCGTCCTCGGGAGCGCCTGGAAGACGAGCGCCCGGACTTGAAACTCCCGGATGCTTTGACGGCACTCCCGCTGGAAATCTGCACGGACACGCGAGGATTCATCGTCGGGAGATCACGCTACTGAAAGGGTTCAACAGCCATCACCTAATAAGATAAGATTAAAAAATAAGGCGAATATTTAAAACGTAAACTAGTGTACTTTAGGCAATTAGATTGGTATTTATCACTTTTCATTCGTACCCTGACGTCCGCCGCTGCCGACAACTTTATTCCGGAGGAGCCATTAATTTATTTTAAGTGTGGTGTTCTTGATATACTATATGGGTGATTTCATCTAAAATCGTGCAAGAAAAAAATTATGGGTTCTCAAAAAATTTAAAAAAAAATGTTTTTTTTGGGAAATGTGCGACTATACTTCGTTTCAGCTTGGGTCCAGACGCAGCCGATGCTACAAGCGCGAGCATGTGACCCTGAACAGTGCTTGCACTGCACGAGCGCGCGTGCTTGGCAGGGACGCTGAAAGCCCGAGGAGCTCGGGCTTGTAGCATCGGCTGCGTCTCGACCCAAGCTGAAACGAAGTTTTTTTTTTATAGACGCTTCCGACGCTACGAGCTGATGGGACCAATCAGAGAGAGTCAAGAGCACCCCATCATGGCGTTCGTCATGTTTATGTATTTATGTACGTGTTCTATCATCGCTCAATGAATCACAAAGGGAAAAAGTCCAGTGACTTGTGCTTTTAACGCTGCATGATTGGCCTCATTAGCTCGTAGGGTCGGCTGCGTCTGGACTTAAACTGAAACGAAGTATAGAACAAAACTCCACATTAGAACTGCGGAAATTTTTTTTTTTTTTTTTTTGTTCTTGAGTTTGGGGTTTTGAAAGGGCAGAGGGTAGGTCTTGTGATTTTTGCAGTTTTCACTAGTAACGCAATTTTGGAGTCTCGCAACGTCTAGATCATCTTTTTCACAGCAATTATAACCTTTTTTACTGCTTTAGAACTTAGCAAAAGAAAGACTAAAGTTCTCTAGAAGTGTTTTTTTTTTCAATTTTATATTATGAAATAAAATTTTTGAATCTTGCAACAATAGGCCAAGTTTGAATCGAGCTAGCTTTCGATGTACAATTATTTAGGTATAAGAAATATATCAAATGAAAGCTTGTATCTAAACCTATTTAAAAGTAATAATAATGTCGTAATTTAAGTATAGTTTATTCATTACAAACAACACTAAACTTGAGAAGAATTGCTAAAAATACATAATTCAACGTCATTTTAAAAAAAAATATGTATTTGTATCACCAAGCCTGTTCGCACAACCTCAAGTCGTCATAACTGGAAACCATTGGAAGTGCTGATGATTTTGCTCGTGTGGCCCCGAAAGTGCCTGGAATTGTACTCCTCGAAGTGAAGCAGCATGCCTCGCCCAATACTGTGACGCAATAAAAAAGGAATGGAATTCTTTGGGTCTTGTGGAAAACATTCAATCCTGCCACTTGTGGATGAAGGCTCAAAATAGAGACGGATATTTCAGGGTTGTGATAAAACAAATTCCGAATCCCCAAGAGTAATGTTAACCTTACTTAAAACCACTCTTTTTATCACCATAAGCACTACTGTTAGCTTATAATACTTACAATATTATCATTATTATGTAATGTTATGCATTTCCCCCATTTATCTGTATGATTTGTCATTGCCTGAGATAAAAAGAAAGTAAAGAAGTTTTGAACGAGCCTCGCCAGTACACATGAAAATGCGGCCGCTTGAAAGAAGCAAACTTTCGCACTTGGCCCGCTGGGTTTCTAAAAATAATTTATCCTGCCCCTTCGTTGTCTGACATAAAGGTTTGTTAAGCATAATTTTTATGCATGTTAAATTTAAAAAAAACGTTTCAGTAAGTTTCTTTATATAGATGTTGTGAATCTTGATATTTTATAAGTAAACTGGACATGTGCATTAACTTATTTTAATTATCATAACATGCCAGTCATGCCTCATTTTTACTAAATGGTACATGATCTTACATATAATAAATACTATGGTCACGTTCCAAACGTTGCAGTGGCTTGACCTTGCTGCTACCCGTAGGGAGGTACGACACCTGAAGTCCAGTCAAGAAGAAAACGTTTATTACCTTTGCGAACCCCAGCCGGTGGGCACAGTTAGTATCGCGACTCCAGCGAACTATAGGGGACGCGCTGGTCAGACGAAAGGTGGTCGTTTTTGTCGTTCAGAGCGCGGACGACAATAAATTTCTTGCACTGCAGCGTAAAATCAGTGTTACAAATGAAAGCAAAGCGATTTTTCGACGGTAAAAACCTTCTTCTAGTCAGTGCGTAGGGATGACATGGCGGAAACAAAAATAATTACTGGAAACGATGTTTGTTTTTATGCTGCCTACGAGAACCAAGCAGCGATAGCAGACGACAGAGTCGAAACGACCTACTCTCTTGGGCTTCTCGGCGCTGCCGCTACGCGGCGTCGATTTCGCTGGAGTCGCCATCCGTATACAGGGGCCTTACGCCAGCAGTGCTTGCAGCGCCACCCGCTTGAGCGCGGGAGCACCCCCACAACGTATATTTAATAATCATGTAAATTTTGTAGCAACGGCCCATATATTTTCAACTTAGAAAGGAGGTACAAATATGTCTTCTTTTCAAACGCACTGCTTAAACTAACGAAACCATAAAAGCCAAAGAAATTTTATTGCATATTTAAGAACACAGAAAGCTTTGCATATTAAAAAAAAGAAAACTTAAAACATACTTTTTTTTTGTGACGTGAATTTTTTTTAGCTTTTATTCTCAAGTTTAGTGTCGTTTGTTCTATATGTACTATACTTAAATTAATTCTTAAATAAGCTTAGATAGAAGCTTTTTTATGTGTTTTTATGCCTTAAATGTACATCTAAATCTAGCTCGATTCAAACTTGGCTCTTATTGTCGAAGGTGCAAGACTCAAGAATATTTATTTCATAAAATAAAATAAAAGTACCCATCTAGAAAACTTTTAGTTTTAAAGCAATCAAAAAAAAGTTATAATTGTGAGAAAAAGAATCTAAACGTTGCGAGTCTCAAGAATGTCACCCGTGAAAACTGCGAAAATCGTAGGACCTACCTTCTGCCTTTTCGATGCCCAAAACTAAAGAAAAACAAATTTTCCGTACTTCTAATTCATAGTTTTGTTCTAGTCACACATTTTCCGCCAACATATATTTATTCTGAATTGTTTGAGGACCCATCATTTTTGAGGGCCCATTTTGTATACTATATATACGTATCGCACACAACGCTATCTGAGGATCGGTGGGTGACGTGCTCCGCAAATAAGTACATACGTCCGCGAGCGATTTGGAAGAGTATTCCCAAGTTAAATTCTCAATTGCAAGCTTTTAGGCAGTTTGGCGTGGGCATAGCCATATAGCTACCCTCGAATTCTGCTTTTTCGTATTCTATTCGCGTCTTTTAGCCACTACAGCATGTACAGTACAGTACTAACGCTTTGAACCCACATTAAAATGTCCGCAAAATTCGGTATCTCAACATATCGCGCTGTGATTTACTAAAAGGGGTGGCTCTGTGGTAGAGGTTTGAATTTAAAATATCAACAAATAAACTTATCTCGTTCAAAAAAAAAAAAAAACTAGTTGTGGGTAATCAACAGTTGCATTCGCAGGAGGTGCCATAACGGTGCTCGCCGAATTGTAAGTAATGCGGACAGATGGCGCAACGTGACTTCCAAGAGGATGCGGCGCCTCGTTTGATCATCTCTGCACAAGAAATGGAGGGCTCTATGGGATTTCAGTACCTCTTTTCGCATTTAATTTACTGAAAAAAGTATTGCACTTTGAAAATTGTATATCACGGAGACGCGCGTCGCGCTGGGGAAACGCAGTCAAAACATTCCGAATATCGTTAGTGTGACTCTAGATTACAGAGTGTTCTCAACTATTTTCGATCAACGTCACGTGGTTTATGGGCCGCGTTTGCTGTAAGAGCTGCGAGGAGGTTAGAAACGCGGTGATCGTCTGCAAGCGTCTCCAACCCTCCGCCCGCGTTCCTCCTGGACACGCGACTACGCAACGCATGCGCATTTGCGACCAATCTACGGAAGAGGCGTCCGACATTAAATTGCAACGTCCTCCACGGTCTCAGTTGCTCCCTCTCCTAAATCTTGGCTCTCTACGGTGCGCCCTCAACGTTTCGACATCTGTTGGCAGCATTGCGCAGACTAGCGCAGACGGCATGAACCATCTGCGAATGCCGCCGTAAATTACCCAAATCTGATTTTTTTTTAAATTTAATTTGTTGATATTTTTCTTTCAACCCTCCACCACCTATAGCCGCGCCTATGTAGCAAATTACAGCACAATATGTTGAGGAACCGATTCTTGCGGGGCGTCTGAAGTAGGTTCGAAGCGTTATAGTGTACATCCCGAATATAAAAGCACTTATGAGTTGTGAATGCGAAAGCATGAATGTCGAATAGAGCGCCGCTGAGTGCTCCTTCGAGTTTTGTGGTGCGAGTATTGAGGCGCCGCCATGTTCGTCGACACCCAAAGAAGCCCCCCATCGGCCCTCGGGGCCTCCGGCGAGCGCCCTCATTACCGTGTTAACCGTGTTCCTTCCACTGGCGGGGGGCCGCAGCGCCATGGAGTGACGTTCCTTGAAACTAGGGTGCGCGCCAGGCAAGTCACCGTTTCGCTGCTACAGACTGCAGGCTTCACTGCATGACAGGGAACTTTAGGTGTCGTTTGGCGCGGCTTCAAGTGCTGATAAAGCCGGTTCGCTCCGTGGGACAGTTAATGCTTTCGCATTAATATTTTTCAGCATCGACGACGGAAGCCCTACATCGCCAATTGCCACATCAACACCGACAACATCAACTACGGACGTCGTTTCCTCTGGTGGGAAGGACCCATAACAGCAAACGCCGTAAAACATATATGCTCATACAGGCTTTACTCATGGTGTCGTAATTAAGGAGGTGGGGATATAATTTACAGGTCTGAATATATCTACAGGATCCTGTATGTGGAGGTATAGATCCTGTATACATATACAGGAACCTGTATGTGGGTATATGTGGGATCATGTGTGTGGGTATGGGTCCCATATACATATACAGACCGGAATTTTCAACGTTTTAGCGCGCGGCCACAATGTGCTAACCGGGGCGCGGCATCGCGGACACTTCGCGGGGACTGCTATGCCACCCAGATGAATAGTTCTTGTACACCCGGTGTTAACCCCACACGCGACGAAAAAAAACCGGCACGTCTAAAGAAATCGTGTAGGCTGCGCGTACTGCGTCGTACCACCACGCTTTCCGCAGTCCTCTGTAAGCCGCAAAGCGCCGTCCGGTGTTGAGAGTGGAGCGCTGCTCGCATCTGCTCACGAGGCTAAAGAAAATCTGCTATATACAGGACCCTGTATCTGGGTGTGGGTCCCACATACATATAAAGGATCCTGTATCCAATAACACCACATAACATTTATACAGGATTCCATAATAGGAATATATATACAGGATTCTTTCACCAGGGATAGCATGCTTGCCCACAAAGAAGGTTTTATGATGCTCGTTAGCGCACACTTCAGTAACTCGACACCTCCGTAAGGCAAAAGAACATAGGCTCCGGTTACCCGCCGAGCACCCCCGCCCCCCCCCCCCCCCCTCCCTCGGGAAATTGAAAACTTTGCGCCTATGCAAGACAAGGCATGCGGTTGTAACCTAGCGCGTGCGGAGGACGCCCGCAGAAGCGAATGCAAGCGAAGAGAAGGCCTTACATATTAGATGGCAGACTGGGCTCCTCTACGTCGTAGACGGAACCGTGGCCATTCTCGTTGCCGGCTCCCGCCATCGCTGGCAGGGGCTCCGTGGGTAGTTCCTCTTCCGACTCATCCAGCTCCAGGTTCCTGAGCTCAGGCTCAAAGTCGTCCTCAACTCCCTCGATGGTTCCGCTTTCTTTATCTGGGCTCCAGTTCCTTCGAGCCACAATCACATGAGAGCTTTAGTAGAGCGACAGCGGGCCCTGCGTGTCCAGTCGTATTTCCAAGTGCCGGCACGAGCTGAGCAACACCTTGCGCTCATTACGCCACACTAAAACTACCTAATCACTCTTAAGCCGTAGCCAGACTGCTCATACGTGAAAGAAAAGACACGGTTTTCGCTGTGGACTCAAGCATGCTGAAAGCATGCTTGCTTCCTACATGCTTGGAAGAAAGACAGATTTTGTATGACCAATGTGACCATCAGACAAGGAAGACCTCAGAAAGTAACTGCAGACTGCCTTTTGTACGGTGTATTAGGAGATATGGCCGTGGCTTTACGCATGCCGCGGACCAATGTATTGTTTGGCACACGGTATACATTCTACCACTGCGTGCGAGTCCACCTTCCCGC
The DNA here is from genome assembly GCA_037355805.1 of Ixodes ricinus. Lineage (NCBI taxonomy): Eukaryota > Metazoa > Arthropoda > Arachnida > Ixodida > Ixodidae > Ixodes > Ixodes ricinus. Next base: position 82,138 of record JAZHYW010017204.1, read on the forward strand.
AGAGCAGGCCGGGAGTCTGCTATGCGGTCTCTCGGCCTGTTTGGAGCACGTCCAGCGAATGACGAGGACCCCAACCTGCTGTTGGGGTTCTTGTCACTGCGTACATTTCGTATCATTAGACACTCTATACCTTCTGCTACCTGCTTTGCAGGAAAGTAGGCGCCCAGGAATGTGATAACGGTCAGCGAGCCGTCCCCGCTACATGATTACAGCCTGCGAACTTCCCTGCGAAGCAAACGGGTGGACTGGATCAGCAACGCCAAACGATCCAGGCTCTACATCAACCACCACAGACCCAGTCGAAACAAATTGTATGTATTATCGGTGACGGAAAAGTAGCATTCCTAATATAGTTTTGCCTCAGGATAACTTGGCCAAGGCAGTTGATCTTTCGATAAAAATAAATACATGTTTTCACTCACTCACTCGCTATTTAAATTTTTTATTGTTTCTTTGACAACACTGTTTTCTCTTTTCAGGTGAGATGTAAGCTACGAAGATAAATAAAGTAAATATTTTAGACCGATTATCTCTTTGACTTCTTTTACTTAAAATCTGTATTTTAACGTTTCTTTCGCGAGGTGTTCGGCATTTCATGAAGCCCAAAAGTGAAGCCTGGATAAAAGCGTGGCTGCGAGGCTCAACACTGATTGGTTGACGGGTGAGAGACAAGGAGTCAGTTGCTCGACGCTGATTGGTTAACGGGGAGGTCATGTGACCAGTGGGGTAGGCAAGGAGGACCTCGACCACCTGTGCGAACTGTGGGAGAGGAGCTCGAGAGTATGAAAGGCTCTGGAAGAACGCCAGGTTTATCAGTCCGATTAACGGTGGTATCGCTTCACTCTAGGAACAACTATGAAGTATACACATGGTAGGCGTTAAACTATCTGATGAAGAGCGCCGTGAATGTAGGCGTCTGGCGTCTGGAAACTCAGAGTATCGCTAAACGTTTGTAATGCTAGAACGTTTCACGTATGCAACACAATTGACAGCAATTTGCCATAAATATTTGAATATTTTTATTATTGCCATTTTTTATAGGAAACTGCAATATATCTTACATCAAATTTGTTTTAAATAAGAATCCTCCCAAGTGCTAATAATACAAATAATTGTTATGCCTCGAGACTTTGACGCTGCTAAAGAAATTGTAGCGGCAGCAACAGCAAGAACAAAGTCAACGTACCCGGTCGAGAAAACAAAACCAGCACGAGCTCGACGGGTCCCGAACAGCAGCTACGCAGCCCCTTTAATTCTCATGGTAAATAACATAAATAAATTGTAAGCAAAGCCAAGGACATTGCTACAAGTGGTGATCCGAACGTGATCAAACTTCGTCAAGGACGATGTTATTTTGTTCTTTATAAATATTGATTTGATGGTGAGAAACCGTAGATCTGAGTCCGCCGCCCAAAATTCCGGCAACTTGAAGCTGACGGCCGCGACTGTCAGTATTGTGGGAGCGCATGACAGCCCTACGCCTTCGGTGGGACTCATCGTTCGAATGAGAGCGGATGTTTAAAATTTGGCTCACCGGTGAAGGGAAATCCCCGGACGCGAAGGTGGCCTTGTTCGGAGATCCGAGTCACCACTTGCAGCAATGGCCTTGGCTTTGATCACAACTTTGTTTACATTATTTACAAAGAGAATTAAAGAGGCTACGTAGCTGTTGTTCGGGATCCGTCGAACTCGTACTAGTTTTTACGACCTACGCCTGCGCGCCAACGTAGCTCTCGCAAGGTATTTCGTCAGCCCACGCAGCCCACACGCGAAGAGAAATCCGTCAAATGAGTTACATCCTGGAGTACACGACGGACGTTCGCTTCGTACCCGGAAAATAAAGCACAGCGGCAGACGCATTCTCCCGCGTTGGTGTGAACACATGCTATTGGGGAGGAGATCAGACCGTGACGCCGCAAGGGGTCAACTTAAGAACTACACGGATGGGGACAACAAATACAATGACTCAGCGCTCGGCCGACATAACCGAACGCGGTGTCAGCGTTCGGCTGGAGTTCGTGTTCTCCGGTGAGGGGAGGAGGGGCTCTTTTGTTACCACTACGGCCTGCATGAACAATGCAACATGCACGGTGCCCAGCTCAGCACAAAAGCCGAAGTGGGTCAAGCTCGCATTCTCCATGAAGCAGTTAATGCTTTCGCATTAAAGACTCCACTTAGAAATGCCGGTTGTACTAGGGCACTGAGTGACTGGGGCGTTTTGTAAGCCGCAATCTCCATGACATATCTCGGGTCCCGTCCGTCGCTGGGCTACATAGGGCGAAGAATTTTCCTCATCGCGTATGCGCTAAGGGGAAGCACTTCGGAGCCAGTGGTATACTCCGTTTCACCTTACGATAGCTGGAAAAGTAAACGAGCGTCAAAAAGGCGAAGTGTACAAACAGAGCGCTGACTCTCAACTGATTTATTGGAAGAAAACACAAATCGACAAGCATCATAGATCATCAAACGACATCAAGTCACCGCCCCCCGCACATGTCAAACCTGCTCAAGGATGCCAACTCTCAAAATATGCGATAGAAGGCGAACTGACGCACCTGTCTTTTTGCTTCGAAATATAGAAGGCCTCTAATATTTATCTAGTCATCTGTTGACTGTGTCGTCATAAGATACTTGTTTCATCAAGAACGGGTATGCAACCGGACCTATCACAGTGTACTGCCAAGTTGCCTGCTGGCGATGACCTGACCGATAAAGCATGCTCTCTTAACCTCTCGTTTACGCATCTGCCAGTTTGTCCGATGTAAACATTGCCACAGGACAATTTAAGGATGTAAACTACACCGACAGCGCACAGCACGTACATTGCCTGTGGTTCTTTTCACATACAAGACTATTAACCCTATTCCTGTCGACTTTAGCGCAAAAGCGCCCTAACTTCGAAGGCGCCGAAAAGACCACTGGCACTCCATGACGTTGCGCTACTACTTTTCTTTTAGGTTGTGCGAGACCCTTTGCACATAAGGTAAAATCATAGGTCTCCTTTCTGGCCTTTCCCTGGCAACCTTTCACGCGTCAGAAAGCCCTCTTACCGGGCCTTCCGCCACACCCGTGAGCAAGCCATTTGGGTAGTCACCGTCCTGTACAGCATAGTGGCCTGATTAACAAAAATAGTGGGCTTACGGTATGGACATGACTTAACCAGTGCCTCCCGAATGTAACCCACACCGCAGTCTCCCCCTCACCAGTTTAGAATGGCTGTGGTCAGAAGGGAGAACATTTGTTTCGCTCCTTGGCACACATGTCCATCCAAAAAGTGAAGTTTGATATCGAAAAACTGTAAACAACTACTGGGTCTTCTCTCGTGAAGTTCAACCCACAGGCATGTGATTTAAACACCTATAACATACTCCCAATAAAAAATAAAAAAAGCTCTACTGTGAACATAACCTCTACTATGAACATAACCTTTTTTTCCGGAACAACCCCAAGTAATAATCGACGTACCTAATCACCTGGATCCCATCACCACCAAGATCGCTTGCAATGCCTCAATCGCAACTTGAAAGAAAATGTGGCTCAGCACAGGGGCAATGCTAGACCCAATACAAACTTCCTGCTTTTGCAAAAACTGGTAACCGTCGTTGACAACGTACGTTGACTTGAGGTAAAAACGCAGCACCTCGATCTAAAAAATTGTCAACGCTCACTCCAGAGGCATTTTGAAACGAAATTGTCCCGGGTTCCCCTCCCTCAGGAAATCAACAACGCTCGCTGAACTGCAAAACCGGAAAGGGTCTCGCAAATGGAGGAGCGAAAGGTTCTGAATAAGAATCTTTCGCTCCTCCATTTGCAAGACCCTTTCGATAGACCGCAGCGGAGGCTACGAACCATCAGAGCACGCGTGTCCTTCCTGTGGGCCGCAGGCGGTGCACGGGGCTCGAGCTCACGTGATACACCTGCAGTGCAGGAGTGGCTAAGATGGCTCGTAGCGTCCACTGCGCTGCATTGTAAAAGCTGATTCACACATTTGCGCTTGAGTGTGTCAACCGATTGTGACCGACAAGAAAACACACTGGCGCCGTCTATCGGCTAGCCTTGGAACCCTATCGATCCCCGTATATTTCCTCATTTTCACGCATCGTTCTCCAGCAAGGACAATGAACTTATAAGCGATCATTTAGTATGCGGAGAGCAAGTCGTCTGCTGCTTGCGCGGGGGGGTTGCGGTGACGTCAGAACGACACCGAGTTTTGAATGGCTTTGATTGGAAGGATAGTGGGTAGACCACAATGCTAGATGCCTCAAGATCTACCCACTATTTTTTTTTTCAATTAGCCAATAAGTGCTCGGCGCTCTGACATCATCGCAACCCCTGTGCAAGAAGCAGACGACACTTGCGCTCCGCAGAGTGTTGGACTTGATCTCGCAACTAGCGCATGCAGCACTGCATGAATCAATGAGTGTTCGTCCTGCGTTGCGTCGTGCAGCAGAGCGCCTCCCCATTGGACCGTCGTAAAGATCGTCATAGCAACAGCTTGACGCAGGCAGTCTTAACACAGTCAAACACAACTGTGTGAACGAGCCTTAATTAAAGCATGAGACACATGTGAGCAAGAATCCTGTCGCGTCGCGTCGCGTCGCCAAGCGGCGTGCGCTCATCGCAACGCAACGCGTCCGCTTGCCGCGACGGAACGCACCGCGCTCAAACGCTGATGTGCGTATGGCCCGTGGCCCTTGGCGGCGCGATGCGACGCGATTTCCGCTCACGCGTGTTTCAGGCTTTAGGTCCGTGTCAGGTGAAACAAGGAGAATGAGGCGAGCGTCACCTGGTGCCCCGCGCAGGGCCAGTCTCCAGTGCGCCTGACCAAGCTGGGCTTGGCTGGGTCGGTCCGTTGTCTGGGCTCGCCGTCCGGATGGCTCTGTGCGGCGCTCCCTCGTGCGCCGGGGGCTGCGTGGTCGCCCGGTCCAGCTGAGTGGCGACGGGTCGCAGTTCGTCGCTCCCGCCGGACTCGGTCAACTGCCGGTCCTTGGCACCTGCGTGGTGGTGTTTCACGTTGCAAAGCAGCCGACTGTCGAAGCGACACCCCAGCGATTTTCTCGCGAAGGATCCTTGTGCATTCTGCTTTTTGTAAGCCCACCATTTTGCGATATTTTTAACTTTCATGCGGATATACAACTACTTGGGACTCTTACCTCGTGTTATATGATTTAAAACACCACCACACCAACGTACTAACAGTTTTCAATAGAACGAGATCAAGCACACCGTCCTTGCCCTGTCGCACCACAATTCACTGGGCTCAACAGGCATAGAAAAATTACCTCTTCATCTCTTCGCTCCAATATTGCATCAACCCTTTTTTTGTGCGATGCGTGATTTTCACGGGAACGATTTGGCCCGCGTTTCGTGAAACATCCTGTATGTATAGGTGCTTCTCCCATGGACAAAGACTTTAATATAGTATATGTTTTACAGGAATATACAAAATACGACCAGGATCATCATTGTACCACGGACACGGAAACACCCAACAAAACCCTTGCGGTATCAGCCCTTACAAAAAATTGTTACGCTTTTCTGTTGAAAAGCTGTTGAAAAAAGTCAATAGAGGATATATAATGTCAACAGCTTTTCTGTTTACTTTCTTTTGAATATTGGCCCACTTTTCTAATGAAAGTCAACAGACTTCCCATGATGCTTTTCTGTTGAAAAGCTGTTGAAAAAAGTCATGAGAGGATATAAATGTCAATAGCTTTTCAACTGACTTTCTCTAGCTTTTCTGTTGACTTTCTTTTGAATATTGGCCCACTTTGTAATAAGAAAGTCAACAGACTTTCTGTCGCCTCCAAGATTCTTTTTCTTCTGCTTTTCAATTGAAATGCTACAGCTTTTCAACTGAAAAGCTACAGAAGATTAAAAAGAAAAAAATCGTTACAGCTTAGCTATTTATTCAACAAAGTTTTGGAAGCTTACTATGGCTTTCCACTCTCCTCCAAAATGGCTGCAGCAAAATTCCGTAAAAAAAAAGAACGCGATTTCTTCTTTTTTTAATTTTGGTAGTAAATGGCGTCCTTGTGGTATTTGAAGGCACTACTACTACATATACCCGAGAAATACACATTAGAAACGAACACAAACACAAACACCATGAAGCACTGAACACCTGAAACACAGTCCTATTGACTGCTCCAGAGCCTTATATAGCCTACATATTGAAGGAATTCATTTGGTCGGTGACCACCTCAACACTTATGAAGGTTCCAAGTATTTGATCTTCTCCTCGCGAGTGCGTCAAAGGGAAAACAGTATTTTGAAGGTCGTGGACGATATCTCTTACTAGAAAGCATTGGTACATCTAATAATAATTCGGGACAGTTGCTAAAACAACAGCCACAAATACGGCTCCTAGAAGAAATATTATCGCTTCTCTGCATAGCACCACTCAGGACGAAGCGAGTCAAGACAGTTTCTCCACTTTCAAATAGTGATTTTGCTTTTTTTTACTAGTTGACTATTTCATATGGTCATTCAAGTCACTATAGCCACTTACAAAGTCAGAACGGCAGGACATGCTTTTCGAACGCCTGGCCTCCAGCCCACGCCCCATGCCTTCCGCCGTGCTTTGATTGCACGCGCGCGCTCGACGTGCCCGAACGCCGAAGCGTTTTCAAGGGTAGTAGGCTCGGGTTGGAAGCGGGACAACTGAAGCTGCTTCTCGTTCTCACCTTGTCAGAGACTATTGAAAAACTTAGCCGCTTTTGACATCTAGTTGAGGTGTACAATGTTAAAAAAACCAACAGAAAGTCTGTAGCTTTTCTATTGACACTGGCTATAGAGAGTCAACTGAAAATTTTCAACACGAAGTAAACAGAACGTCTGCAGTCATTCTGATGACACTGTCAACAGAAAGTCAGCAGAAATAAATCAACATAAAGTCAATAGAAAGTCAACAGCTTTTCTTTTGACTCAGGTTGAAGAAAACCATCAGAAAAGTTTCAACACAAAGTCAACAAACTTTCTGTTGACCATGTCAACAGAAAGTCAGCAGAAAAAAATCAACATTCAGTCAATAGAAAGTCAACAGCTTTTCTTTTGACTCAGGCTGACGAAAATCATCAGAAAAGTTTCAACAGAAAGTCAACAAACTTTCTGTTGACCATGTCAACAGAAAGTCAACAGAAAAAAATCAACATGAAGTCAATAGAAAGTCAACAGCTTTTCTTTTGACTCAGGTTGACGAAAATCATCAGAAAAGTTTCAACACAAAGTCAACAAACTTTCTGTTGACCATGTCAACAGAAAGTCAAAGTCAAAAGAAAGTAATCACAGTCAACAGGAAGTCAACACGTTTTCAATAAAAAGTCAAAAATCGTTTTTATAGGGGAGGGGCGAAGCGGTATTTCAACTCACGATATCTGAATGTGCAGTACGCCTGCAACCCACGTAACGCCTTCTCCCCCGTATCGCACATCAGCACGTCATACGGCAGAGTGGCGCATCGTTGCCATCAAAAACCGGGTTTCCTCATCCGACTCATGCGTGATGCAGCAGGGGAACAAGCGAAATCTAACCCGGTGGCTGTTCCTCTCAAATCAGTGAAACCTCGGAGAGAGACACAGTGAATGCTCCAAAAAGTGAGTGCCTTACTCTTTCGACTGCGAAGGTAGCAGTACACGACGAAAAGGAGAAACAGGAACACCAGCACCGCGTTGATTGCAATGGCCGCGATCCAGGCATCCGGAAGAGCACTCGAAGAGGCCTTTGGACTGCTTTGCTCCGCTCCCTGCAGTACGATATAGAGAACACGGCCAGACTGAAATGCCTCTTCTTCGCGCGCCAAGTCACCTATAGTTAACGGCGACCGCAATCGGCATCCTAGCAAATAAAAATCACTCGGAGGACACCAACACACAGCCTGCTTTCAGCTCGTCAAGCATCGTGCTCAGTCAGTGTTGGTTCAGTGGCGTGATCATCTTCACTCTGCGCCTCGTAGGTATAACATCTCAGGAAACGACTCCCCGCGACCTGTGCGGAAACGCTCACCGTGTCGTCTTCGGTAAGTGAAGTTAAAATATTAATAAAAAAAATTATTTTTGATTTCATCAATCTGATAAAGCCGGGGAGAATATAATTCGTCATGCAAGCATTATGAGTGCGTTATTTACTTTGCTTGGTTACAGACAGCCTTGGAACGCACGACACGCACGTGTATACATGTACTCTCTGGGTTTATCCGAATGATCGAGACAAGTTTAAATTTATTCGGGAGTGGGGGATATGTCTCACGCCGGGAGCGGTGATGTCAGCTACGTCACGTGATGTCTTGTCACGAGAGAAGAAGGTTAATCAACCCCGCTACGCTCGGCCTGCTGCGCCCTCCGTTGGTGCGTTCTGACTTCTGAACTTCCCCGTGACGTCGTGAGATCACGTGGGGAGAGCTATGCTTCGACGTTCGGGAGCCAGCTGCGCAGGCCCATGGTGGCCTACTACGTACCACAGGCACCCATGAGTCATGCTTAGTCCAGCTGATTCAGCTGAACTTAGTATATGACTCAGAGATTACTACTACTTTCATGAATATTGCCAGCGTATGGAGCGGTTCCGCGTTTCATGCAATTCCCATTTTAGTGTAAAAGGCACTAACTGTACACCAGAGGTCGGCATTTTAGGTCGCCCTCACTCACCCTCACCTTCAAAGCCACACTCACCTAAGCCCCTCACTCACCCTCACAGCTACACTCATCTTCAGCCCCTCACTCACCCTCATCCTCACAGTCACACTCACCTTCAGTCCTTCACTCACCCTCACTGAGCCTCACGGCCCTCACGTCCCTCACGCACTCACGGCCCTCACGCACTCATGGCCCTCACGCCCCTCACCGAACTCACAACCCTCACGCACTTATACCCCTCACACCCCTCAAGCACTCATGGCCCTCACGCCACTCACCGCCCTTACGCCCCTCACTCACTCATGGCCCTCACGCCCCTCGCGCACTCACCGCCCTCACGGCCCTCACGCACTCATACCCCTCACGCCCCTCACGCACTCATGGCCCTCACACCACTCAGGCCCGCTCCAGATGGGGCCATTTCGGTCAGAAACTTGACGTCGCAACACCAGCAACACGGGCCGCCCGCGTTCACATGCAGCAACCAATTACTGCAATTTGCCATCATCATCATGAAATTTTATTTTTCTTGCACTATTTAGTTATGCATTTACGCGCTATAAACGTATTTTTACACATTTAAATCTCGTTGAGAATAATAATGCATCTTTCTGAAGCAGTTTATTTCTAAAAACGATCAATTTCAAACCAGAACCAAGTCTTTTGTTGTCATCATCACCGGCACGAGGTATCACGTGAAAATATCGCGTCCCTGATTGGATGCAGCCGCTTCAAACGTCTTCGAATTGCTCCGAGTTGCTCGCTTGTTTCGAGCCGGACCCGATCTCAGCAATTGGTGTCGATCTAGGGAAAGCTAGGGAACAATCCGCCAGCAACACCAAAATTGCTGAGAAAGTTGCTCCGTCTGAAGGGGGCCTCACGCACTCACCGCCCCTCACGCACTCATGGCCCTCACACCCCTCACGCACTCACCGCCCTCACGGCCCTCACACCCCTCACGCCCCTCACGCACTCATGCCACTCACACACTCACCGCCCTCACGCACTCATGGCCCTCACACCCTCACACTCGCCCTCACGCCACTCATTGCCCTCACGCCCCTCACGCACTCATGGCCCTCACGCCCTTCACGCACTCACCGCCCTCACGGCCCTCACGCACTCACGGTCCTCACAGCCCTCACGGCCCTCACTCACCCTCACACTCATGAAATTTCCTGGTTCAGAAACTCACTCATCCTCACCTCACCTGTGAAGATGAGGGGTGAGTGAGGGCCCTCATGAGTGAGGTTTGCCGATGTATGCTGTACACCATGGGTTTTGTGTAAGGAGGCACTCAGTTGAGCGACATGAGTGACATGGTTTAAAAACTGCGACTGACGGTTGGTATAATAAACATTTTTCGATGTTGTCTGTTTGTTTCTCCTGCCTGCTTTGGGGTTGCTTCATTCGCCAAAACTGCTTGAGGTTTTAAAACGATTGTGTCCGGCAGAGGCCGTCTTCAAGCTCCGAGCATCAACACTCATGATCGGCAGCGGTTGTTTCACGCTCCAGCTTTTGCATTGCTCACTTTCGTGGATGAATTTTAATACATTTTCAGCGAGTGAGTAGGCATGTTATTTTTATTTTTATTGTCGGCAAAATTCTGGCCGAAATTATCTTTAACGACATTTATGAAATTATCTCAGCTGCAAACCAGGCTTGATATTTGATCTAATTTGCCGGGCTTTTATTTGGGTAATTTCTCAGACAAAATACGTTATTGAAAGGGCGCTTCACCATCAGAGGGTAAACCTCTGTTGACGTGTTCTCAGCACAAAATTCTACAATCCACCGAACCGGGCAACACGCATTGTCCAACACAAGTTCATACTGTTTGGGTTTCCGAAAGCTATTACACCGAGGCAACACTGTTGATGTCGTCTATATTGCACTGATGTTCCCGAAATGTGACAGGACTGTCGGGCAACAAAGTCAATGGGTAACAGGTTGACAGACTGTTGATGAACATGTTGTGGTGATGTCGCCACCGTGTTTCTTCCATGTGCATCAGCGCCTTTGCAAGATTTAGTTGTCCGAGAAGAAACTAGGCTTTTTGAGCGGTGTACGTTATGATAAAATAACAAATAAGTTGTATAATACGCGCATACAAGTATACTTTTCGCACTACTGTCAGCACCCGGTGTATAGTACCCGTTAAAGCAAGTTTCCGTCGAAAAATAAACAAAAAGAACCTTAAGATAGTCCGCAGGCTGGTGCCGTACGTAAAAATTCTGATACAGAGCACGCCTTAATAAATGATGCTTCATTAGCTCATATATTTGTTTGTATTGTGCATAAATCCCCATGAGCTACTCTGTCATTACCGAAATCCGTCGCATCTCGTCATAATAAGCAAGTTAGAAAAAAAATCCTTGTATATTCCGCACCTGTAGATAGTCCGCACCAGATAAAATATTAACTTTTAAACATGCCCGTGTAGTCCTCTGACATAGTCCGAAAAACACGATATCTTAATTCGCAACATAAAATGAAAACTACTCACGCTTTACGAGGAGCCCTATTCTGTTTTACTATACGGTTTCCGAGGATAGAACCACTTTTGGCACTTTTGTACTGCTTCCCGTTAACATTTGCGCTAAATGCAGTCGTCAATTGCATTTGCGTAAATGCAGTCACAGTTCCCTACTCTCTTTAAGATGCCTGCGCGTCCACTTACCCGCAAAACAATCGAAGAGCCAATCTTTGCGATCAACCGAATCTGCTCAGCGAATGATGAGGCGGAACATCTGTTTAGACCTCAAAATTAAGTCTGCGCTGTGGCATTACGCAATGCAAGCATGACGCTTTGCATTGTGATGGCACAGCGCAGACTTCATTTTTAGGTTTAAACGGATGTTCCGCCTCATCATTCGCTGAACTGATTTCGTAGATCGCTGAGATTCGCTCTTGGAGTGTTTTGCGGGTAAGTTGACAGACATTTTCCAGTGATCGTCTATAGCTTCCTCTTTGAGGGATCATTTTGTCCTCTATTTCTATCAGCGCACCCGCCAAATATGTTGGCCCTTCCGAGACCGCAGGGCGAAATACACTTTGTAACCTTTTTAATATTATCACCATCTGGCGTATGCCTCACTAGTGTTTCTATTTTTCCGAAATACGTCTTGGTTCTTAAAAGTGACTGAACCCTTTTATAACCCCAAACAACCAAGAGCTTCATCGTGAACTATCGATTCCATGTTCTATGTCTGTTGCTTGGTTTTGTGACATCTACCGCGTGCACTCTTTCCTCACCATTTTCCCCAGTATCGTTCTGCACAGCCGCGTCACAATAATCTGGCAACACACTGTTCTATCGCCCCCGTGCTTCTGATAGCGCTGCACGCAACCTATATTTGATGGAGTGTCACCGAGTAAAGATCAGACGGCAGCATGTGTATCTCAATGCTTACCTTGATAGTATCATTGGCACTGTTTTGAGATCGCTTGCTCCTCGGGTGCGCCTTGAGGGTCGGGGGCTTGTGCATTGCCAACAGCTTGTTCCGCAGAGTCAGTGTTTGGGAGCCGCACTGCGCTGTCAGCGGCATCACTCGAACATCAACGACTGGAAAAGATGAGCGCATATATCGGTATATTTTCAAGTCGAAATACACTACGAAATTGGTGCGTCCGATTCCTTGCGGAACAAGCAGAGCACCAATCGCTCCGGTTTCGAGAGAGGATGACAAGGCCGTGAGCTTGCAATAAAAAAAAAGAAAAAAAAATTTTTTTTTATTATTTACGTAGCGTGCGGGTGTTCCTGTGAGTCCTGCAATGAACGTGCTCCAGCCAGTGAAGTACTGTAGAATTATATAAATCTTTATTCTGATGTGTCCACAAACAGCTCAAGGCCTTCTGTGTGGCACACAACAAATATCACACAACTCTAAAAAACAAAAAACAAAAAAAAACAGATATCTATCTACGCAAGTAATATATACCACCGAGATCGGCAAAATGTTGTTATATCACAAAATATTTTAAGTTGGGGACAATCTCAAGTTGCATTATAATAGGCGATGTGGTAAAAGGCGCGTGTGTATAGAAAAATTTGTGAGTTCGGCTAGTACGCGGTGGGACGTGAAAACAGACGGAGCTCAAGAGGACAGACGAGTCTATAATTTACTTGACAACCTTATACAAAAACTAAATATGCCGATAACGTCGTCTATCAAACGAAGCGCATAAACAAAGTTCCTTCGGAAACACATAATAACTGTGGTACAAGTTGCGTCCAAAACGTCGGTAGTACACAATACCAGAAAACGCTTCTGAACAAGCTCGATTGAACCTGATGAAGTAAAACTTACAGAATTCCTCACACCGGATGCAAACTGAAGTTTTGAGCGGACATGGAAACAAAATTATCAGACGATAGCATGAGTGTGAAGAAAATTGTTTTGTGAACCGAGAAAATGTCCCTCAGGCTCTGAGGTAGACGTTGCAAATGACCGATGCACGATCATTAAAAATTAATGCCGTATCAACATGAACTCCGAGATCACGCATAACACGCATAACATTATATATTATGTATTTATATCAACCTTTCATTAGGTCTGAACACATGCCGTGCCTTGGTTGAGAGTGAGACGTCGGTAAATGAGGATGGAGCTTTTTTGGATATATAACCAGCAAAACCATCAGGGGATACCTCAGAAAACAATATATAATGTCGATTAAAACGGGAGTGTGGACGTTTCCTACCGTTTCTTAATACCGTCCAACACGCATGTAGCACGGGTCGGCCGTACCACAGCTCAGAGTTCTTCAGCCAAATGTCAGGAGAGGCAACGACAGCGTTCCCCGACAGCGACAGCAGTAATTCGAATTTTGTGAATGAGTCATACCTCATATATACTTCCACATCTGGAAGGTGTAAGCAAGCACCTTCACTCTAAAGCCGATCATCCAGGAGCTAGGAGCACGATTCTCACATCGCGGTATCCCCACCATCGTTGAAAGATGCCGTATATTATCAACAACGTTTCCTAACGTTGTAAAAAATATAAAAAAAAAAATGACGCACGAAAAGGGTGACAGGGATTTGGCAGTCTAAACCTTTTAGAAGATTGGGTGGAAAGCAGCAAAAAATCAAATAAATATACATATCTCCCAATTAAGTGTTCTAACATCTTTCGGCAAGCACGCAAGTTAATGTTACATCCTTTTCAGTCTATTTTTGTCAAACGGAGCGTCTCCTCTGTTGTGACATTATGCAAACTGTGACTGTCGGTAATTGTCTCGAGCTTTCGGAAGGCGGGCAGTCGACGATCATTTTGTGTTCTCTTCGCGTCTTCGAAAAGAGGGAAGGGACAAAAAAGAAAAGGCGTGCACATATCCGCTACACCTAATCGCTCGCCTTGAAAGATGCGTTTTTTTTGTTTTTTTCGTTGGAAGCGAACACTTTGACCTTGGGAGTTGGCCTAATATGGCTTGCACCGAGATATGGTTTCCTTCTGTCGGTGTTCTTCTCATTTCGTCGCGGGTGAGCGTGCAGACGAGTTACAATTTGAAAACAACTAAACCAGAGATAATGTAGTAAGGGTGCAGCCGAGCTGGTGAGTGTTAATCATGATGAATAAACCTGAGACTGGGGCATAAATTAACATATAAGTCGAAGGAACAGCAAAGGACAGGACGACGTCTCAAACTCAGCTACCAGGTTTATTTAGTCCGCCTCCTTATATTGGTGACTCCAGCGAAATTGACGCCGCGTAGCTCAAGAGAGGAGGTGGTTTCGACTCTGTCGTCTGCTATCGCTGCTTGGTTCTCGTAGGCAGCATACAAACATTGTTTCCAGTAGTTAATTTTACGCTTCCGCCGTGTCATTCCACGCATTGACTAGAACAGGGGTGGCCAGGCTGACCGGCAAGAGCCGCAACACCACTGAAACTTCGAAGAGCCGCAAGGGGAAAGGGGGGAGGAGGGGGAGCAAGTTTTGTCCATCTAGCAATAAACGAAAGCTTGACCACCTTGACCTATCGAGTCAGACTCATGAAGGTAGCAGCAGCACAAGACTACCAAACCGCAACTCTCTTCCGATTTAAACGCAGTTCATTTCTCTCTTTGGCAAGTGCTCGATGTGACCGAGGAGTTGGGGGGGGGGGGGGGGCAGAGGTCGCGGGCCGCACGCTATACAAGAGCCGCAGCTTAGCCACCCTGGAGTAGAAGGGTTACAGTCGAAAATCGCTTTGCTTTCATATGTAACACCGATTCTACGCTGCAGTGCAAGAAACTTATGGTGGTCCACGTGCTGAACGACGAAAACGACCTCCTTTCGTAAGCCATTTTGTCTGACCAGCGCGCCCCCTATTGTTCGCTGAAGTCGCGAATAGCCCACAATCAGCCACCACCGACACGAAGGGGCAGCCGCTAAACGAGTGGTCTCAAACTCATTTGAGTGTGGGGGCCAGATAGCCCACACTGGAAAGGCCGAGGGCCAACGTTAGAGGGGGAGGGGGGCGGAGGTTAGAGTATTTAAGAGAGAAGAGCCCTCGTGGTCTACGCTTTTTGTGAACTCAGTTTTGCCAGTGACATCTTTAGATTTGATTTGTTTATGCGACTACTTTGGGCCCTGACCTGATGTGATAATAAGAATTAAAAATGACACAGTCCCGCCAACGTGCTGGCATTTGTAATAGTAAAAGAGAGCAAGTAGACTGTAGTTCCCCTTGCTCATGTCACTCAGGAATTACCCAAGCTCAATATATCTCTAAAAAGCAATCAGTTCATTCGACAGTTCTTTCTTTAATGGTGATTTTTATTCCAACATTCTGAACAAATACTTGTATTTTAATGGTAATTTTTTTAAGGCGAGAATTCCGAGTTTACATCAAGTTGTGAGTTTGCGCTTGTCTCTTCTCTCTTCTCTCCCCACTGTTCCTTTCTATTTGTGCGCAATTTTAACCATGTTCGAGAATTCCGAGCTCGTAGCACTTTGTCTTTGGCAGTTGCTTCTGCGGATCGAGACTTCGCGCAGCCGAGATGCATCCTTCAACTAACAGCTCGCGCTTGCAGCCTAGTACAGAATTGTAGCCTATACCTGTTTTCACCTTCAAGAATCGTAGAAAAAAAGTCCGGCTTCTCGCGGATGATTACTAATTTTCACGTTAAGATGGAGATTTAAGATATATTTAATAGCATTTTGGAGTGGATACACGTTATCTTATCAAGGAATACATGTTTCAAACGCCAAAAGCATCGCCTGTGCCTCCGCACCAAATCTGGCGAGAACTATTTCGCACGGCGTATGAACAATGCGCAAAACACTGTTTTCTTGAGGTGAAAACGGGTAGTAGCTGAATACTGCAAAGAACTAAAAAGCAAAAGGGAAAAAAAGAAAAAAAAAGCGAAACGAAGCGAAAATGAACACAGATAAGTGAGAGCCCTGCATAATCCGCGGATTATCCGCGGATATCCTCAGATATCCGCGGTAAACTGGGCGGATGCGGATAAAAATTAGACGGATTTTGGCAGATTGCGGATCGGATGCGGATGTCAGGGGCTGCGGACGCGGATATCCGCGGATCCGGATCTAAATTTTTGCCCGGTGGCATTTAGTCTGTCGACTGACGTTTCATCTACATATCGTTTCGTCGGCATGCGACGTTTGATCGAAAGGCTTCCCGTGTTCATTTCATCGAAAAACCTGAGACGTTTCGTCGCACACAACCCTGCTATTTTCGTAACAAACTTTTTGCGTTTCGCCTGGATTACAGGGGGAGGAGGACATGGCTTGGTTAAGCGCGCGTAGTGAATCGCGCGCTAGCTTAGCGGCTTAGCGAAGAAATACGTTGTCGACAAAACGTCGCAGAGGCTTGAACCCACAAAACGTACAGCGTCGACGAACCGTGTGTCTATGAAATGTATGTCCGTGAAAAGTTGTCCACGAGACGTACTTCCACAAAACGCGTTTTGAAGAAACGATAGAGATCCTAAGAAAGATCTGGTTCTTACTGAAGATCTCTTCAGTTAGTGCATTTCATCTCGTCAAAAATGCTATCTATAGAAAAAGTAAAAGGTAAGATGCAGGGCATCAATCGTCCCGAGAAAGCTAGTTCTTTGGAAGGCAAAGAAGCGGAAAACTTTCTCGGGCAAAGAAAACCTCAAACGAACAAGTCACAAGAAAGTGAAAGAAACCTCCCCCTCTCATCAAGAGTGGTGTGGTCATGATACCAAAAACAAAAGAAGTGCTTCGACAGCGAGCGCGACCCTGTGGCGCCACGGTTTGAAACAAAAAAAAAAAAAAGTTTTCTTTCAAATACATTTATTTGGGCACCTGCACGCCGCAATCTTTCTCGAACAACACGTTAGTTGATCCGATCAGGCCTTGGACTCTGACTTAGCGGCTCATCTGCCCGCCGGCTGACACGAAACACCGTGAGACTCGAGGCGGCCGCATACGCTCGGTAACGTCACAGAAAGGATTTTGCCTTCCTACCACTGCTTCTCCTCCTCTCTTTCCGAACTTTTTCTTTTTTTTTTCTTTTTATGACATTTTTTCTTAGGCGTTCAGACTTTAGGGAGAGTTAAGTAAGGGGCCACAGGGGAAAGTTTCCGATTCCGCGTGCGGCGGGCAAGAACGGGTCGGCGTGATTTCCGCTGATTTTGCTAGTCTAGCTAAATCGTAACCGCTGGTGGTTAGCAAGAACATCGACATGGTTCCACATTTTGCGGATGCGGTTCGGGTACGGATACAAAGTATGCGGATGCGGATCGGATACTGATACAATAATGTAAAAAGTTTGGATGCGGTTCGGATGCGGATACAAAGTCTGCGGATGCGGATCGGATGCGGATACTCAAAATGTTATCCGCACAGGGAAGTACAAACTATGTCAATGCGTTAAAAGAGTCAATGCGTTAAAACCCTCCAATGCACAAAGTATACTGTATACCAGTGGTTCTCAAATGGGGGTCCGCGGACCTTTTTGGGTCCGCGAAGGCATCCTAGGGGTCCGCAAAGCCCTGCCTCCTGGTAGTAAAAGTTGCCTTTTTTCACATTGAGAGTAAACTTTTTGAATTTTCGGGTGAGTTTTCTCGTGTATATGTGAATAAGAGAAGTCTACTTCACGCTAGCCCTTAGTTATATTCATTTATTAAATAACTATCATGATTAACCAATAAATTTTCCTTCCCCTCACCACGAATGGGGTCCTCCATCATCTCCGCCAATCCACAAGGGGTCCGCGAAACATCAGTGGTTGAGAACCACTGCTGTATACTATGGACGGCCTTCCGGCCGACTCACAAAGATAACTCTACAATCTCTCCCAAAATTTAACAAAGGTATCAGTACCTATTCTATTCTAACAAAAGTTCACACGAAAAACAATGCCCTCTCCATCAAAAAAACAAAAAAAAACATTAATCTTATGCCAGCAATAAAGGGATGACACCCGCTTGGACCTGGAAAAAGGGGGCAAAGGTGTTCGGTACACGCATCCCGTGCTAAAACAAAAAAACAAAACAAAAAAAGAATTATATTTTTTTTAAAAGTTTTTAGAAGTTTTTCTGAACTGTAACGAAGCCTGACATATACAATTACCTAGATAATTTATCCGCATCGTCTCCCTCACTAATCTTCTTGCATCATTCCTTTCCTTTAAAATGATTTCTGTCTCCGACCAAATCGCAGTGCAGTTGTTACATTCGTGGACATGTTTTGCGATTTCCGAGTTCGGTGCACTGTTCTTCACGTTTCTTTTGTGTTCACTTAATCTTGTCGTTGATGCAACGTGATGTCTGGCTTACCGATTTTTCTTCTTTTGCAGTTATTTGCACCCGTTTGAAATGGCGTCAATCTACTCAGTTTAAAATCCGAGCTAAAGACCGTGTCTACTCCAAAATTTTTCGCCCGTGCCTTTCAAGGTGTGAGAAATATCATGAAAATATGGGATGACAGCAAATCGGGTCCTTTCACCTTGTTCGTTGATAAGCAAACCTACCACTAAAATTCGAAAGTAATTTGTAACTTGAGTAAACGTTACTTGGAAAACTAATTAAAGTAAACGACAAATTACCGAGATAAAAATGCAATTGAAAGTTACTAAATTATTTAGAAAAGTGGTTAAACTACAGTAACTTGAGTAGAGTAGTTGAACTACGTACAAGTCTGCCTCGTACCGCACTACCGGAGCCATTGAAGCATGCTTTGAAGCGGGCGCCCCGCGGGTCACGGCATCACTCGCGCCTTCAGAGCAAGGCGCTTGCAAGCATGCTTCAAAGCAGGGTTGAAAGTTGGGCTAGTTCGTGTCCTCTCTTTCCGTCCTTGTTTTTTGCGAGCTTTCTATTTTAGCATGCTCCAAAGGCATCCGGTAGCGCGGCACGCGGAACACTGTAACGGTTGGCTAAAAGTTCCTGATGTCTGCGTTAAGCCTGGCAAATAGCGACTATGCAAACATGTTGTAACCCAATATGTGCATACGTGCGTGTAACATGTCCGAACCTCATGAGATGTCCTTGCGCGAATCCGCATTTCTAAATAAGATTTTTTTTTTATGTTTTGCTATTGCTATTTAGTGTAACACTATACTCGATCGTAACATCGCGTAACATTATTTTATTTTATATTTTTATTTAGTTTATTTGATAACATAGCAACACTATATATATACTCAAGGACAACACACTGCAGCAGTGCATGCGGTCAGAAAACACGGAAGTTCACGCTAGCGCGTGCTGCCACTCCCTCTCCAGAAATCACTGGGTGAATCGAAAGGTGGTTATCCTCGGCGGGCAGTGCACGGGCGGTCACCTTTGCAGGTGTCCCTTTCGAACTGCCCCCAACAATAGAGGACACAGCGGCGTCCCCTGCGAAGCAGACGAGTGCATACCCTCTGGGAAGTCGGCGGCAGCGGTCCCTCGGCAGCCCGTGCTGACGCGCGAGACGCTGCCATCTGTTACTCGGCCGATGGACAGGTCGGGAGCGCAGCAGTGGCTTTGGGGCACCAGAGTGCCGACCGAGATCGTTTGCTTTAAAGCACCGCTACGTTCAGCACAGGTGTCAGGTACACGAGCAGTCGGCACCTGGATCTTGTCTCCTCTCTCTCTCCACCCACTTGTGGGGCGACATTGGCCCGTCTCCCGGGGAGACGAGCGGGCAACAGCCGGCGGATCGATCTCCGCCCACGGATCATCGACCACGACGAGCATCCGGGCCTTACCCACCGCTGCAGTGTCACGTCCCTCGACAAATTCCTAGTTGGGCTTTTAATTCACTCCCAAATCATAAAGAAGAAAAAAGACAAAAAAGGGGGGGGGGGCGAGTGCAACGAGGTGGCGCTAAGCCCTCCGCAACTAAGAAGACGCAACTGCGCCTGCGCGGCGATGGCCTTGACTGTAGAGTTGCGGGTATCGCAGCGGGTTGCGGAGAGCGTTGCGGGACAGCGGAAACGGTCTACGAAAACTATTGCGACGTTTCTTCTACGGAGGCCATATTTTGTTCCGTGACTCGGCCCTCGGCCGTAGCAGAGCGAGCCCGACTTGCTTCTCTGTCCCAAGTCAAAACGCTGTTCTCTCTTTTCCAGCGTTTCATTGTCACGGCGAACACGCTGGAGCCTCCGTGGACCTCTGTTCTGTTCAGCGACGTCCACGATTCTTTCTCGTGCGATGCGTTGGGAGATCACGGGAGCACTCCTAGCGAGCGTATGACTAATGTCATAGACCCCTTTGAAAATGCCTGGCATGCCCTCTGTTGAAACTGTGCAATGGCCCTTCTTCTAAGGTCCCTATCAAACTTCTTCCAGTAACGAGCGCCGTCTGCAGAGTTGTCTTGGAACTACAAATGAAGGGCAGCCCAACTTGCCTCCGCCCGTACATTGGTATCGTGCTGTTGTCGTGATCTTCGTTGCATTTTATGCCCCAAACTTGCGTGTACTCAAACAAGAATGGCCAAAAAAAGACACGCGCAAATATAGGTGCTGATTATGTTGGTCTTTGTCCTCCGAAATGGCGACAACGGGAAGCGAGGCCAGGGAGGGGCTGTACGCATGCGCAGAAGCTTACGAAAGAGGTCCATTCCTGCACAATGGCAGACACAAGCGCGAGCAGCGGCGGTAGACTTTCCATTTTCCCGGGGGGGGGGGCAGGCTGAGCAGTTCTCCGGGGGGGGGGGGGGGCTGCGCGTTACCTTTTTGCCAGAACTGGAGATTGAAGCTAACGAAAGCACGCTGGGATTCCATTTCCCATGTATTTTGTCAATAAAGGCAACGTGGGCGTTATTTTGCTTACATGCCACTACTGGAAGCTCGTTGCATGGCACGTAAACATCGTCTCGGTAAGGATCATGGCCCGGCGAGGGGGCCCTCTACCCTCCCTCCCCCCGGATCTCACCAGGGGGGGGGGCGACGAGCCTCCGATGCCCCCCTGAAGTCTACGGCTATGAGCGCGAGCTCTTGCGTTCGATTGCGCCTCGGCCGCATGAGCCCTCGTGCAACAGGAGCAGTGTTGGGTAAGGTACATCTAAAAGGTACTTCAAGTAAAGTACAAAGTAAATGAGACGTGATGTACTTTAAGTAAAGTAGTAAGTACACTGGGTGCAATGTACTTGAAGTAAAGTACTATAAATACAATGTACTTTAAAAGTAAAGTACAAGTATTTTAACACAATCTTTCATGATGTCCTTTAATTCCCCTATACAGTGATTTTTTAACTGGTATGCATTGCCCAGGGGTAATCAGGGGTGCATGACCTATTTTCAAAAACAGCGGCAAATATTTGATAAAGTCAAGTGGCCACAGAGTAGTTATTTTCAGGAATGGAGCCAAATTCAGAAGTCCCTCTTCTGAATTTGGCGCCGCTTGCACTGGATTGTTGCACCCAAGGTGGTTAAATGTACTAGGAGAGAGCATGACGTCAGCCCCGTAGCTTCCGCAAGCAATCCTCTCATAGAGGAGTGTCCTCTCTTTAATGAAAAACAAACAAACAGTGAGTGTGAAAGCGAGCTGGTGATAATTAATCATAATGTGACACCTGAGATTGGGGTGCGAAAAAAATTAAGGAACTTTCAAGTCGAAGGAAAAGACAAAAGAGAATGTCTCAAAACATTGTGACGTTCTCCTCTGTTGTCTTTTTCTTCGACTTGAAAGTTTAATTGTTCCGCACCACAGTTTCAGGTGCTAGATTATGATTAATTTTGCTCTCCTAATATTTTAAACCTCCTCGCTTGCGCTGACCGACCGAGAAGTAGCGAGAGTTCAAAAAGCTACTGGAAAGCCGCCCCCAGAACAAGCGGAGCGATGCGTCGTCTGCTCACGTCTCTGGTGAGAGTAGAATATCCCTCCCAGTATTTCTTCGGAGTTGACAAAGCATCATTTCGTGATACAAATTTAACAAAACCAAATTTGGGGAATGTACTTTGAAGTCGGGAATTGTACTTTCCTCGGAAAGTACCAGAAAAAAAATACTTTAAGTAAAGTACAAGTACATACTCAGAGAATGTACTTCAAGTAAAGTACAAGTTTCCTAAACCTACTTGAAGTAGTACTTTAAGTACAATGTACTTAAAGTACTTCCCAACACTGAACGAGCAAACGTCGGAGCTACCCACTCGCGGTGCTTGCACGTTCCGTGGTGTCGGGTGGGCAAAAGAAATTTTACCGCAGACTAAAAACAAAACAAAAAAGGATGTATTCTTACACCCCTTGCCACATATAGTACACCCCAAAACTACAGTTCGGCGGAAAGCGTACTGACGTTGAACCGACGGCACCAACGAGTAGTGCAACTTTTGATTACAATAGCTAACGATGTACATACGTGCTACTGACTGACTGGAAAAAAAAGGAATCGGGGTTCTCTTGGCACCACTACAAAATCTCAGTGTTTTTTTCTTATTTTTTTTTCTGTAGTCTTTGATTTTAGCTGTTTCATATCGTTATATCGCACCGTCATCAAGCCATTTCAGAAAGTTGGAGCAGTCAATTCGATGGCAGTGCGCTGTACGTCGAACGGAAGTTTTGGGTTGCATTATATGTGACAAAACTACACTTTTTTTTTGGCAGAGTGCATTTGTTTAACAAGGCTCCAGTTAAAAGTCTCCCCACGTGTCGATCTCCTGATTCTCCAAGCGATTGTAGATTCTACTTTCGCAGAGATGCGCCGAGTTTCCAATTAACTGATACGAGCGCGGACGAAACCCGCAGCACTCGTGCAGCGGATAAAGAAAACAAAACTCCCAAAATACGAAATTCACTATTCATAATCTTCTATCCATTTCCTCGCTCTCGATAATCATTTTGCGCCAGCGCCGAGCTTCCTACTCCTTCCTACCCTCGACTCTACCCTCGACAACGCTTCGGCGTGTCACTCGAACATCCTCTCGAGCGCGTCGCGCAGACAAAGCACAGCGGGAGTCACGGAGCGCGCGCTGAAGCCGGGTGCTTGAACGACATGGCCTCAGGCTCTGCGCTAAAGCTGCCAAAAATTTGAACAAACTGTGGCGCCCTCGTGCCATCGTTTTGCGTAGTACAAGCGGTAGGGGTACAAGGCTACAAGATCACCTGATTGGACCTAGCACACTTGCGGCGTGTGCTTGAACGGCGTCCGAATTTTGGTTGTTTTTGTATTTTCCTCTTGATCTCGCGTCCCGCACCAGAGCTGGCACACTTCCACATGTGTGGCAGCTTGAGACACTGTTAGTACCATAGAGTTATTATACTGAACATTATAATAACTCTATGGTTAGTACTACCCAAAATAAGTCCTAACACGTCGCTTTCGCCAGCGCCCCCTGGGCAACGCAGGAGGCCTATCGTGCAAAATACCGGAAAATAATGATGCCACAATCAGGGGCGGATGCAGGAATTTCCTGAGGGGAGGGGGGGGGGGGGGCAGGTGTTGGTCAGCATACCATATGTTTAGGAACCTCCTCCCCTCTCCTTCGTTTTACGTCCTAAATTTTACACATGCAGAAATCAAGAGGGGGTCAGGACATCCGAACCCCCGCTCTAAATCCGCCCCTGGCCACAATCATGACCATATCAGTTCCCAATTTCTTGCTTTCTCACATATTTCAAAACTTCGCGCGAAAGTCCGACGCCTCGCCGCCACCACCGCCTGCCGCCAGATCCATACGGCCATATCTCCACTGCCTTCCTTTTTACGCAAATTTTAGTAATAAAACTACCAATTTTTAAAAAAAATATGTAATGTTGAATTATTTTGTTAAAATATGTTATCTTACTTACTTTTGTATCTTTACAAGTTTCATCGTAAAAGTTGTACGTGCACTAGCGCCACCTATGATCCCCCTGGTATAGGTTTTCTGGATGTGCGGGCCTAGTCACCGTGGTTGCATTCTTAGTGGCATTTTGTAGCTAACGCCGCTGCAAAATTTGCGGTGTACAATGGAAGATGGTAATTTTGATATGTCCGACGGAGAAATTCAAAACGACGGTGTAAAGGGCGGGTTCGGTCATCGAAACAGAGGAACTGATGGTTTTCCACCTAGAGGTCCACCGAGGTAACGTATTGCATTAGATCAGTCAGTGAAGCCGTGGCGAAAACAATGGCGGAACCTCGCCCCATGTTTGCGGTGTTCTAGCACTTCGTTGCGCAGGTTTGCGATCGCTTCGTGCCACAAGATTTACACCATCGTTCGCGAGTGCGTTTGGTGTTGCGTTCCCACGGTAGCCTTCGCGTCGCGCACGTTAGTGTGAAGAACGTGTACCGGGAGAAGGGAAAGGTACTTCGCACTGATGGCTGGCTGCAATGCCGGCTTGTTGCATGCACCGTATCAACTCTCCGTACACCTGGTTATTGCAGTAAAACAGTTGTGCAGTCGGCAATAATTGAGGCTATAACTTTGCACCGCCCAGTGCTTCGCGTCCCAAATGGGCTTCTAGTTCGCGATGAATCGAATGCCGTAAACCTGTATTCAATCATGGAATTTGTAGAACCTGAATAATCGGGTTAAAGAATACGTGATTTCGAGGGTTATCATGTTCGTGATACCTGGAACGTCACGTTTACCCCGGAATTTTACTTTTCTGAAGATGCCTTCCAAGCTCAATAGCGGAATCCCGTTTGACTTCAGGAATTCGCGCAGCTCCATTCTTTCCATGGCTTGTATTGACTGCCATTGTGGTGGTCTTGTTGATGAGCGTGTACCTTCTGCAGCCTTTATTTCGCACGACCGAACTGGTTCTCGTCTCGAACGAGTAGGAATGACCATCAGCGTGGTGGGATAACATCACCTGCAAACCATGTATTGCCCTGCGGTTAACTCGCTGCAACATCCCTGTAGACCTGATTACTGAACATCTCTTGGTTTTTGCACCAAAATTCATGCACCATAGAGTTTGTCATGTTGCAATCTATGAGCACCAAGAAAGAGAGATCTAAATAGGAAAATGGCACCAAGAGCACTGTGTCATCAAAAAAGACAAAGGACAACTCATTGTCTCTAAAGGTGCTTTCAGCCCATAGGATTCTCTGTCATGTTATCAGCAACTTCCACCAAAGCAAGCATGAATTCCGACGAGTTGGGCCATACTAAAAAAGCAAAGTTAGCAGCATGTGAACAGTGGCAGCACTACGAATGTGGTTACATTTTTTCAGGTGGCCACTTGTTTGCATATTTTCAAAGGTCGAGGTAATCCCCCTGTGCTTGCCACTGGTGCTTGCTGCCTCCTCGCGTCCCTTTTACCTTGAGCAGCAGTTGTGTGTTCTGCCTTCGCTGATTGGGATGCCCGCACATGGCTGTTGCCAGTCCACCACTGAGCATTGCAAGGCAGAGCTTGCCGCATCTTGCGTTCAAGTGCCTCTCTTTGTTCTGTTCAAAAGACGGCTTTTGTGGGTATCGTAGCTAAGGAATAAGGACTGTTCTAGAATCAGATGATGTATGAATGAAACTCGTCTACTGCTGCCTGTGTAAAAGTGTATGCAAACTACCCGATAATGTCGCTCTTGTCTTACCTTATTTCTTAGTCATGTTCTCTGCATTTACTCAACATCTCTGAGCATTTCATCATTGCGAGTAATCATCTTGGCAGACTGGAAGATATTCCGGAAGCATTGAGTCCAAGGAGAATGAGCTGGAAGGTGACTGGTGATGATGTGGATATGCACAAGAAGAAAGAAGGGACAGAAACATCTTGAATTCACTGAATATTTTTGTAGTTCGTTTTTTAATTCTATGTTCTTTACTAACCTTGTCACATTGATTGCATTGCGGTGCAGTTGGTGGGCTCTCTTCGACATATTACTAAGTTGTATGCTTTTGAACCTCCACCCCCTGAGAAAAGCTTTTGTACCATTCCAAGTTCAGCGTTCGTTCTGCTAGCAGAAGTGCAGCTGTGCGATTGCACGACCAATCAACAATTGGTCTTTTGTTATTTGTCTACATACATATGGAGGCAGAGATCTTGGTTACGGTAATATCCTGAGGACGTCCCCACCCCGAAATAACCCGCCCCTATTTTTAGCACAATTTGCTATTTTTTTACAAAAACACCGAAAGAGAGCTTACTTCGAGTAATTGCAGGGCCCTGGCCACCTTGGCAGAAATGGTGTCACTTAGCCAAGACGTGAGTGAACATTGCTGACTGGGAAGGAGAGCCATCATTGGTTCATTGCAAGTTTCGCAGGTCACAAAATCTAAAACTGGCATTTTTTCTGCTTTTTTTGATCGCACACCGAAAGTTAGTCTGCTCCTTATTTTCACCGGATTCGCTTCCGACTTTAGGTGGGCTCTCTCTCGGGAAATTACGGTATGTGGGGCAGTGCCCATCTGATTGGTTCAGCATTTGCATAGCTTCCGCTGCATTGTCAGCTCGGGAGTGAATGTAACATGGTCTGGCAGCAATCAGGCCAGCCAGCACCTTTTACGCTGCAACTAAAGACCTTTTCAGCGGCAGTCTCGAACGAAGCGCTGTACAGCACGTGTCCCTAGTTTTGAGAGTGTACATCAGCATTGCCCGACTGCACTGGGCTGTAGGTTTTCTTGTCGGTGAGCTGTGGCAGCCTGCCCAGGCGCAATTCCGGATGCTGGTGGCGGCTAAATTTCCTCGTTTTCTTTTTGCGTTCTATGGCGAAGAGAATTTCTCGAGGTTTTTAAAGGGTAACTGCAAAGAAAAAAGTGTATTTTCAAACAGCCTAACTGGGGCAAGCATGTCACAAAACAATTTTTCCGCCAAAAACAAACTTTGTTTTCAGCAATATTTATTGCGCGAGACTGATTTTAGTTTGCGGCTATTTTGTCCGTTTTAAATCGCGCGCCACAAAGTTGGTATTATACGTCACGTAGTGGCTGCTATACGTCACAGAGTGACGTATAACAGCCACTCCGCGCGCGTGGAAAGAGCGCGAGTTTCAAATGTGGAGAAGTTATGACTCCGACTAAATTACGTCCTGTGGCGTAAATATTGCTAGAAAATATTTGTTTTTTCGCGGAAGATTTGTTTTGTGTCATGCTTGTCCTATATAGGCTGTTTAAAAAAACACTTTTTTTCTTTGCAGTTACCCTTTAAAGGGGTCCTGCAACAGTGTTTTGACTGATTTTTAATTTGCACCGAACTTAAGCGCACTGAACGTAGTAACTTAATGAAACTTTTCTTTTCGCAAAATTCGATTTATTTTAAAAGTTATAGGAAAATTAGAATTACAAAAACAAGCAAAAAATAACCGCTTTCATGACGTCGTAGGTCCTGGCTTGAGTGGCCGTGAACTATAGAGGAGGTATAGTGAGCTCATCGAGCGCTCACGGCTGCCGCACTTCGTGTCGACGGCTCGAGAGGGCGCCACTAAACCGTGTGTTGGATAGGCTGTATGAAGCGGGCGGCCAGGGCGGCTCGCAATGCATTTGCTGCGTGATTAAAGACTATTTCGGCATAACACTTCATTGGCCACAAACGACAGCAAACACGGGCTAAAGATCAGTACAGAACGGGAGCCACTTCGCGTTGCCATACCGCCAAATGGCCTTTCTACGCTTCGGGACCTTTCTACAATCGCCGTTCACCGGCGCCTCATCCCACTAGCCCTTTCTAATATGCGCCGCTTTTTCCGCTGCTTGGTGGCGGGTATGTCGACGGGTCATTTCTTGTTTCCGTACTTTATAAACTGCATTTGTTTCTTTTCTGATCTAAAATACTAAACAAAAACTACTTTCATACATATTTGAAACGGTTCGCGACACTTATATTTTGTATCTCGACTAAAAAAGAAGCTTTTAGCGGCTCTGACCAGTAGTAAGCCCAGGACCTAAGACGTCACATTTTGCGCGCTTTCGGTACCGCGGGTCGCTCTCGTCGGTGGAGGAGGTTTCCGCGTCGTCCGGTTAAAATATGACGCACTGATATTTAGTGACTCTCTCCGTGCCCGCTGGCTTGCCCGAACCCCAAGGGACGTGGAAACCGCAAAAAGGGTAGACGCTTAAATATGATTGCAGGGCCCCTTTAAGAAAGCATTGCACTATTTTTGGGAACAAAAACAAACAAATGAAAGCTATTTTTGGTGAGTCCGTGCGCAACAGAACAAATGCAACCGAAATGTTTGTTTCATTTTATGTTAATCTTTTACAGCACCATACACTCAGCCATGTCAACCTACAAAGGTCTTAACTGCCGAAAATATTTGACCACACCACAGGATAGCCGAACTGCATGGGTATGCCCCGCTTACAACATGAAATTCAACGAGTCTCATCAATTGAACAACATGTATTGTACGCGGAGCCACATAATCTGAACAGGATTTGAGAAAGGTCTCAAATAACACAGCATATCCAATATACAGTGTCCAAGATAGTCACTTCACGAGGATCGAATGGAATCCGGCTTGTCTTGGGGCACGTTCTGAAGAGTGCTGCTTTTTTGCACAGCACCAAAGCAAATGAATGAATGTGTTTTCTGTCCCCATACTCTGGACCCTATCAACAATTTTTCACAAAGATTGGAAACATAGCTGGAATGGCTTTTCGGAGATTATCTCGACGAAAATAATCCTCGAAGAACATATAACGGCCTGCGTTGCAGGCTTTTTGCTGTTTGCTTTTATTCGTTTCCTGCGAAGGCTGAGCAGTGTAAGAGCCCCGATATTCCCTGGTTCTCACAATGGAAGATAACACCAAAAACGTAAGCAGCCTGAACAGGCAAAGTCAGTAAAAACTTTCAAGAGAAGCCAGCTAATTCTGAATGTGCAGTGCAGGTGGGGAGTTGCACTTACCGAGTTTCCACAGCTTGGGCAGGTGGCAGCAATTTCTGGCTGATGGGAGTCGCTCGAGTCGCAAAATGGCAGCGGCCAGAAAGCTCTTTTTTGCAAAGGTCTATAGAAAGAAAAAAAAAACTACTTCTCTTCCTCTGCTGAAAGGTGGCTTGCTCCAGTTTTATGAATCAGTCTTTTTCAAAAGAACAGATAATACTGTTTTTGCATGCCCAAAAGTTTCCCAAGCTGCTATTTTTTAATATTTTCCTTCAAATTTTAGGTGGGTCGTTTTGCTACATGCTTTAATAGTTTGCTGTAACTGTAACTTGGGCCATATTGCCAGCTAGTATTTATTTTTCCAGATAGTTCAGGTGACTGACTAGTCAGGAGCAGTATAAGTAGATATACAGAGCACTGACTTCTGGGAAATAAATATATCTAAATGTATGTAAAGGAGCACTAAACAATATTCGTGAACCTCATGAATGCATGAAGTCATGAAAAGTTGGTTCCATTAACACGTTGGTACTGGTGTGCCAGTTTTGGGGACATTATGGATGTGCTTCGGTCAACATTGGCACAAACATGTGAGAACATGATCAAAAGATTGTATGTTATGGTCTCTGGGTCCACTCAGCAGTACCATTTCAAATAAAATTATTCATAGCCTACCTTGTAGTCAGAACCCTAAAATCACTTTGTTAGAAAATGCACTCTTATTGCCTGAGGCCATAAATTCAACTTTTTTAAAAGGGGAGGCAGTCTTCATAACAAAATGCCTGACAAAGTCAATCTGAACGCTGATCCTCCTTTCGTTTTAGAAAAACGACTGGTCAGCAACGAGAACTTTGAAGCAATGCCCTGTAATGGGGCTTAAGAATATCCTGTCTCTTGTGCCTTGTGAGATTTAGTATTTGCAAATTGTTTAGAATTGTTAAGTGCAAACGAAAGCTTGCACTTAATTTGCAAGAATGTAAGATAATTTATAGTAAATATTTCTCGTCCGACTAAGAGTGCATTGACGTGTTCGTTGTCAAACTTGTTTCTTTTCTGGCTGGTTTTTGGGAAGCATGTTCATTATTTCCGTAGCAAAATGACTGGGTGTATTGAACGTGAACATTAGACAGAAGGATCTTGAATGTGGTGCCTTGTTTTCTCACTGTGGAGAAGCAATTTTGCCAACGAAGTAGGGCTGCTTAGTTGTCTCGAATGTGCATCATGCAGTAGTAGTGCAGCAGTTCAGTGGTTGTGCTGCTCCAAAACTGCCAGGTATGAAAATGGAACCCGTGATCTTCCACGGTGCAAGCTTTCATTCGCATGTCCTCGGATGCGGTGTCACCTCTGGCTCTTGACTTTCGTGAGATGTATGTGGCTGCAAGAGTGTCTTTCTCTTGCTTGGAGAAGTTGGAGGACACGTTTTCTCCACCGTCGGGACAATGTGTGGCGGATGCGTCCAGGAGTAACCTGTTGTAAAGCACCGTCGGCACACTGTCAGGTGGCCCGCACGACAGAAAGGGGGAAAATGAAAAGACGGACAGGGTCCTGTACTCTGTGTGTCTAAGGCCAGGGTGTAATCCCCTGCCATCTCCAAGCTTCCTTTTCTTTTTGCAGTTTTGGACCTAGGGGACCCCACCCTCGCTTCCGGGGCCACCCCCGGCATGATGGGGGGCAACCGGCGCGGCGGGCCGCCGCCCCATGATGCGGCCCCTTATGGGACGACCGCCCCCACCCGGGTACCGGCCCCGCTTCGACCCCAGCTTCCCCCGCCCCCCAACATGGGGCCTCCTCCTATGGGCATGGGACCCCCCCTGGCATGGTGAGCACTCTGACCTCTTGACGGGTTTGGGCATGTTTGGGAATGTGCAGAAGTGTGGCTCGGGGCAAAGTTGAAAACGCAGGCAAGGGTGGGCCATTGCCTGCGGGCATACCTTTGTGTTGACTGCGTGGGTTAGGCAAAGAGTCTGCCGAAGTGGGGGGGGGAACACCTGCAGTTGCCAGGGGATGTTAGTTGGTCTAGAAAAGTCATCCAGTTGTGGCAAATTTTGGCAAGGAGTAGCCAGAGTAGCCAGAGTTCTGGAAATCAACTTAGTCTAGTTGCCTCCCTCTTCGCTTACATCGGCACAGAAGTGCAAATAAGCTAATCTCTAAATCTGGATTTTGTCATGGCTGTTATAAGTCCATTGTGAGTGACACGAGACCAGATTTATTTCAGCCAGAAGGCAATTGGCATAAAGTCTCTGGTGAACCATTTTTCTTGTTATGAACGTTATAAACGTGTTTATTTCAAACTTCACCGTTCAGTTCCTGACATTTTATATCTATTACAACAAACTAACCTAAGCCAAGTGCAATTTTGTTTTTATCGCCCACTTTAGTAGGGATATTGCCTGGTGTAATTTGTGGTTAATCTTAACATAGACTATATTTAGAGTTCAACTTTCTAGGTATTTACCGAAAGTCCACCAATTCCTTCAATCATCTTTTTTTCTTTTCAAATTTGGCTTTTACTTTAGAACACTGCATAAAAATGTAAAAAAAAAAAAAAAATGTTTCAGAGATCAGCACAAACTGCAGGGTAATTTTAAAATCAAATACCGACAAGCCTGGCATAGAGCAGCGAGGGTGGCTGATCTTGATGTGGTTAGTGCTGAATGGCTTTTGACGATAAGAATAAATGAGGTATCAGATAGACATTCCTTTCTGATGTGTTTCTTGTGACTCGCCTTGGACACCTGTCAGGTCTAGGCCCTTTAAAGGGCAACTCCGACCAAAATTCAAAATGAAACAAATTACTGGTATCGCTGTAGTGACACAAAATACGACCCCAGCCAAAATATTATGTCCGTGGGACGCCGCATTCTCAACTAATGCCGATAATAAAAATGCGACCCACCGCGAGCCGTTGCTCCTCTGCAGGCGGCCAGCAGGTTGCCGATCGCTAAAGCAACATTGGGCCGTGACGTCAGTAACGTTCTCTTTTTTCCTCCGGTCCGGGCGTTGCGCGGAGTGCGCTTCTTTCAGCCGCTACCACGCTACTCCGGCTTGTGATTGGCGTGTTTAGCCGTTGCTTTTATCTGTAGTCCGTGTAGCTTCGGTATAGTCTTTTGTTTATTTGCTTGTGAGGACTCCAAGACTCGTTTAAGCGAGCAACTCGGTGCGCCCAAGACTGCCCAGCTGTTCCTCAAAAGATGCCGAGTGCAACTTGTAGCGCTGTGGGCTGCTCAAAC
This sequence comes from Ixodes ricinus, assembly GCA_037355805.1. Lineage (NCBI taxonomy): Eukaryota > Metazoa > Arthropoda > Arachnida > Ixodida > Ixodidae > Ixodes > Ixodes ricinus. Next base: position 114,147 of record JAZHYW010017204.1, read on the forward strand.
AACCTGCTGCGCAACACGGAGGTGCTTTTTCACAAGTTTCCAACGGACCGGAAATTGGAGAAGGTGTGGGTAAACGCTGTTCGTTGAGTGGACTTTGGACTTCGGCTTTTACGTGCCCGAGGAAAAAAAGAAGGAAAAAAAAACAGACGTGTACAGCCCAGCAGATGTATGTTCGGGCGCCGTGGCCCGCGCGGAGACCCTCAAAGCTTTGTGTCTGAGACTGACCCACAGCGTGAAAGCGAGAGGGCCCCCAGTACTGTACGTCACTGGCAGCGCGGCGTAGAGCAACGCTGCTCCATCCACGGAGTCCCGATGACAATTAAGGCCTAGCGACGAGTACGGAAGACCGCACACACGGCCACAGCCGCCGAGTACAGCACCGAACGAGTTCACTCGTTTTCCAGTCGCTAGCTTTTGGGCATACGCAGTAACTCTTGCTACATATGCTGGATAACTACCACGTATACAGAATTAAAACAAAATGAGCTTACATCCTATCTTTAGACGGCTAGCGGAACAGAGGTAGGTGCCGCTCGGCCTGCGTACTCGTTGACCGAGAACGATCCTGACGTCACGTTTGCATAGCGGCTGATTTCCAGTGTTGCCGGGGATCGAGCGGCGAGTTTCGGTTTTGTTGGCCGCGCCCCAAACAAGACTTTGAGGAGTCGATATCTTTAAAACTACGCACAATACCGAGAAAAAAATTACACCTTGCAATTCAGGGACGCTGACTGCACTAAAAATGATCATAATCCCAAAATCGAAAGTATGGACCGGAGTTGCCCTTTAAGTAGAAAGGGGACCCTTTTTCCAAAAAAGGGAGGGTGCCATGCCACACGACACCGTAAATTTCCTTTCTCCTAAAATGGCATTTTTGGGAAAGGAGCTCGCTAACAACCTTCACATACAGTAGGCATACCTGCCAAGTCTACCGTATTACTCGGGAGACTCCCGAATTTGGACCAATTTGCACAGTTGTACGATTTACAAAAAGATCTCTAGGAAAACACAAATTAGCCCCCCACTCCCCCTCGCTCTTAAACGAGTAGTTTATGCTGTCGTAACGAACGGCTGCAATGATAGCGAGGCCCAGCTGTTACTCGCTAGTGGAATATAAATGTAATGAAGTTGTCTTCATGGGTGCGGGGGGGGGGGGTACATACATTTGTTTTCAGTATTTCTTTTTAACCCCCCCCCCCCCCCCGGCTTAGAAATTCTCCCGGATTTGGTTTCTCTGAGCTTGGCAGGTATGAGTAGGTGCTAATGCCATTGCAGGTGAGCTAGGGTGTCACTTTTGTCTCACAGAACTCAGGATGGGAAAGGCTTTAGCTTAAGGTCTTAGCAGTTTTTGTGGTCACCTATTCTGAGAAGAGATGGTTTTTGTGGTCATCTCAAAAGTAAGTTTTAAGAACATAGTTCTAATAGATAAAACCGTCTTTCCGGTTTTCAGACGTGAACCAGTCGTATGTAATACTCTGAACGGTGTTGAGCCTACTTAATGAATAAATAAATGTCTGTTTTATGTGCGTTATAATTTGATTGCCATTGCAATTGTGATCATGGATATCGCTGTGCAAACACGCTGAACATATTTAATTGTTTGAGCTCTTAGGATAGGGAAATGGGGCTCGCAAACGTCTAGAATGCCTCAAAGCCCATACTTATACATTGCGTCGTCTGCTGGCGAGGGCTCCAGGTCCGCTACGGGCGCCAATGTCGCCATTTGCCTCTGCTCCTATAAGTTTTCGGTGGAGTTTCCAGCATTTGTGAGGTATATCATATTTGATGCAACCTCATTCTTCATGTGTATGATAGCTCAACACATTCTGTGTCCCCCAGTGTGTCAGCATGCTGAAGCTAGTGTAAATTTTTGACTTTATAAACCCCTTTCAGTCCCATTCAGGAGTATTCATTTGTTTTTTTAATAATGACCCTATGGGCCTATATGCTTTGTAGAGGATGTTTCTCAAAACGTGGGCCAAATTGCTCCAGCAAAAAGTGTGCATTGCACAAAAAGAAGGTTGATATCCTATTGGTTTGCGCCAAAAAGCCTATATAGGAAAATGCATAAACTTTTGTAAATTTCCTAGGTTCCTAATGACTTGAATAATTAACTTTTTAATCAGTAAACTTTAAGGTACGCTTTCAGCTAGATATTTCCTGGGCATCATGAAAAACGACTCAATCAGTGTACTTTGACTGGTTTTGAGGATATGGTAAGTGCACCAGTTGAATATGTGTTCTAGTGGTCTAATTTTGGTCAAGGTGAGAGCAAGTGTTCTTGGCTGCTGATTGAACATGGCCTTAGAACTTCCTGCTGGATGCACATAATCAACCAATGAGAGAAATTTTTGACCTGTTTACGAGTTGACGATTGGGCAATATTTTGGTGAGAATGTCTCACCAACACACAAGTGGTGAGAGAGGTCTCACGGCCTTTGATCCTTAGTACTCCTTCATTCACCCGTCAATGTCAGCTTCTGTATGGCAGCAGAACAACTTTAGATCTGCAAAGGAAGTGTGGATTGTCCATGGCTTTAAACGAAAAAAATAGCAGACAATCACAATTTCAGCCTACGTCCGATCTCAGTTCGTTGTGGCACTCGCTTCGTGGCAAACAATCCACTTTTTGTTTTGTTTGCTAGCAGGCGATATACTGTGTTTTCTTGTTTTATTTTCGTCTATGAATGACTTTGTAACAGACAAACCGCATTCTTCACTCGCGTTAGCAGACAAACCATCTGCGAACGCTATCTTAGATAGCTCCGCAAGAGGTAAATTAGATCTCGCTCTTGCGGTGACCAAAATCAGACCCCAGGCACCATAGTACAGTGAACGAGCACATTCTGTGTGGGTGGTGAAAGCACGAACTAGTAGGAGTCGACAAGTGGTGCAGCATGGACTCGGATGAGGTCTCTGTGGAGTGTTCTCGGGGGGTGTGGAAGCCCGCTGTGCATTCTTGGCCACTGCAGTGCCCCGGTCCTTAAAGTGACATGTCGTTATTCACAGAAGTGCAGTACATTGTGTGCCACAGCTCTGCAGGGTGCAGCGTGGCATGTGCTATGGGTAATGCCAGCATGGGATTGTTTCACTAGGCACAGTGTCATGGTCTTTGCCTGTGGTGGGGGTGGGGGGCTGCTACTGCTTCACTGAGGGGTTGCTGCTCGGCAGTGAAGAGGAGCCTTGGAGCTTTCGCCCAGTGACAGACTTGCACGTCGCTTTGCAGAACGGCGACGCATTTGGTGCCATGCCTCGACCACCGATGATGCCGATGGGTCCTCCAGGATTCGGCATGGGCCCCCGCAACCGCCGAACATGGGCCCCGGCCCCGGCCCTGGTCCGGGTCCGGGGGGTCCTGGCATTCCCGGCGGTCCTCCCGGCATGCCAGGTGGCCCCAACATGCCTGGAGGCCCGCCCGGTATGCCCGGCGGTCCCCCTGGTATGCCTGGAGGTCCGCCCGGTATGCCTGGAGGCCCGCCTGGTATGCCTGGAGGTCCGCCCGGTATGCCCGGAGGTCCCCCTGGAATGTCTGGTAGTCTGCCAGGAATGTCCGGTGGTCCGCCAGGAATGTCTGGTGGTCCGCCCGGAATGTCCGGTGGTCCGCCCGGAATGTCCGGTGGCCCTGTTGCCCTTTCCGGGGGAGCCAACGGCGCTCCGTCGGGGCCTGCCCCTCCATCCATCGACCTGTCGGGAGAGATCTGGGTGGAGACAAAGAGTCCTCAGGGCAAGGTGAGTGCTTTCCCTCATTGTGTGGGTTCTCCGGCAGGGGGAAGGTTGAAGTCGGTCGGGCAGGGACGAATACGAATGTTTCCTGCTCTCTTTGGGGGGACCCTCGACGGAGATATGGGGCGCCCCCACTTGGGGTAGACTAATTTTGCGCTGTTCTGAACGTCCGTACGACAAATGACTTGCAGAGATAACCTGAGTAGAAGGTCGGTGCACCCGGTATTATAGAGGGGCTCCTGTCTTGCGGTCTAAGATCTGGTCTGGTCTAAGATGGTGATGTAGATAGTAAATGTCCCCTCTTTCCTTATCGTGCCTATTTAAACCATACAATTTGGTCAATGGATTTCAAATACCATTTCAAAGCATTTAGCATTGTTTCAAAACTTGTGGTGCCATCCAGGATGTTACAGAACTATGCTTTGGGTTTCGGTTTCGGTTTTTGCTTTTCCTTAAAGGGCAACTCCGCTTCATTTTTGATATTTAGAAAACTATGCAGCCCTCTTCAGTATCATATAGGAAGACCCCATGTCAAATATTACGATCTAATTCCGTCTATATATTTAATAAACTGGCCAGCAAACTTTCAAACGAGCCAAGTCGCCGAAATCTGCCAACTCTAGCGTGCGGCGTGAGGCGCAATCGTCAGCGCAGTCAATGCGACGGAGTTAGAGCGGCCAACGTTGACCCACTACGCCAAAGGCATGACTACGTCATTCTCGCGTTTTGTTTGTTTTTACTTCTCGGAGCGAAATTGAACGATGACGTCATGAGTTTCTCCTCCCGGTGTTGGCTCAAGGGCGTCCACGTGATCACCGTAACGCGGATGCGCTAGCTTGCGCTGCCCTGCGCGCTTATCGGTCTGTTTCTCCGCTCTCCCTCTCCTCTTTCGTCTTCTCCCCTTCCCCCTCTCCCCCGGCCCATCACCGTCCACGCCATCCGAAGCGACCTGCCCGCGTCGCGTGTCCTGTTCCTCGCCCCCCGAACGTCACAAGACCACGTGGTTCGACGTGACGTGGCCATGACTCTGACAACACGAGGCCAATGTTGCCTGACGCAACCGAAGTTTCGGTTTCGGTATCAGCTGATGTTTAAATTAAGATTACACAAATAATATTTCACATTTCGCGAATTCGAAGACGTAGAGCTGTTTAGTAGTGCTTTGTGCAATGGAATCACATGTAAGCCTAAATTTTTCGGATTGAGCGGAGTTGCCCTTTAAAGGGCAACTCCGCTTCATTTTTGATATTTAGAAAACTATGCAGCCCTCTTCAGTATCATATAGGAAGACCCCATGTCAAATATTACGATCTAATTCCGTCTATATATTTAATAAACTGGCCAGCAAACTTTCAAACGAGCCAAGTCGCCGAAATCTGCCAACTCTAGCGTGCGACGTGAGGCGCAATCGTCAGCGCAGTCAATGCGACGGGGTTGGAGCGGCCAACGTTGAACCACTACGCCAAAGGCATGACTACGTCATTCTCACGTTTTGGTTGTTTTTACTTCTCGGAGCGAAATTGAACGATGACGTCATGAGTTTCTCCTCCCGGTGTTGGCTCTACGGCGTCCACGTGATCACCGTAACGCGGATGCGCTAGTTTGCGCTGCTCTGCGCGTTTATCGCATGTCCGGTTTCTCCGTTCCCCCTCTCCTCTTTCGTGTTCTCCCCTTCCCCTCTCCACCCGGCCCTCACCATCCTCGCGCGATGCGGAAGCGACCTACTTCAGCGTCGCGTGTCCTGTACCTCGTCCCCACGAACGTCACAAGACCACGTGGTTCGACGTGACGTGGCTATGACTCTGAGGACACGGCACCAATGTTGCCTGACGCAACCGAAGTTTCGGGTCTCTGGTCATCGGCTGATGTTTAATATTAAGATTACACAAATAATATTCAACAGTTTCAGCGAATCCGAAGACGTGAGAGCTGTTGAGTAGTACTTTGTGAAATGGAATCACATGTAAGCCTAAATTTTTCGGAATTGAGCGGAGTTGCCCTTTAAGGGGAATTTTTTAACTTCAAAGTTCTGGGATCGTGAGTGATTGCATCAAGCATGGCCTCCTTGCTGCAGGCCTATGCTCCTCAAAAACGTTATCTTTCTCGTGATTCTGGTGCATATGCAATTAATTTCGTCAATGACAAATGGAAGTGAGTCAAAAGATGATGTTCATTCATTGAATTTTAATTTCCATAGTGACAGTGAGTTGAACCAGCTTAGACCATCCACAGGTGCCTGTCTGTAAGATGTGTAAGGCGATTGTGCCTTACATGCACAAAACCGCACACAATCTAAAAAAGATAGCAAACCGCGTAAATGCTCGGGTGGTTTTTTCTGCACCGCAAAAACTTACCAAGTTGTGCAAACTGACGGACCCTTACCGCAAACCACCGGTTGGCTGCGTGAAAACGCATCGCAGCCCGTTTGTAGAATGCGCAGAAGGAATTGTCTATCAGATCCCACTGAGCGTGCGGCAAAAGGTATGTGGGACAGACAGGAAGATGTCTAAATGATAGATTGCGCGAACACAACCAGAAAGTGAGTGGACAGCATGACAGTCATTTGTCAATGCACTGCCATGACTGTGGGTGCAAACCTGAATTTAATTTGTGCACTGTTATTTGAAAACATAGAGATAAGACGGTAAGGGAAATTATAGAGGCAGACCTGATAAAAAAACTACGGGGATAGATGTGTCAGCGTGGCGTCGATCGATTTGGGCAACAAAAAGACACAGTTCTTGCGAGCATTGGCGTGGCATGGGATTGGTTGAATGGCGCGATGATGCAGAGTATTTATACCCTTGATTTTCTGACGATTAAACAGTTGAAGTTAGCGCATTGTGTTGTCTCGTTCCTACTCTCGTCTCTGTCTTGGAGCGCTATTATGTTCTCAGAGTTTCATTTATTGCCTTCGTCAGCTCCTGTGGAGATGCTAGGCATGTTCTGAATGCATTATGTTTCATCTGCAGGGTGTCAGCATCATGTAAGCACAATTGTATGCCACCAGCAGCAAAATGAGTGAAGTTTTTCCCAAAGAGGCAGCCTGGCCCCGCCTTAGCTGAATGCTGTGGAGTAGCACGAAGCGCTTTCCTTAGGGCTTTGGGGAGTGGCACAGTCGTCATGGGGGCTAACATTTTTTTCTACAGAACAAAAAGTTTTGCACTGTGACTTGTAGATTTGATTTTTTTTTTAGAATAGTAAGGTAGGAAATGTATGTCTTATAATTTTTCTTGCTCCTACTTCTTTGCAGGGCACATTGAATTACAGTAAAAAGATTGTGTTGGTTGCACAAAATTCAACATTCATATTTTTTCTTTGCGCTATGAGTAAACATTTTGTTTGATAATTACATTGTGGAAAAGATAATTGTTTTAGCTACATTTTGATATGCCTTGGTGCAGCTAGAGTCACAAGGTAAGCCACGCTTAGAGTATCAGCACTTTATTCCTTGAGTTTCTTGTGGGCTTAGTGCAGAACGGGCGCAATTGCCAAACGCTACAATTTTGAAAATGCGACTTCCTGAGCTTTAGATAGGGTGTCGGAAAGTTCACGCAGCATTGTTTCACTTTGTCGCAGACTGTTTTAATATTTCTGGAGGTTGTAAAAGCGTTTCCTGCGATTTCCGATAACTGACAGCTGTGATTTGAGCACCAAGATGACTGAAAGGTCGTCACTCTGAAGTGGTGCTTAGTTCATGGCTCTTGGTACACTTCAAGACATAATTTGTGCCTAAAATTTTTTTTTTACTGTTTGACTGAGATTGTTTGTAACTACATCTTTTCGTGTGTTAAGGAAAGAGTCATTGGTGGTAGCTGGTGGTCTGGTGGTATGCTGCATTGTTGGGGGTATTTGAGGTTTCTGCTAAAAGACTTGGCTGAAGAAGCTGGTCTCTCAGCAAAATATTGGTGAGGCTCTTTAGGAGGCTTCTGTTCCTGGAGTTGTTATTTTCATACTTCTATCGAATCAATTTATAGTTCTCTGTGCTTAATTTCTCACTGTTGAAATTTAGAAAAAGTGGCTAGGTGACGCAAGCTGACTCCTAACTTGGAGGGCCATCTCCGTTTGCCCTACCTTTGTCGTGTCAAACAGCTTGGCCCTGCTGATGGCCAATGCTAGGCTCTGTGTCTGCAGGTTTACTACTACAATGCCCGAACGCGCGAGTCAGCGTGGACCAAGCCTGATGGTCCTGGGGTTAAGGTGATTGCACAGGAGCAGATTGAGAGCATGGCTGCTGCTGCTGGTGTGGCCCCCACGAGCACCACTCCCAGTGAGTGCTCGTCCCCGCTCTCCGTTTTGGTTGTTTTTTTTTCATTTGGCTTTCAACCATCTTCTGAGCTAGTTGATCTGACACAAACGCCTCACTTTTCGTTGGGTATTTACTTGTAGGAAAGTAAGCACTCTCAGTGTTTGTGTTGGAAAGGCTGACTACAGTGGAACGCCGTTCATGTATCCTCGGTTGATGCAACATTCCTTGTTTTATGACAATTTAAAGGGACACTGACAGGGTATTTATGCTCGCCGAGGTTTTTAGTTGTGCGTCACATATGAGAGCCCAACTACCCAGAACAGAATTTGCGTCTCGAAATTCGGTTTCTTTCCTCCCGAAAACCGCCGATTGAGAACTGGCCGGTTTGAGTCGCGCTCACTCTCTTCTCCGTGGTCACGGGCCGTTTTCTAAGGTATCGATGCGACCACCAAATTTAATCAAGTCGTGGGTCATTGAAGGCACACAGTCAATATTAAAAATAAAAAAAATATGAAACTCATTTTTTGTGGCTTCCAAAAAGCTGCAAATATGTTGATTGAAAAAAAAAAAAAGGTAGCACAGACAACCGGAAGCATTCTGTGCGTTCACTGCATAATTCTCAACATGGCGTCGTTTTGCGTATTGTGGGACTAGCGGATGGCAGCGGATGACGGGCGTTGGACCTCTACTTCAGAACTGTCGTTCACGGTACCGGCGAATTCTGTCTTCCTTCGAAAGAGAAATTTTGGACCGATCAAAAGAACTGATATTCATCCCGTACGACACGCCCGACCAGCAAGCCGATTGCACGAAGACGCCGCCGAGCCGTCGCCCCTTCTCCTGGCTGAAGACATCGCTCGCTCAAACGTCAAGCACTAAGTGCGTACTTCGAGTTAAATACGCACGCGTACGGTTTCTTTACGAGGTGCGAATGTGGCCTATGCGTGGTGCTGCCCGAGTTCGAGCCGGGAGTGCATGTATTGAAGGGAAATCGGCAGCAAACTTCCGACATACAGTCTACCCGCTACATTACTACGCATGATAGGGTTCCCTCAGTAGTGCAGTGGAAAGACGTCCGCTTCACACGCAGCGGGCTCAAATTCAATCCCTGGTGTGGGTGTACTTTTTTTTTTGTCAAGCATCTTGCGATGTTTACATTTCTTTTTTTACAGTTATCACCGAAAAAAACAATTGTTGTGGACGATACGTCGCGGAACTAAATGGTATGGGATTCCCTTTTTGGCACCTGCGAACTCAATGTAGTCACTTTCCACAAAATGCGAGGAGCATATGAATCGGGTAGCGTCCGCTTTCCGAGCATCGCGTAACTGTTCTACAGGAATTGCAGCCAGCCATTGATCCCGACCCGTTGATCTTTCGGAAACTTGTGCACTCTGCCACACAATGCCACTTTCAGATGCAGGACATGTGAGGCAACTCTTCACGCAACATCTTGGGAGTATTCTTTTCGGAGCCGATCAAGGGAATTCACCACCTCACTCGGGCACTCACTACTAATTGCCAACACTTAAATGTACAAAACAACTAATCTTGAAGTACAGAACAGCGAGTGGAACAAACATAGCTGCAAAGGAATCGCGCGGCAAACCAACGCATTTCGTCTGCTACATGCGGAGAAAAAAAAAAAAAAAAATCCGCACGGTTGGGTGTAGTTACGTGACTTCCGCTACACTCACTATCCTCTCCACTTCTGTGTGCAGTGCGGGAGTTTCGGTTTCGGTTTCAAGCAATTGTGTTTTTTGGCTTTATTAAAAAAATACGCGATTCTGTAGCAAAATATTAAGTGTGTAGTATTCCGACACCATAATAAATCGCCTAACAAAAAAGGAAAAAAAAATTTTTGGGGGTGTCAGTGTCCCTTTAACGTAGGCCCGGTGAACTCTCGCAGAAAGAATGCATACAGAGTTTGGACTGCACGACGCGTGATCACTGTAATACCGTAATCGTCACCCATCACCAAATCGTCACCCACCTCACTTTTAGGGTAAAATATCAATTTCCCCCAAAAAAGGAGTGAGTTACCACCAGTGGCATATCCAGTAATTTTTTTGAGGGGGGGGGGGGGGGGGCAGGCAGGCAATTAGGCAACCGGCAAGCCAGTTGTCTGGTTGGCGTCATAGCTCGTAGATGGCGGTAGCTGTCCAGAGTGTTGTGTTTGCCAGTTGTCTGGTTGCCGCAGTCGCTTGTAGATGGCGGCAACCTTTCCAGCCTTTCCACTCTGGCTTGCCGACTTGTGGCTGGCCATTACTTCATTCCCACCATAGTGCAGCTTTGCTGGTCTTCCTTCTTCACCAGAGTGGAAAGGCTGAAAGTTTTTCATAACCCGGCAGATTCTTAACTTAGAAATAATTATAGACATTCCACATATTTTTGTCGTGTGGACACTAGTTCCAGAGCTGTAATTATTGCTTTCCAAATTATACTACTGGTGGATTATAGTTTTGTGCAGTCTCGTAAAAGTTGCAAGATTTGGGTTCTACTGTAGTAGGATTTCTGCAGTGTTGTAGCTGTAATTTACTCATATCGGGGTGAAATGAAGTAGTCGACTGATTTTTCTGACTTGTCTGGTCGAAAGTCCAAAGAATCTAGCAGTCTGGAAGAATGACTTGAGCCAAATTATTAAATTCCCACGCTATGTCTGCTTGGTTCCAGACATTTTTTATTTGTCTGTTGAAAGCACAGTAGAACCCCATTGAACAGTTGTCCGGGGATCTGCAGTAAACAAATTGTATGATATTGGAACTTAACTATCAATAGCGCTTTGGAGACTTATAATGAGACAGGGAGTAACTCTTATTGCAATTATTTGCTTTTAATGCGGCTGAAGATGTTATAATGGGGAGTGGCTGACTTGGGGCAGAGCCGTATATTGGGAGAGTTTGGCCAGTGGGTGTGGCGACGAAGGCGCCGGAGAGGAGAAAAGTAAGCAAAATGGAGGAGAGCGCCGAAGGAGCGAGAGAGAAAGAAGGGAGCAGAGAGGAGACGACCGCCGTTTTGACGCAACGCTGTCGGAGAAGAGCACTGCTGAGGCTACGCGTCGTCTGCTACGGGCCGACTTCTTTTTCGCCTGAATAAAAGTTTGTGGCCATACGTCGAGACAACTTCATTTATTAGCTTTATAACCCACCGAGGAATAATAGTATATCCTTTTCTTGCCAGAGCCAGCGATATAAAAGGAAATAATCGAGATTTAGATGGCGATCCAATGCATTCTGCCGGGAGAATGATCGAAGATGGCGGCCCTCCCCACTCAGCTGGGAGCAGCCGGGAGTTCACGCGCATGCGCTCATGCCTCTCGCTCTGCGCCGCGTGCTGATTGGCTCGCTCGGGAGGAGAGCGTCACGGCGGCGAGATCATAGACTGACCAAACTCTCCCCATATACGGCTCTGACTTGGGGCACCCAGATTCGCACGAGACCAGTAGAACCTAAGTCAACAGAAACAGAAAACATAAATAGTGTCGCAAAAAGAGGTGGCGATTTCTGCGCGATAAGTTTTGGAGTTCAGAATTTTGCGTAAACATTTGTTGCATTTTATCGCAAAACGGAAAGGTAGGACATTTTTAAACTTGGAAGGCACTGGGGGAACCTCTGCACAGTGGCCACGACTGCTGCCCCGACGTTGACCAGTACTAGCCAGTCGAGCAGCGATGCGGCTCCCACGGATCGGCCCACGCCGACGAGTCAGGGCAGCGCGACGCCGACGAGTCAGGGCAGCGCACCTCCAACGAGCACAGCGAGCAGCGAGACCCCCGAACGGCAGGAGCCCCCCAAGGGAGTGCCGCCCCCCAGTCCGGGCTCCCTGTCGACATTGGCGCCCACGCGTGGGCGCCCTCCGTTTGGCCTGCCGCCTCCATTTGGGCTCCCGCCACCTCCATTCGCCATGCCCCCCGGTGAGTGCTAGGCACATGGCAGACACCGTCTCGTGTGCATTCTTGACCTTTGGCCCTTTGATGTGTTTGGAAAGAAGTAGATGTGCCACTGCAGCCCTTGGCGGAACGGCGCAGTGCCGAGCTGGCTACACGTCCTTTTTGCGTGAACTGACTTGTGACTTGTGTCTCACCCATTTGTGCAACAATGATCACCGACCGGGAACGGACATGCAGGCATTGTCCCACCGGGGTTCCCCAACCTGGGCCTGCCGCCGCCAAACTTTAGCCAAGCGATGGCCCTGGCAGGGTTTGTGACCCCCGTGGCTGCTGTGGCAGTGACGCCGGCCACGGCTGGCGCCCCGGAGCCCGAGCCAGATGTCCAGGAGCAGGCAGCGCAGTGGGCGGAGCACCGCACACCCGAGGGCAAGAGCTACTACCACAACAGCCGCACGCAGCAGACCACCTGGGACCGGCCGCAGGCTCTGGTCGACCTGGACAGTGAGTGACGCCCCGCTGGCTGGTGGCTCGAGGCTTGCGGTCTGCCAGTCGGCTGCATCTTTACCCGAGTGAATTTGAGCAGACCCCTCTGTATTGTACAGTCAAACCCGACTACGTCAAACCCGTTTACATTGAATTATCCCTTAGATCAAGCAATTTTGTGCACAGTTAATGTTACAGTGATAATATATAGCAAAAACTATGGTTCCATCGAACAAAAAAATGACCGCATCTCCACGTGGTGAATGATGTTGATTGGGGCGAAGCGGTGTCTGCTCTGTTTTCATCCATGTAAAAAAGAGAATGTGTGGTATGAAACATGGTTATATACGTATCTGAGCATTTGACTGCAGCTCCCTCTCGGTCTATAAACGTTGAGCCAATGCATGCAAAGTTTAACGCGATTATATACGCATTTGACCGCAGCGCCCTCTCCTGTATAGATGTTGAGCGGCTACATGCTACGTTTCATCCATGACATCCCCAGCTCTTGAGTTACTACCATATCTCAGAGCCCCCTACTCGTCCCGCAATCGTGGCAGAGTGGTTAAGGCGATGGGCTAGAAATCCATGGGGGTTTTCCCGCACAGGTTCGAATCCTGTCGACTGCACAAGCATTTTTTCTTTAGGGGCGAAGCTCCTAACCTTGTCCGTCCGGCATCCATGCTCACATAAAAAGAAAAATGTTTGCGCAGTCGACAGGATTCGAACCTGTGCGGGGAGGCCCCAATGGATGAAACGTTGCATGTAGCCGCTCAACGTCTATACAAAAGAGGGCGCTGCGGTCAAATGCGTATATAATCACGTTAAACTTTGCATGCATGGGCTCAACGTTTATAGACGAGGGGGCGCTGCGGTCAAATGCTCAAATGCGTAGATAACCACGTTCCATACCACACATTCTCTTTGTGACATGGACCGTTGACTTAAGCGGTGGAAATGCGTTCCCACGGCTTCTAGCGGATCCAAGCTGATCCGCTGGAAGAACCACTGGCTCTGCATTTCACCGGCCATAAAGCAGTAATAATGAAGTCGAAACGCAGCCCAGAACTCAGCACTAACTATGAGCGATAAAAAAAAAAAATCAGCACCATCAGCACTACCTATGAACAATAAAATCAGTATCATCAGCACCACCAGAGCTTCGCCTCAATCAACATCATTCACCACGTGAAGATGTTTTTAAGAAGACAGATGGGATGGCAATCGATGTGAGCACGGACGCCGGTCGGACGGACGGACAAGGCTAGACCCTAAGGAGCTTTGCCCCTAAAATAGCAGCTGCTACCGACATACTGAACTGCAAAGAGTGCCGTTTTGCTCTGCAAGCTAACTTTCCCCCAATGCGGCGGCCGCATTGGGGAAAACCAGCTTGCAGAGCACACTGGCCTTTTTCTTTTTTTCCGGCGGCCGCGTTGATTGCTTAGAAGAAAAAGAAAAAAAAAATCTCTTTTGCGGGAAAGCGGGTAGAGGGTGGTGCTCCGTGCTCCGTTTCCACGCTCCGTCTGCAAAAGAGAATATTAATCTTTCTTCCAAGCAATTGACGCGGCCGCCCTGGAAAAAAAAAGCCAGCTTGCTCTGTTAGCTGGCTTTCCCCCAACGCATGTCGTAGGGGAAAGCTAACCGCAGAGCAAAAGCACGCCTCACAGGAGAAGGTACTCCTGCTCGGACGTGCTCCATGCTCTTGGCATAGTTCGGCGCTAATGCACAAATATATAAGGCAGCGGCCTCAGCATTTTGGAATCCGTAAATAGCATAGAAAAATATTGTTATCGCGGATGCAATGAAGAAAAAGCAGCAGAAGATGCAAGACTAATTCATTGTGTAATGTGTCAGCAGAAAGTGGTTTTTTTGAGAGTCCAGTTCATTAAAACTTTTGTATCGAATTACCTGCTTTATTAAACTGGTAGACTTTTTTTGCGAGTTCGGTATAAACGGGTTTGACGTTATATTCTTAACTCCAGACAATAAAATCTGAGGGGCTAGGGCAAAAGAAGGCAAAATTGTCTTCCGATGGGACCCTAGCCCCTGGCTACAGCACTCGGCGAAAGAAAGAAAGAGCACCCCTTTCGCTCACAATGTATGAAGAAGTAAAAGCGATAGCTGTAGCACATTACGTGCATTATGGGCGAAATGGCGTCATCAAGTACATAAGGACGGAGGTGCGAAGTGGTTTGTGCACATTGCCGTCGTGGTTGGCGTCGAGGATGCTACTGATGACTGCCACGAGTGCTCAGTGATCGGGATGTTAAATGGGCAGGGTGAGAAACTGGATGCGCGTGTCATTGTTCTTGGTAAGCATGAGGTCGACGGTGGTGCTGACCCGCATTGTTGGTGCGCTGACATCGGACACCACGCAGAAGCCCAATTCCGCTCCGATGAAGCTACGGGACCACTCATTCTTGCGGCTGCCAAGGCCGTTGTTGAGGTCGCCGGTTACGATGAGTGGGACGTTGTTGCAGCACAGAGCACGGAATCGGCAAAGCATGAAATTGGTGAAGCGATCTGTTGCGGGTTGGCCACGTCGAAGGTATTCTCCCACGGGGGCCGTGGAAACCAGCCGGTTCCTCCGTGCTTGCTCCTGGAATAGAGCACGCCTTGCGCGTCGGGCATCGTTGGGAAGAGTCTGTGGCAGTGATGATGCGAGCAAAGTCACAGGTTTGCCCAGTGTTGTTGAGCGGTCAAGGGAGGGTGCAATGTTGACGTTCAGCAACGAGCTGAGGAGGGGGATGCATTATGTTTGCGCCGTGCGGCCACGGTGTGAGCGGCCAATGGCAACACCCGACTTCTCTCCTCGCTTCATGAGGGGAGATAAGAAGGACTTTTCCATCTCTGTTGCGATGGCAGACAGCAATAAACACTGACACCGAAATTGCTTCAAAGTGTCACCCATAAAGCTGTCGCCTTAAAGAACACTTGCTAGTACTAATGGGACATCAAGCAGATATTGAATAATGGCGATTGTTGGGGGCAATGGCCTATAGACGTTTTCAGCGTGTCAGTTGCCCGAGCTGCCACCAGTCGGCGCGCTCCCCAGGCTGCCATTGCTGGCCTGTAATTTGGCCTGCACCTGCACTCTGGTTGCTTCCGCTTGTGGGTGTTTGTGTGACTATGAGCGACCGTAGTGGGACGCATAAACGGCGTCCAACAGCAAGATGTGTTTTGTAGTGGGCTGCAAAAACTGCAATGGTGATATTGAAGTCTGGAACCACGCTGTGTTGCACTGAACATGCCCCGCTAAAGCACATGGACTGTCCGTGCTTAATGCTGTTTTCAATGCACCCACTGATACTGAATAACCTGATTGAGCATCTTTAAAGGGGTCATGAAACGATATCGGGTTGGAATGTTCATGACTTTGCAAAGGCACTGATCTTAGTCTGGCCCAAGTACAGACGATTACAAGCTTAGTGTCCCGACTGGTGCTCCATGGGCACCAGCACGCGAAGCGTGTGAGAATGTGGCCTTACAGGCCTACAATCGCATCTACTTTTCCGCTCGTGCAAAGACATGGCGGCGTCCAGGTGCCCTGCTTGCAATTGTCTATACTCGCACAGACCGCCACTGATTCAGAAGCTTCTTTGTCGCAATAAAATTGCAAGGATAAAAGGGGCATATTTCTTCCAGTCTTACCTCTCGAAGCTTGGTGACGTAATTGTGTGATTGAAACCACCTGTCTGACAATAGTCGAGCTCGGCCCATAGATTGGACACGAGAACTGTGTGTGCACTCGATTTCGGCTCGTAACAATCAATGCCTTGGAGGACACTCGGATAGTGGCTTGTGTCCAACCACTGCGGTGATGAGAAAAGTCGAACTCTAACATTACCTGGATATCGGCGCGCATTTTCTACTTTTCCAGCCCCAGTGCGTGGCTATGATTAAAGTTGGCGGCATAGGATAGGCACCAGGCCACGTGGCCGTTTGTTCTGGCTTCGAGTTGAGGGGATGAACGATGCTCATATTTCTTGAATTTTTTTTGGAGAGTGCCATTGCCTAGAAAGAAAAACTAAGGCAAGTTTATTTAGTCCGGGAAAAATCATGGAATTTTCAGGGATATTGTCAAAAAACGAGCCCAGTCAGGGAAAATGAGCTGGAAACGCCATTGAGTGCCCTGAGCAAAGACTTGAGGACTTGGGGGCAGAAAAAACAGGCAAAAAATTCTGTTTAGAACGGAGCGCAAGCTCTGCTCACCCGATGTAGAGTGTGCTACTCGAACCGATGCAAAGGGAACAGCCAACAGATCTAGTCCAAGCCTTGTATTGGATTGGATAGGGGCGTGACACTAGGCTTGCTCCAGTCGGAGCTAGTACTAGATTTAGTCACAAATGGGAAAGCCGCAGAACCCAATCCAAGCCTTAAGCCGAAAGTATCCGAAAGTGTGCATGTGGCGGCCATGCTGCTACTCGGTTATTGACGTGTGTGGTTGAGTGTCGTGTTTTCACTGTGTTTTCGGAAGTGGCCTCTTCACTGACAATGTCGGCGGCAAGAAAGTGCTTGCTTAATCCGGACTGGACAAACCCGAATATTTCGGAACATGCAAGTTGGATTAAGCCCGTGCAAAATGATCCTCACAATGCTCAATGCCCAATGCCTTGTGTTGTAATGGTCTTATATATTTAACAACCTCTACCGTGGTCAGGGAATTTCACCTGAAATTGTCAGAAAAAAACCTAAAAAAGTCGGGGAATTAAAAAAAAAAATTGCAGTGGCTTAGCTCAGCTATGCCAGGATATACGTAGCGTAAGCTTAGGTTCAGCTGGTTATTCTTAGCTTTCCTGGTTGTCTAGGATTAGCTTGATTATCGTGCTTACTGCTGCTTCAATGACTCACGCACGGTATATGCATTATGTGACTACTTCGGGATCCGATGAGTTAAGCTTCTCCGCTCTTCTTATTGTGGAGGAGACGCCGTGTAACCGAGCTCGGTTGCACGTCAAAAGATCCCCAGGTAGTCCAAATTAATCCTCAGTCCTCCGCTGGGGCGTGCCAGATGCCTGTCGTTGGTTTGGCCAGCTGTGCGCCGTGTTGTTATGTATCAAGCAACCAAGCTGCTGCCCAGAACAACCGGACAGCGCGAGCCATAATCTCGAGCGGTGCATGCGACGCGGCGCGTGCATCGGGGACTGACCTAGGCGCCATACCAGTCCTGCCCGTCTCGGCCACTACTGTTCAACCTCGGCCAGTTTAGCTTACGCTACAAAATAATAATTTGCTAGAAACCCTGGGCCATAATCTTGTGTCGTCGACCCATTCACAGTCCGATTCCATTGTATATAACACCCAGCAATGGCTGGCAAGCGTTGTACGCAGTGCTATACGTAGTGCGGCAGCGGGAAAGTAGAGGCTGCAATGGCAGATAAGTCATGTGATGACAAGATGACGGCGCCCATGCCAAGTTGTCTGAAAGCGGCTATATCTGCACTGAAGCATGCAATCGCATGGAGCCGTTGCACCTCCAAATCCACTGAGGGAAGGTGACCCCTCCTCTGGGAGTGGCAGAGGAGAGGCAAACGCCTCTCCCGGGAAGTGTGCGCTCTTACACTTTCACAGAACTTGTTCTACATGAACCACAGTGCTGTCAACTGTGTTTTTAAAGAAATGAGCGGCACGAGGTGACTTTCATGACTGTAGTGTCAACAAAAATGCTGCCTTTACATGTTTTAATGCGAAACCATTATCGTCATCAGCTTTGAAACCACGCCAAACGGGACCTTAAATCCTTTCTTCAAGTGAAGCCACCTCCCAGCTATGAAACCACGTTAAAAGCCTAACCAAACGGCACCTAGATTTGTGATCCCAAAGGAGTGGAGTAAAGCTGATGGATTTCAGCTTCGGTCCCATTGGATCGAAGCTCGAAACCTTGGTACAACAATTTAAAAACAGACACTGCCCTGAAAAAAAAAAATTTCTGCAAACAAAGTTGATTTTGAAAAATGACATATTTACGTCCACCAACATCTAGAGAGTATTCCCAAAAAGTTTAATTAATTTTCACTGCATAGTTAATTTTTTATAAATTATTTTCTGTCCACCAAAGCTAAAGAAAAGGTAGGGTTTGGAGCACTTTGAATGCATTTTTCTCCATTCCACTTTTTGGTATAAATTCCATTTTAGTCAATCTGTTGTTTGATAATGGCAAAACAGGGAAGGCTCATTCTCCCTTTTCCTGATTGAAATTTAATAAGGAATGCGGCTATGGAACTTTTTTCTCGCTTTACGGATGTCTTTTATAAAAAATGTTGACATTTTGTCAAAGACACGGTAGACCAAAAAGTTGACCAATTTTGCAGAAGAGAAAATTTATAGAAATAAATTACTTTCTAGAAAAAAATGTTCCATAGCCACACCCTCTAGGCATCCTGCTACATATCTATCAAATAAAAATC
This sequence comes from Ixodes ricinus, assembly GCA_037355805.1. Taxonomy (NCBI): domain Eukaryota; kingdom Metazoa; phylum Arthropoda; class Arachnida; order Ixodida; family Ixodidae; genus Ixodes; species Ixodes ricinus. The sequence goes on from JAZHYW010017204.1 coordinate 132,898, forward strand.
TTGAATATGGGGATAGTTTTCTGACGATAGATTAACTAAACAATGTAGGCGTGTTGCTGATAGAAGCTACTCTAATTTCTTTCTCATTTAAGCTACAGGCCTGAAATTGTGTTATACACCCTCTAGCATGACCACCAGCCTACCCTGTAAATTTCATAAATTTCACAAGACAAGCCGCCCCCATTGCACTGTGTGTCGGCGAGGCAACGGCTCTACCGCTCCACGCCCGAGGTCAGCGCGTGCACTCGACCATCAGATAAAAGAAGAAAGCAGAAGAGCGGCGTGCATGCTTTCGCATGCACAACTCGTAGAAGTGCTTAGGTGTACCTCGAGCCTTTTTTATGCTCGAAGTGGTAAAATGACTGCCGTTGGACATCTAAAGAAGTTTTAAAACCTCTCAAGATTTTGCAAGATGAAGCGATCACAAAGCAGGCAAAGAGGACAAATTGACAGAATCAAGTAATATTATCTCGATCAAAGCAAAGACCACACCCTTCAGTCAAACTTTTTAGACAATGTCAGCTTGGCCTTGCACCACGTAGCACGAAACGTTTGTGGGTTCAGTTGGTGCTAATAACTCTTTGTTAAAGATTGGTGTTGTGAAGACACAGAACCACTCGACCCGCTGGCAAAAACCATGAAAATATGAGTACATCTCTCTCGGTTAGGCCTAGACTCTCTACCAGCAAGGGAAATGTAACCTAAGAAAGAGAGAAGCTGCAGTAGAACACTTTTCGTGGATTTTTGAAGAGCACCCCACGTTGCTGGGGGTGCTCTGTCCCACCCGGAACATTTCAGGGGGGGGGGGGGGAGGAGGGAGGGAGGGAGGGAGGGAGGGAGGGAGGAGAGGGAGGAGAGGGAGGAGGAGGGACTCTGACCCCCGAGTCCCTTTGTAGTTGGTGCCTATGCGTGGGGTGACTCTTCCCATTGTACTTCCGTCTTCTGCTGCAATGGTGCAACAACACGTGCAATGTAATGGAGCCGAATGAATTTGCTTTCAGATAGTGAATCGATGTCGCTGTGAGCTGCCTGGTGCCAAGATATCTAGAAACAATGTTTTAATTTTTCCCGCAACACCTGACATTTGTTTTTCACCATTTTCGTGAAATGTTTGCTCTGATTGGGAATCCTTTTTTGTGACAGCCATAGCCACGCTTTAAATTTTTTCATTCAAAGAGGGCTCAAATCACATTGAAAGTGTACAAACAGGAGCATGAAATGAACATTAGTTTGTTATATTCAGTATTCCATTATTCCTAGGTTTGTTACAAATGGGTTCAATTCATAGTAAATGTGTTCACTGTCATTGAAGTCTGCAAGTTTGAACGAAGCTTCCATGCTAGCTAGGCAGTCGTAACTTTTGCATGCCCCTGTAATTTAATTGCGACATAATAATCAATTTTGACTGGTGAAAGTTCTGCAGGCTCTGGTTTTTTTGCATAGACTAAAACGGGTCTGGCGCCACTCGCAGAAGCTCTGGCTGCCGCGGCGAGTTCGGGCGGTGCGGCTGACGCCAGCGGGACTGCCTCGGAGGCATCCAAGCCGGCTGTCGACTCTAAAGAGCCGGCTGAAAGCCAGGGCACCCAGGATGCAGCCACTGACGCTGCACCCCAGGCGGACGCAGGAACGGGCACCAAGGTGAGAGAGCAAGTCATTGCCATTTGGTTTGAGCTGCCGTCTTTGCAGTCTGCCTCTGCCGTGTTGTAAGGTACATACAGGTGTGGGCAGCGTGTGCTGCACAGCTGCCAGAGTCTGCTCGTCGCCCTGGTTCCAAGCGGCGCCACTAAACGACTCCTCGAATCGGCAACCCGTGGTAGCCTGCCACGGGCCCGGTCTTCCATGCTCCTCTACGGGAGGCACACTGGCTTTTAAATTTGTTTTCTGTGTGCGCCGTGTCCCTCAAAACTTGGCACTTGCGGCATGTGTCTTCATCATTGATCCTAGTTTTTTGCCCAAGGGGCAGCAAGATGAGTTTTGTAAAGGCCCTTAAACAGAGAGTTCTCTGGCCCTCTGTTCGAGCGGGTGTCAATCTTGTGCTTAGAGTAGACACTGGGCAGAAAGTGGAGTGCCCAGGTGCCTTGGCAACGAGATACCTTTTTGCTCTTGTTTCTCTCCCGCAGCTGTGTCGTCTGGCCAGCGGAGACTCTGTCAAGAGCCACCTGTCGGACGTACGCCAATAGGGCTTTACCTGGTCGATCGCGCCGCAGCGTGTGCTGTGCTCTGTGTCCTCACCTAAAGTTCCTCATGCGGTGGTCTTCGGGTACGAGCACCCGTTGGAGCCTCGCTGCATCCCCGTTCTTCGTTCAGCCGCAGGCGGAGGCGAGTCAACCAGCGGCTGCCAAGCGCCCACCCCCCGGCCCCAGGACAAGTCACGGCCCGTGTCGAGCACACCGGTGCCAGGCACCCCTGGTGCGTGGTGTGGACGGGGCGACGGGCGCGTCTTCTTCTTCAACCCCAGCAGCCGCACCTCGGTCTGGGAGCGTCCGGCCGAGCTCAAGAAGCGGGCGGACGTCGACAAGATGGTGCAGAATCCCCCTGGTGCAGCCGGAGGCCAAGACCCAAGGTGAGTGGCTGGCCAGTTGTTGTTTTTTCTGCCCGATAGCGTTGCGTACGCTACCATACTTGCGCATTGTGCTCACCATGAGGGAAGCCTGCTTGTCTGCTTTCCCGTACGAGTACTGCAGTGAGCTTCTTCTCGTCCAACTGACTAAACTATTGGACCATTGCTTCCTTCATTCTAGCGAGTGTTGTGCATGGCATGCGTCTATTTATTCAGCTACGACATAGGATCCGGCAAGTCAAATGCATTATCGTCATCAGCCTGAGCTGCATGGCTGCAGGAGCAGCTGGCAAGTGCTGGCCATTCTGTCTATTGAGGGTTCGTCGGTGATCTTGGCTGCTTGTTGGACAGCGCAGCTTCCGCTTCCCAGTTACTGCTGTGGCTATGCAGCTCGTATCGCTAACATTACCTCTCTAAAAGCTTGCAGTTTGCAGTTTGTTCAGCCTGAAAAAACTGCACGCTGAGACAAGCTTGAAATTTGTTCAGTGTGCAGTTTGGTTTCAGCATTGCAAGGCCACGGTAGACTAATATCGACGATGACGACCTTAGTTACTCCGCGAGGTGTTGCACAAGTTTGAGCGGCATCTTTTGGTCGGCTTACACGATTTGGCTGTGGGTGTTTTGCACAGATGCGGCGGCTAAGGACGGAGAGCCCCCTGCAAAGAAGACAAGGTGAGTCAAGCATGGCATGCAGTGCGACTCTAGGGGGACGGTCCCCAAGTAAAGTGTCTTTCGAACGATCCGTGTCGGAATTTGAAACTGGGCAGACGCCTCGATGTTTGGCTTGAGGGAGCCGGGGAGAGTGTGGTCGGCGTGAGCAGGAATGCGCGCGCAGGGTGGACGAAGCGGAAGGCCCTGCGACCGAGGCGCAGAACGGTGCCACGGACGTACGGCCCGAGGAGACCACTGCTGTGCGGGTCCAGGAGTCGGCCATGGAGGCGGAGCTGCGTGCGGCCAAGGAGCGGGCGGCCATTCCCCTGGACGTGCGCATGCAGCGCTTCCGGGACATGCTGGTCGAGAAGGAGGTGAGTGCAGTGCACTGCAGCCAACGTCCACCTCGGTTGGCCTTGGTTCGTGGAGTTGCAAAGGATCCTCTCTCAACTCATCTGCGTGACATTCGGATAAAACAGCGTAAATAGACCTCTTCCAGAATCAAAGTGATCCTAGTGGCAAGATGCCACGCGAAGCATCTTGGGTACTGGTTCGTAACTATGTTTCGGTTCTGATTGGCCAATTTCACTTCATGACATCATGCTGCAATCAAGTACACTGCCTGTGTTTTCAAATCTGCAACTTCTCGTAAATTTATAACTGCATGCATTGCCGAACGATATGGAAGGATTGCTGGGGAAAGTTCCCAACATGTTGAAGTTTGTACTTCGGAAAACGTATGTGAACGATGGCATGGTTCGACTCGCCATACTCTATCTTTGAGCTCAGTATAGACAATCCAGATCAGTACAGGTGTACCACAATTGAAATAAAAGCACTTCAAGCCTACAAAGTTTATAGATTGCCAGAAGTCAGGTTTTTGTCACCTTATGTCAAGCAAAAAAATAAGCTGTGCAGTTTGGAGGCTTAGCGAGGAGTAGGGGGCAGCTGCTCCTAGCTCCAGCACAGTGTCCATCCGAGACGATCTACGTCGCAGCCCGATTGCAGAGTTTGTAAAAACTTCTTTCCCAATCACTATGTATGAAATTTTGGAGGTGGATATTTGTTGACATGAGGAAGACTTAGCCGTTCATTTAGTGCAATGGTGAAAGTGAGATTTTGTGTTTCGTGGATGTTGGTTCAGTCGCTCACCCGTCACCAGTGCATGAAAATCAACGAAACGCAAAATCTCGCTTTTAGCTACTGCACAAAATAAATGACTAAGCTCTCGTGTCAACAAATATTTCCTTCCCAAATTTTGTAGTGATTAGGAATTAAGTTTTTCCAAACGCCGAGATAGGCTGTGACAGAGACCGTCCCATATGGGCACCATCCCAGAATGAGGAGCAGCGGTTCCCTACATGCCGCTAAGCCTAGGCAAGCCTTTACTGCTCTGAAGGTTTGTGTCTCAGTGGCGGCTCTGAAATGCATACGGTAAACTCCCATAGTGATGGAAGCAGACGTGTACTAATTGCCTTTATAAACGCTCATCAAAAGCGCTTAAGTTTTATAGGTAGTGTTTGTACAAGTCAGAGTTCGTACTTGTACGTGCTGGCAAACACGGTGGGACACTCTTCACGCAAATGCATCATCGTCGCTTTCTCAAAAACGGATTGTTAGTAAAGTTTTGCCTACGTCATTGCACAATAAGTTTGGATGCAAAGCACAAAGATTAATTATAGAGTGCGAGTGAGCTCAGACTTTATTCTCATGCAGTGCTCTACAGGAAAAATCTTTATTTGCTTTTAGCTTTTCAACATTCTACCTTGCATGCTCTTCTGTTTGGGGCAAAAAAAGAAACTTCACACGCTAAAAATGTCCTTTTGTTAGGTCATGCAATAAACACGTAAAAAAAGTGTTGAGCACTAAAATAAATGTTAACAAGCAAGTTTGGCGTTTCATTGTGGTGGCTGTTAGCATGCATTGAACCTTGCTCGAGACAGATCTTGAGCGACGCCTACAAAACATCCATGCGGAAAGAGAAAAAATAACAACAAATCAATGCTTTGTACGGTTTACATAGTGAATGAGGCGACCGAAACCATGCCACTCCGCTCCTTGGCCAAGCAGCTCCCACGATGCAACATGCCCAGTGTTGCATACAGGGACTTATAGAAGTGGTCCCTTTACCTTCCTAGCTTTTAACTTGGTACCTTTGTACCAAGTTGAAAGGCATGAGTCAAAGCAGGGGCTGCCTAGGTTTGCAGCAACCCTCTGCTCCGAGATGGATGATGATGTGCACTCGAACGCCGGGAGAAGTGCCACAAGATGCGCGAACGCAAGTGTGCCCACCGGATGCCTGTAGGACACGCACCTTCTCTGCAGGTGTCGGCCTTCTCCACATGGGAGAAGGAGCTGCACAAGATTGTCTTCGACAGCCGCTACCTGCTTCTGACGTCGAAGGAGCGAAAACAGGTATTTGAGAAGTATGTCAAGGAACGAGCCGAGGAGGAACGCCGGGAGAAGCGCAACAAGATGCGCGAACGCAAGGACCAGTTCCGGCTTCTACTGGAGAGCGGCGGGTCTCACGAGCAAGTGAGTTGACGGGGAGCGCGAAAGAACCGCTTTCACCTGCCGTTTCCCTGCACCTTCATCCGGGGCTTGAAATTCCGAGAGTTGTGGTATAGTCTTTCGAATTTATGGCTCCAGCGACGCCGCGTAGCTGCAGTGCCGAGAAGCTCGGAAAGGAGATATTTTCACAACTGTTGTCCGGTTTAGTGTCTTGGCTCTTGTATGCAGTGTACCGTATTCACAAGATTGTAAGTCATCAAAAAAAGAAAATATTTAGAGGCACATTTTACGGCGAATATGTGAGAACAGCAGGGCATCTCTTTCCAAAGCCCAGCATCCAGCACACGATCGATGCCTTCTGGCGTGCTTTGGCTGTGCATGCACGTGCGAGGCGCATGAGGTCTCCAGGCGTTATCGAAACTAGGAAGCTCACGCTGGAGGCGGGGCAACTGAAGCTGCTCCCTGTCGTTCTCACTCCGTCTGCGATTAGATGCTACGATTCGTCCGCACTGGTGATGTTGGTCCCGTCGTCATCACTGCTACATTCTTAAAGCATGTTGCCGCTGTCGTCCAATGGAATCTTGCACTTCGCAGATGACAGCATCGACCGCATCTTCTGCGCTTGGTCGGTGATCGCGTTGCACGTCACGGGTAGGAACAGATTGCTCACTTCTGCGGTGTAAATTGTAAGCCTGACTTGCGGGAAGGCATCCCCACCTATCCAGACTATTGCCGTCCCAGTGAAGATCCCGCGCCATTGCAGACTGCACTGGAGCACTACCCGCTCCGACGGGTCGAACTTGCATCCAGCAGCGCAGTTGTTGGTTGCTTCTGGATGAAGAATGGCCATAAACAAGCACCAAAAACCTAAACTGCTCGAATCACGCGTATCAATACAAAAAACATAGTTGGCGCTGCAGTATGATCTCGACACTCAATCAGACGACGTGCAACCATGAATCATGCGAAAAACTGCGAAAAGAAGCACCGGGAGTGAGGCGTGAGGCAGGCTGTTCCGGCGGCCATTCTGGAGGGGCTCTTACAAGAAGTGCCGCCACCCCTGGGAGTCTGGCACGCCGTGTGCTGTTCACTGCCATACATTTGGGCTAATTTGCGAATGGCTATCAATAATATTCGTAACAAATCGAGGTGTTCTTGACATTGCGATTGTTTCGTTCTTGTCGCGGGTGGAATGCTTTAATTGGAATATAGGTCAACCTCTCCCCCACTTCAGACTTTTGAAAATTGAAAAATGGATCGACCTACATTTGTGTAAATATGGCAACTTCACGAGCTTGCTCATTAAGAATGACTACATAAGGGTGGTTCAGCGGTGCTGCAAGAAGGGGAGGGATGAACACGGAGGTGAAAACTCGTGATGGTGCGCAATTTTTTCACCCCCAAGATGAAAAGCAATGCCATCTCGCAACGCTTGTTCTCGCCCAAAACTGGTAGGGAAAAAATTGACAAGCACAGAGATTGGGTAGCATCGAGCACCACCTAGCAGGCAGCGGTGATGAAGGACATGTGGGCCGCTTGCCTCCGCTGCTGTCAACTAAATTACACAAACTCGTTTTGGTTTTTACTATTGTTAGCAATTGCAGTCACACATTGCTGGGAGCAATAGTAAAAAACGGTTAACAACAAAGAACACAAGATGGGGTCGGCACACATAGGGCTAGCTTAGCTACATCGAGTGTCTTCTAAGATATGCAACACTATTTTCTTAATTTCTCACTTAAGTGCAATGGGTTGATATATAAAACTGTAAGTATGAAATCTTGATGACTTGCTTGTAGCAGTTGTTTGTTTTGCCTATGCTTACCACATTTTTTACTGTGGTAAGATAAAGTGTGAAATAAAGTGCGCTTAGTCATGTTGGAGGCACGGCCATCATTTCCCTCTAGTGCAGTCAGTGTAGAATCCCGGTATGGGTAGCGTGCCAAGGTTCTAAACTCGCAGGGCGACTGGAAGGGAGTCCCGTGGGACATCGCATGAATTTGATGAGGTGGGACGTGTTTGGGTGGGCAAACTTCCAGGTATAGACATTAATTCAGGGTTTTACGGTGTGTTATAAGAATGCTAGGGTGTGGGGCAGGGCTACCTCTCAGTATAGTTACGGGGCCTCGATGCAGCAAAGCCTGAAAGCGCCTCATTGGAAAAGCTTGCATGCCTGCAGTATTTAAACAATCTCTCAAACTATTAACATAGAGACTTGTGGAAAGAGTCTTGCCGACGTGCAGGCATGGGAAACGTCCGGTGAAACGGTCCTCGTTGGTTCCTGAGACTGCAACTCACCAGGCCACTTTCCCCTGTGCAGGTCGACGTTCAGTGACTTTGCGCAGAAATACGGTAAGGATGAGGCGTTTCAAGAACATAGAGAAGATGCGTGAGCGGGAAAGCATGTTCAACGACTACATCCAAGAATTGCGCAAACAGGAGCGTGAAGAGAGAATGTCTCAGAGGGAAAAGGTGGGTACCTGCCCGTGCTACTTGGGGAGGGGACAAAGCAAGCATGTAGCCTCTTGCGGTTCTGTGGTAAACAATCCTTTTGGGAAGAGCACCATGCAATCCAAGTGCCAGTGTATACCAGGTACCGATACCCTCGCGAGACCCAGGTGCAATATATTGCGGACCTATGTTCCTGCTCCTGAAGACGGGGACTTGCCCTAGCAAACCACCAGCACATTCCCAGAAGTTCCTATTATTAGTGTTGTCTCTGGGTGGTCAAATTCACCTGTTGTGGAAAGCGCTGGAATCCGCAGTTAACAACAGCAGTTCAAGTCTATTCATTCCTACGATGGCAAGGTAGACTAGTCATATTAAATTTAATTGTGTTTCTAAGTATCTTTAGTGTGTATTTTGTGTTTGGCATTGTTAGTCTTAGTGTTCTGATCTTTTTTAGTTGCTGTGTCTATTGTGAAGAAAAAGTACTAATTGAAAAGCAAAGGACCGTAACAGTAAGGTCACTCTTATATACAGGCACCTGCCAGTTCTGGCAGGCTGGTTTTAGATTGCTTTTGAGGTATGTAGTATTGCTTTTGGTGTTTCCTGATGTAACTTCTCCTTCTACTCACTCCTGTTTCATTATTGTACCAGTATCAGTACATCAAGAATGGTATCGAATTAATCAGAAACATAATGTAGACTGGGTCTCGCGAGGTCACAGTCAAGCCACTGATATCTAGTGAAGATTTTGAATGGTTCAACCGAGTTTACCATAAATAAGCTCTGTTGTAGCCAACTGTCTGATGTCATAAAGCTGACTTTGAGGTAACAGAAGAGTGATCAACACAGTCAAGGGCCCATGTTTGTGCCTCTTCCATTGACTCCCTCTCAGGTTTTTGACGTTTAAAGTGCCCACTTACCGTTATACAAGCTGCCTTTGGTGACTCTGTGCGCCGTATGGAAATCCTAAAAGCATTTGATTTCAGGTTGGATGGCCCCTTGTGGCTGTATTTCTCACTGTTGTCGCTGGACTTTGAGTTTTTGGGGCCCCTGCTTTGAAAGGGGCCCCCTGCTAGATAAATTTGCCTCTTGCTGTTGCCACAGTTCGTAAAATGATTTTGTTGAGTGTTTTGAGCAGTGATGTGGTCGTCATGCTCTTTCTGTAGCAGGACTTTCTTTCCACTTTGACAGCTGCCTGATAATGCCAAGAAATATTGAAGAGTGTCTTTTGCATAACCAGTATCAAATTGCTATTTGTGACTGTTGTTGACTTTCTAGGTGTTTGATTTCTGACATTATTGTTGTGTTACGGGTTTTATTGCTGGTTTGTGTCAGTGTCGTGCAGCACTTGCTGACTGGCCCTCTGGGGCACAGGTTGGAGCAGTAAAGCTTTGGGCAACGAGGCTCTTGCTGCCTCTATTTGCCAGGCCCCAGCCCCAAAAGGCTCGTGCTGCCCGAGGCTGACCTGCCAATCGGTTGAGCGTTTTGTGTTTTCTCTGGAACCTAGCGTGTCATAATCTGTTGTTGCATTCTAGGGTCGCGTGCGCAGTGTGATCAGTTGATGCCTTTTCCCGCAGGGAGAGTGTTAGCAAGTGTCTGTAGGCAGCTCGCAGGGTGCGGGTTGCCTGGAATTTTTGCCTTGTAGCTGTTGGGTGGCAGACAAAGAGCACCCTGCCGCTTGCCGTCTGCCAGTCGGGCTCAGGCGAGAGTCACTGTATGTTCCCCGCGTGCCACAGCTCCTGTGGGTACACTGGTTGCCTGTGGCCATACTTGGGTCATCTGGGTTAGCCCTCGTTCTGTGCAAAACATTACAAAGATTAGATCGCCTGTTAGTCACGCCGAAGTGAAGTACTTTCATTGAAGCCGCCCAACTTTGCTCCTCTTGTTGGCAGCTTCCTAGATTTTGGTATGGATGCATGCTGACACGCTCGTAGGCGCTTGCAACCTTCTGCTAAGAACTTCTATGTGAGTTCACTCTGACACTCGTGTGCCACTTGTGCTTCTCAGGCACGGTGACTCGGAAGCTTTGGAGTTGTGGTGCTCTGCGAATAGCCAGTGACTCTAGGTCCGGCCTGACTGTTCTTTTCTGACAGCTTTCCGTTCCTTTGCAGACCAGGAGGGTCTAGCTGTAGTAGCCGAGGCCTTGCAGTGTTGTTGATGGCGGTTGTGTGATGCCCCGAGTAACCCGTGCACTTGCCTCGATCAGGTTGCCACTGTTCTTCATACAGGACGGCCTGTACTGTCGTGCTCCCTGCCCTGCGCCCGTGAAACGTGTCATTGCGATGCTCGTGTGTAGAGGGATTACATAGCATAACCGATGCCTTGTAAACCCACGGTATTTGTGATGTTTTTTTTACCTTTGCATTCTAGAGCTTTTGAGTGTTGGTCGGCGGACCATAGGACGTGCGGAGCAGCCGGAGTAATGCTTACTGTAGACAAGTTGTCCGAGTAATGGCTCAGGGGCTCGTTGTGGGTGGGAAGGAATGGACTTGAATGCTCCTAACGTGCAATCGTCTTTTATATGCTGGAAGGAATTTAGAGGCAATCCCAAGTGTTGGCTCTCTGAGGTTAGTTTAGGCACGCTTCCCCTGTGCTTGAAAGGGACCTGCAAGAAGGAGTCGGGTTGGCTCGCCTCTCTTCTGAGCGAGACATGCACCCCAGGGTTTCTGATAATTTTGGCATTTAACTGCTGCGTCACTAGTGACTGTGACTCGGTCTGATCCACTGGATTGAACTATTGGCTAGGCTAACGACCTTTGGTGCGCTCCTCAAATGCCGCTGAACTGTCACTTGCATTTCTGGTAGTTCTGTGTGTAATATGTGAGCACTGAATAAGCACACTATTTGTCTGTTGGAGAAGGGGGGTGGAGGGGTACAATAGAGCTTTATGGGCCGCATTAAAAGAAACCGAATAATCCGGGACAATGTGGCAGCCAGTAGCGCTTTTGCTACACATTGTTTCCGTGGGCTTTTACGGCTGTGGAGAACTACCATATCTAGTCAAGTACAGGTCTACGATTCCTTGGGAACTGTTATTTAAACTTGGAGTCGATTTAACCAAGAAATGTCGGCCTGTAAGAGGGAGGAGAATTTTGGAGCCTATTAAGCTAACCTAGGCACTGCCCCGCGTCAGCCGCTGCTCCTATACTTTGTTTCACCTTAAGTCCAGACGCAGCGGACGCTACGAGTTGCTGGGACCGATCAGACACTGTCAAAAGTGCACTGTTGTGGTGTTCATCATGTTTCCGTATGTTTGCCATCATGGCTGAACCAATCATAAACAGAAAAGGTCTAGTGACTTGCGCTTGTGACGCTGCTTGATTGGTCCCATTACCTCTTAACGTCGGCTGCGTCTGGATTTGAGCTGAAATAAAGTATAGCACGCTGGTGCAAGGCGGTGAAGCTCGACGCTTGCGTCAGTGTAAAGCGGTAAAACTTGATGCACGCATACTGCAGTCTAATTGCGCTTGGTGCATGATTATATACTCTGAACTCGAACTCTGCGTGAACTGAAACCTTCAGAACGGGAGGAATAGCTTCACTGAGCCCGGCAAAAGCGCGTGAGAAAGGGACGGAAAGGTGAATGGACTGTTGCGAAAGCGTCCCTCCTTTCCAAGCCTAGTTCAAGGTCACACCTGGCAGGGGAGAGCGTCACAGAAAGTATAGGGAGGCAAGGAGGTGACAAAAAGGAGAGCAAAAGAAGAGGGCATCCAGATAGCCCAACACATCGCTCCGGCCGTTTCGAGCAGCAGTTTTTGGACGTAACAGCCGAGAAGGCAAACGGCACCAGCGGACATCAGTAACACATGCTGGAACTGGTGTTCATGAACGTAACGGCTGTAAAAAATACGAGAATGTATCAATGAGGTTCTATTATATTCCTGTATTTTCCTTGTGTCTAGTAGCTGGCTAACTTAGACAGCGCTGCATAAATAACTTTTGATTAGTTTTGGCCCCTTCTAGTGCCATTGCCCATATTGCCGAGTCGGCAAATAGAAGTGCTAATACCTAAATGTCGACTCTGGCTGTATCACATCAATTTGCTTCGTAAGATTTAAGGAAAAATAGCCGTCGAGACTCTAAAATCTCTGCCACTGACGAAGCAGTTGTCGGCTGGCATTTCTGCGTTACAAAGTACTACCTGATGGAATGTAAGCCTGATTGTTTTGTCAATATGGGGCCCGAGCCCGACTCTCTGTGCAAACCCAGCTCGGTCCTTGGATTGGAGGGAAGTAAAGATCTCCAGTTGAATGGTTAGGTACTGTCAGTTCTAGACAGCCTATGTCGTGGATGGATTCAAATGGCTGGAATGGTGAGATCAGGTACATTGGGAAGGCATGAAAAGTGTGCGTACTTTTCTTGCGAGATGCGAGGTTATCCCTTTAAATAGCCTCGCATATATTAGTACTTTGGATAGCAGCACTGTCAGTGGACCGGGCTTGACCGGTCTAGCTGGAGACTACACAGACTGAAAGTTGGGCGCGGCCCAGGGTAGCTCGAATTGCATCTGTGACGTATGTTACACCAAAAGGAAGGCAAGTCAACTCATTCTTGCCCAGAGTCCTTGAATTGTCTATAAATAACAACTGGGCTGTTTGCAAGGGATGGCTCTAAATTCTTTGCTAGCTACTGGAATTGAAGGGGAAGTAAACTAGTGCACTGTAGAACTTTTGGCTTAAACTTTATTTGGCACAACTTGAGGCTCTTTGGAGTGAAACGTTCACACTGCTGCAGCGTAATGTTGCCGGAGGCTAGTTCATATTAGCAACTAATTATTAATTGTGAAACTGAAACTAAAATTATCTTCGGTGTTCTGTGCAAGGCGGTTCATTCTTATTAGTAGTCATTAAAATGAACAGTCAGTTAGTTGTGGATATCAGCATGCTTTGCTGATGTTGCTGTAGTCGGCATGCTTTGAATGCTCCACTTGACTGAGCTTTATATTAGCAACATGTTAAGCATTAAAAAATAAAAGGACGTTTTGGGCAGTTTATATAAGGGGTTAGTATTGAACAGTAATAATTAAAATGTATACCCAGTTACTTGTGAGCATCACCATGCTTTCCATGCTTCACTGCCTTAAAATCCAATGTGTTTCTCAAACCAGTGTTTGATTTATTATGCTCTCCGGTATAACGTGTAATGGATATTGTTTCCACATCTATAATGTACCTAAAGTTGCTTTTTTTTTTTCTGTTTTTTTTTTTTTTCCTTTTTATATGGGTAGTTTCACTTTTTGTATTTAAATCTCATATACACTTTTTGTTATATCCACTAAGGCTCAGTCAAGTGAGATTCTACTATGAGGCTTGACTACTTTGGGACTGCACATCCTAATTTTGGGATACTTAGCACCCTGCATCCAGAAGTTGACAATTGAAACTTTATGTGCCAATTTTATTATGCATAAACGGATGGTATATGTCCCAGCGTGGAAATTAAGTTAAAACCGCATTCACTTAGTTAATTTTTTAATTCTGAAATGCAGATGAAATTTTTGAGTTGTGCCAAGTAGATGATACAAAGAAAGTTATAGTTTCCGAAACAGTTTCTTGTGCTGGCATTGCAATATACTTTTATTGATAAGTTAAGAATGCACCCTCTCTTGGAGTCAGAATAAATGTTATCAAAGGAACTCATCAGCCAATTTTGCAGTTTTCACTTCGTCGTACTCAAGTTTCAAAAATTGCACACTGCCACACGGTCGTTGGAATCGCAAAAACCTGACACCGCTTGATTGGTCGGAACTCCAGGAAGGTTGTCGTGAAGCACGCGTGGAAGAGGTAACTGGGGAAGCTGGCTCCATTCATTACTTTGTGCCGCTCGCAACTCTCTGGTCCAAAGCAGACTGCTCTGCACACGCCCAGAACTAAACAGAAACGCCTTGTGCTACAGAAAAGTGCTTTCTCAACATTTGCGGAGCATGCTTAAAACGCGTCGGCCAGATGCGATTGGAAGAGATGGGTGCAGTCCTGAAAGAGTTAGCTGAACTTGTGCTTAAGTTGTTGCTGTTGAAGAGGCGTTTTGAGTTGTTTCCACCTTGCACAGTCCTATCAGAATAGCATTTCCGAGATGCTCCGCAGGTCAAGTTGTTGATTTGTCTGTGTTTCCCCGGGGAGAATATTTAGTGGTATGAAAGGAGGACCAAAAGGAACACTGGGCCTTGTCACAAAGCACCTAGTACTGAACAATATGTTTTCCTCTTTGCTGAAAACCTAAAACATCTCATTACAGTTTCTCCTGGCAGTCCTTTGTATCATTCTTCCATACCATTGTCTACCAATGTGCAAGTTTAGGCCATAAAATCATTTGCTAGGGTTTTTGTTCCTCTGGGCATGCTTTGGTGATTTGTCTACTGCAATCGTGGTTCACTGGAGATTAATGGAAGTGACTTTGCTTTATTGCGGGCATTTGGCTCGTACATCTAAAGCCTATGGGGCTATGTTCCACTGAGCCACGGGGCAGTCAAGTTGCCATAATTTCTTGCCACATTTGCAGTTTTATTTGTCTACAAGTTGATGCATTTTTGATGTGCTCTTTTGTTGTCAGTAGGCCAGCAGTTGCATTCTTGGGACTCTGACAGGTTTGTTTACAATAGGGCTTTCTTTTTGTGACCCATTGCACTGTAAACTTTGTTTTACATAGCTGTTACAATCACAGTGTGGCAGAGGTCTTTACCTTTTCCTTCTTCTCTTTCTACTCTTTTTTTTGACTATCGGGGAAAGATGTTTCCACTTGTGTTACGGCAGAGACAATGTGAGGAAAAAATAAAATTAACCTTTTTATGCAATAGATATATAAAGTTTTACAGTTTCATTTTCATGTTCTTTCAACTGCAAACACTTGCTGCTGCTTGTAGATCCCTGGAGCACTGCTGGCCTGCTTGGCTGTGAAGCGGTTAACATTGTTTGCTTTGCATAGGTATTCAAACAAGAATGTGGGTAAGCGTCTCCTCTGTGCATCTTCTCTATTGAGAAACTTGCGTCTGCATTATCTAGCACGGGGCGCTGCCCGGAGATGCTGTTACGCATTGCATGCCTCTGTGACCGAAAGCTGAGACACTTTTCCAGAGGTGGATCGTTGGTGCCAGAAGGAAGGATTAATTACTACATATAAAATCTTGGATGTCAGGAAATTACATTGATATTCCCAACCTCTCCATTTACTTTGTAACTAACTGGCTTCCTTGCAGTTTTTGAGTATTAAATCTACATTAAAAAAAGAATGTAAATTACCATTTACATAGCATGTGTAGGCTCATAAACCCCTTGTATGCTTGCTGAAGTCTCGGTGAAGTAAGCAGTTTTGGCAGCATAGACAGAAGACAGTTTCTCTAGGGCAGTCGTTCTCAGACTTGTTTGATCTTGGGCTTCCTCAGCCGCCTCGGTGGCCCCGAGGCAAAGCTATGGCCTACGGATCCCCAGGTGGCGGGTTCGAATCCCGGCTGAGGTGCCCGCAATCTGATGGAGGCTTATTGCGGAGAAGGCGCCGTGTAACCGAGCTTTTGATTGCACGTCAAAAGATCCCTAGGTGGTCGAAATTAATCCTCAGTCCTCCGCTGAGGCGTGCCAGATGCCCATCGTTGGTTTGGCACGTAAAACCCCCAATTCGACTTTTGGGGCTTCTCCTCGCCCTCTCAACATTAATGCAAGATTTGAAAGCTTACGAGCATTGTCAAGAATGATCTGCTTGGCTTATGGGCTTACTTGATGCGGGTCCAGTTAGACTAAAAGTCTGCTTAAACTGGAAAAACACTCGAGGTGTAGGGATTGCCGAAAAAATCTTTAAGATATCTGGAACGCAGTTTGAGAACCGCTGCTTCTGGATGTTCTTGCCCTCTGTGTATGTAGATACTCGAGTTGTTTTTGAATCACATAGTGCTGTCTCTCATAGCCACCACAGTAGGAAAGCAGGTCACTACATCTCGCACCTAATTCTGAACGCTAGAAGTAACGCAGCACCAAATGATTTGGACGAACATCCGCAGATTCCTGACTGACACTATATACAGATTTCTTGTGTGTTGACTTAAGCATCATCTTAACGTCGCAAGCATTTGGTACATAGTCATACCTCCTCTCTTTGGCAGCTTACTTCTTCAGTTTCGATCATCTGAAATTCTGGTGTCTTTTTTGGGAGGGGCGGGGCAGCTACTCGTGTCAAATTCATGAGGCTTGACTTTTGCGAGTGTTTGTTGCAAATATGTTTTACTGATTGAATTTGTGGCAAGAAATTATGTCATTGCAACTTGCATACTTGCTTGCATTTGAGTTTTTCAAACTTGTGTCACATCTGTGGAATACCAAGCCGCTATGAGTTCTTGTTCTAACCACGTCAATTTAGACACCTGCTATCTGGATATGATGCACTACTTAACAGGATTTCCCAAACTGAGTCGAAACTTTTTGTTGCCGCAATTGATCTACATGCATATGTATTCACCAGTCCTTAACAGACCAAAAAATGCAAGCTCTACCGAAAGCAAACCTGGCATCTTCTGTAATCACCTTTTTTTTTTCCTGAATTTTTTTTTTTTAGCTGTGTGCACCCATGGGTATAGTATTTCCCAACTTTCTGACAAAGGCGAAGCGGTAACCTGAACAGTGGCAGCTGAGCATCTAGCCTCGTTCTAAGGTCTCCAATGCATGCAGTGGCACCAAAGTGTTGAGCAGTTTGGGAAATTCTGCGGTGAACAAACATCGGGGGCAGTCTGCCTTGGCCGAGGCCCAGAAGGCGCCCCAGCCGACGCACGACATTGTTTGCGGGCATCGGGTGAGGCTGCTGATCGCTGGGGGCCCTCTTGCGCCACTGCCAGGGCTGTCTGCCATTGCTCCTTAGACAGGCAGTCTACTGCCGAACCTGGGACTTTGGTGTTTTAGTGAAGGATGAAACTTGGAACGGGTTGCCCGACCAGGGGGAAGGGGCCACGTGGTCTCCGGGTGGGAGAGGGTGTGCGCTTTCAGCCTTTGTCTCGAACACCGTGTAGGCTCAGACAAGATGCACAGGGCTCTATTTTGAGGAGGGGGTGCAGCCCTCTGGGCAGCAGTCCCACCCTAACCGGAGCGAAAATGGAAGGTGCTGCAGTACCGCGTGCTCGCTACGGAGCTTTTATTGCCCACTCGAACTGTGACTGGCTCTGTGCTTACCTTCCTGCACCTGCTCTCTCCCCGCGTAGATGAAGAAGGATTTTTTGGAGCTGCTCAAAGAGCAAAAGCAATTGGACAAGCACGCTCGCTGGAGCGATATCAAGAAGACCTTGGGTGAAGACCCACGTTACCGGGCCGTGGACAGCAGTTCCCAACGAGAAGAGTGGTTCAAGGAGTACACGGCCAAGCTCTCTGGAACGGTGAGCGTCTGGGGCCTCTGGGACGACTGGCTTGGTGGGCTTCCGTCATGGCTGGCCGTGGTGGGCTCTTTCTTCCGCGTTTCCTCCAACGTTTTGTACATTGTTGATCAACGAGGCTCACGCGTCTCTTTCTTAGTGAGGCCTAGTAAGTCTGTGCCAAAAAGCGTCGTCCGCACTGCATTTCGGGGTTGTCAAGTGTGATGCTCGGTGTTGTGGTACAGGTAGCGTTTGCGCACCAGAACATCACCTCTACCTCATGACCTGCTAAGCTTTTCCCGTAGATAGCTATCGTTAGCCATGTGCACGCTCTGTGGGAAAGTGGACGCGCAGATTTTGTGTATCAACAACAAGTATTGGACTAACTAGTACTAGAAGTGTGCTAATAATCTAATATATAAATCAAATCCCCAATATAGGGCCACTTGAATGTCCCATGTATTTGGCAAAAGACGCGTGGTCAGCACATACCCATCTTCTCTTCTGATCCTAGCATGCAGTTTTGTTGAAACGTTAGAGATGGGCGGTCAGCTGGATTGCAAAACCACTGCCGCCCACCATGGCGAGAATCCCGCTAGGCCTTGTTTCTCCTTGTGAGATTTGCCAGCTGAACGAAGGAAGAAATATACAAGATAGAGAGAGACAAGGGAACATACACATGCACTCCGGTGGACTAACAACCATTTACTGAAGAACATATTTTGCTTTGTCGACTTTCATTTACTGAATAACTTCTTTCAGCTGCAAATCTCACAAGCATGAATAACCAACCCAGCTCAGCTTCCAGGCAATCACAACATGTCCCACCTTAATGATCCCGAGTATTGGGCCCGCCACGCCACAATAGTTGGGCAGTAAACTCTAGTTGTGGCCTATGTTCAGCTAAATGAAATGGTTTGCACGTGCCACCCACCGTTAGTCGCTCTGTTGTGGCATCTGTTCTAGGCTCGACCGCAAGAATCGGGAGATCTTTGTCGATGGTTTTTGTCGGTGCCCCATTGACGCTGGGAGCCGATGACCAGCATGAGTTTTATCCAACATGTGTTTTCGCGACCTATGTGCCCTGGTGGCAGGATAGTTGGAAAGCGAGGTGTGCCACGTTGCAGCATGGCCACGAAGGGGATGACGAGGGCAGCCGGGAGCGTGAAAAACAGGAGAGCGCATCGAGGCGAGCCTGAGGGAGCGCGAGAAGGAGGTGCAGCGCACGCTCTCAACGCACCTGCGTGAGCGAGACAAGGAGCGTGAGCAGCACAAGCACGACGAGGCAGTGCAGCATTTCAACGCCTTGCTCACCGACTTGGTAAGTGTGCACTCGCACGACCCCGCCTCCGCTGGACTAGAAAGGGAGCAACCAACGAGAGTTGGTCGAGACCAGGGATTCTCGAGCTTTTCAACCTCGAGCACCACCTACTGTACAAAGCCAGATTAAGGTCCACCTTTTTTTTTTTTTTTTTGTGCTGCTTTTTAAACATAGTTTGTCACTCGCAACATAGCAATAATCGGTGTCGACTCGTTTTAAGAGCAGATGCAGCAACTGAGGAAGGTGACCGTTCAGGAAATTTATACGCGTGTATCCAGTGCGGTCATCGAGCGAGTTTTAGTCGGGGTCACAGGGATGCTGTGGGATAAATATTTCTACGAGCTTCTTTTAGGGCGAAGCTCCTTAGGGGCTAGCCATGTCCGTATGTCCGTCCGGCGTCGGGTGCTCGTGCTCCTGCTCGTGAGCTCATCTGTCACGAGCACATGAGCACATGCTCACGTGCTCCTGTGTGGAAAAAAAAAAAGGATGAAAAAAAAATGTTGAAACAAAATTACAAGCACGTTAGCACGTGAGCTCACGT
This sequence comes from Ixodes ricinus, assembly GCA_037355805.1. Taxonomy (NCBI): domain Eukaryota; kingdom Metazoa; phylum Arthropoda; class Arachnida; order Ixodida; family Ixodidae; genus Ixodes; species Ixodes ricinus. The sequence goes on from JAZHYW010017204.1 coordinate 152,252, forward strand.
GCTCGTGTAGGGCAACAAAAAAAAAGAAAGAAAAAGAAAAGATGAAAAACAAAGATGAAAAAATAATTATGAAAAATCTGTTTGCGCAGTCGACAGGATTCGAACGTGTGCGGGGCGATCCCAATGGATTTCTAATCCGTCGCCTTAACCACTCAGCCACGACTGTGGGACGAGTAGGGGACTCTGAGATGTGGTAGTAACTCAAGAGCTGGGGATGTCATGGATGGAACGTTGCATGTAGCCGCTCAACGTCTATACAGGAGAGGGCGCTGCGGTCAAGTGCGTATATAGTCGCGTTAAACTCTGCATGCATTGGCTCAACATTTATAGACGAGAGGGCGCTGCGGTCAAATGCTCAAATGCGTATATAACCACGTTCCATACCACACATTCTCTTTCTGACATGGATGAAAACGAACGAAAGGCTCGGCATGCTGCGGCTCAGCGTCTACGCAGACAAGCACCACCAGATCTTCGCCCCAATCAACATCATTCACCACGTGGAGATGTGGTCAATTTTTTTCACTTTAGAGAGTCGACCTATATACAAATAATATTTATTCTTGGCAAGTTCTCAGGCATACGGTCTTAATGACAGTCGAGGAACCCCTCATTCCATTTTTAATATTGTTGCAATAAAGTAGCGCAGAAGCCTGCAGACTTGGTTAACAGCAGTGCACACATGGGGGTGTCTGGTTCATATTTCATATTCATAGACCTATCTAACGCCTTCGATACCGTTCCTCACTCTAAACTTTTGTACAAACTTGTGTGATACTAAACAACCCTTCCCACGTTAACTGGATATTGTTTTCTTTGAAATCGCTCACGGTATATATGTTTTAATTCGTCCAAGTCTTCTATTGCCGTTGTGTCATCAGGTGTTCCACAAGGCTCTGTTCTTGGTCCGTTTTCTTTTCTTGCTCTACATCAATGATTTACCACGTAACATCTCCACTAAAGTACGTCTTTACGCTGACGACTGCGTCCTTTACCACACAATTAACTCCCCTAAAGACCATAACTTCCTTAACTGTTCATTTGCAAGCTTCTGCACCTGGAGTAACACCTGGCAAATGACCATAAACTTTCGCAAAACCGTCTTAATGTCTTTTTCTAAGCGTACGCTCCTTTCCATGTTCACATATTCATTCTATGGCTACACTTGGAAAGAGTTTCTGAATGCGAGTGCCTTGGTCTTCTTTTCTCGCAAGACATGTCTTGGTCAAAGCGCATTGATTCCGCCTGTAACAAGGCACTTAAAAACTCTGCTATCTTCAACAAACCCTACGTGTTGCCCCTCAAGAAACCAAACTTCTAACATATAAAACACTAATACGCCCTATCCTAGAGTACGGTACACTCATTTGGAATCCCTGGAAAGAGTCTGATATTAACAAAATCGAATCAATCCAAAAGAAAGCAGTATGTTTTATTTTCGGTCGCTATGACAGAGATTTTTCTTCATCCTCAAACCTTTCTGCTCTAAGCTTAAGTCCTCTTTCCAATAGACGTCACACTGGGAACCTTAGAGTCCTATACGGTCTAGTTAACTCGAAACGTCTCACCTCATTAGACACATACATAAGGTTTAACAAGGAGCCACTATGACCTAAACATTTCACCGTTTTATGTACATACTGACATGTTTTAAATCCAGTTTTTCCCTAGATCTATTGAACATTGAAATCTGCTACTCGGTAACATCCATTTATTGCCTCCAGACGAGTTTCTGTGTGCGGTTGGTAGTGGTTGATCTTACATTACAATGTTTTTTTTTTTTGTCTTGTTCAATATTTAATTGTGATTCCCCCCCCCTTTCCTGCAATAGCCCCGACGGGGCTGCAGTATGTATAAATAAATAAATAAATAGCCGTTCATCACTGTGTGGCTCACAATATGCTAAAATGCAGCTTAAATTGGGAAAGCACTTTATTCTTAGGTGTCAAGACGATACGAGAGAATTTGATAATATTATTATCTTGCAGGATCCTCCCAGATTACTCGCAATATGCAAATGATTTTTAGTTTGATTGGGAATAGTTTCTAGCGGGAAGTATGTGCCAAAGAAGCATCAGTTGTTGTGCTAGGCGGTGTGAACCGAGTGCTGAGGGCATGCGTCCCCCGGACAGGTGCGCAACCCAGACGCGTCGTGGCGGGAGGCGGCAAGCGCACCCTGCGCAAGGACCACCGCTGGGACCTAGTGGAGTCACTGGAGCGCGAGGAGCGTGAGAAGCTCTTCAACGAGCACCTGGAGCAGCTGCAGCGCAAGAAGAAAGACAAGTACCGGGACCTGCTCAACGAGACCACCTCCATCACCCTCAGCTCCACCTGGAAAGAGGCAAGTGTTTGCTGTTTCCCAGTGTGTTACATTATTCATTGCCTGTGCGGGTTGGTTGACGTCTTCAGATGCTGACTGAGGCCAAATTGGCTGGAGGTGAGTGTCAGCTGACGCCAAGCTCCGGTGGTTCCTCTGTAAGACGTCAAAAAAGTCTAAAAAGATTCGCAAGAGCCGTAAAAGGCTGAAGCAAACGTAGCTCATCAATTCCAAATGCTGGCACCATGTTGTTTGCAGGTGATGCCGTGTGTAGGCAGTGCAAACAGCATAACATTGGTGTCATGGGTTACAGCCTAGTAACCCATGACACCATGTAAGTCCACTTAGTGTGTAGCAGTTTTCATTTGTATCTGTGGGAAGGGCTTGTTTTCCCACAGGGGGGTGGGAAGGGGGGGGTAAAAAACAGAAAACGGACGCAACAAACAAACAAACAAAAAAACGAACGCGCGCATTTTTTTTTTTTTTTTTTCTGGCAGCAGACTGTGGGTTTGCGGAAGTGTATTTATTTATTACTTGATTAAATACACACAGAGTCTTTAAAGTCAAGGTATGATACTTTTCTTACCCTCATGACTACAAGGCATGACAAACGGTAACGCCTTTTCTGTTCAGCCGCCGGTCTCCTTGGGGGATCGGTGGCCAAGTGGTTGCATAGTTTATCTTGAAAACTGTTTTGTTTGATTTCAGTCCTGTTTGCTGTAAATTATTCCTAAATAACACAACCAGGGGGTGAAACTATTTGATCATTCATACTCTATGTCCTCTAGGTTTTGCCCCAGCGAGATAAAGTTGTAATGAAAGGTAATACCCAGGTACCAGTTAACTTCATAGTATGCAAAAGATTTCTTGTGAAAGTAAAAAAATATATGCCCACCACCTGAGCACATAGCTTAAGGCACTAGACAAAGTTTTATCATAATACAATGTTATTAGATCTGAGGACCTTACATAAACCAACAACATGCAATCTTGTAACTTACAAACTAATGTTCAGGAAGGCTTGAAACTTCTTTCCTTCCTTAACAAACTAGAAAAGTGGTGCCAATTTAATCACCCTAGCTCCAGTACTTATAAAGTAGTTCTCCAGACTCAAGTGTGGCCTTATGCAATACGCTGTGCACCTCTTCTAAGAGTATCCCCTGCATGGAAAGTGAAACATTTAAGTACTTTTCCACATTGTTCACCGCGTGTGGTTCTGGCTCTTGCTTGGATCTGGGGGTTTTCTTTAAAAAAAACTGTGAGGGGATTGAGCGGTTCAGTCATCAGTCCAATGTTGATCAGCTGCAGACGACTTGTGCAAAAGGGGGTTTGTTTGTTTTCTGTTGCTTCCCAGACAGTGTGCTTTGGTGGCCCAGACCAGTCACTAAAAGTGCTTTGACCCGCAGGTGAAGAAGATGATTCGTGACGACCCCCGGTACAGCAAGTTCTCGTCGAGCGAACGCAAGTGCGAGAAGGAGTTTAAAGAGTACCTCAAGGACAAGATGGCAGCCGCCAAGTCGGACTTCCGGGAGCTGCTAAAGGAGACCAAGACCATCACATACAGGTGGGGAACCGGGTTCGTGGCTGGGGCCGGGCTGACCCAGGTGCCCCTCTCGTGCAGGTCCAAGAAGCAGATGGAGGAGTCTGAGCAGCACCTGCTCGACATCCAGAAGGTGCTTGAGGTAGGTGCACTGCTCGAGTGGTGTTCCTTCTGCCGCGTTTGTCCGCAACGCGATGCCATGCACACGGAAGCGGACTAGCATTGGCCAGTGCACTGTGTATTCCTCACCGCCATATGGTACTGGCAAATGAGTACCGTGTTGTGCATTAGCCACTATGTTTTGCCGGGCTCGTATGAACATAACGAAAGCTTTCAAAACCTCATGACAAAACACATTGCAGTCTGTGTGCTAACACCTCATTCCCGCACCAGGAGGCGTGCCATGCAATAGAGCATTTCCACAAGTCTGTAATTGTGAGGAAACCCCATACGGTTCGAGATACATTTTTAAAATGCCAGCGAAATCTGTAAGCAAATGAACCATATAAGCTAAAATTCCGGGTTTTTATGAGGTAACAAGCCGAAACAGCGAAATCATGAGAGAAAGCTTGATGTCTAGGCTGAAGCTCGTCTCCACCCCGATTTACGGGTGGCGGGGGACATGGGTCTTTGGTGCCAAAATATCTTTACAAATCAATTTTTGTTTAAATCATAATTTTTAAATTTACAGCTATTTTTGTAGAGTGTCTAATTTTATGGATCAATGTTGGTGCCATAATATCAATATACAGTTTTTTTTTTAAGCTTTACAGATTTGTTTTAAAAAAGCAGTGAAAGTTACACTTATGCAGCTTGTGCAGGTGAGTTATACGGCCAGGGGGACATTTGTGGGTGGCTAATCTTTGCGATAAGTTGGCTAATTAATTAAAATTTGTTAATTAACTTCTTAATTAGTGAAAATTAGGGGCGTGCGAATACTCGAATATACAAACTCGAATCGAATAGAAAGTTCCCGAATAATTCGATTCGCGAATCGAATTCCTAGTATTCGGTTACTCGAATATTCGATATATTTGGCCAAAGACGCGCAATCGGCGCGGAGAAAAAGCACGTTTTTTCTCCCGATGTAAGCGCCGTGATGTTAGACAGACCATGCGAGAAACACCCCTTGGTCCTGCCTAGTGATGGGACGAATCACCGGAAATTCAAATTCGCCCAGATTCGGAAATTTCCGAACAGCCCGCGACGAATATTTGTCAAATTCTTAGATTCGTCGCTGGTTGCAGATGGCAGCGTGAACCTTGTCGTCAACATCGCGAATGCGGTTAGTTCTGTTTTTCTAGGTACTGTTACTGCATATAACCAGATTTCGTCTTGTTTATATCAAGGTATGGTATGTACTGTACTGTCATTCTAAACCCTGGCACACGCCCAGGTCCAGCTGAGCTGATCAGTGTGGTTGACGTCGGCCTAAACAATGCACGGTCTCGGATTCTGTGCGGTTTCGCGGTGATCGATAAAATGTAGCGAAATGCTATGTTTTATACATAATGTGGCACAACGCACAATAAATATATTCAGGAAAGGAAATGATTCGTCTCCTTCAATAGAGCTGCGCATGTCTGTACCTGTAAGGTGCGAGAGCGAGATGAATGTTGCTCGTCACAACTTCGACCGCATACCGGCAACGGTGGCGAAGAAAACGCTGCTGATTCGCACTGTCGTTTCTCCGTTCTCGGCGGCAAGTTTTCTGTACGTGAACTTTATTTGATGAAAAGAAACCCAACACGGGGGTGTCCAACGCAACTTTATTGTTTGCAAACAAACACTCAACCGGATATCATTAGCCAGAAAGGTACAAATGTAGTACAGGAGACTGTGAGTACGGCGCAAGGAGTTTCAGACTGTTTCCCGTGTTTCGATAGCAGTACCTCAGTGGACACGCGTTGAAAAGAATCGAATCGAACGTTCTCACTTGTGTGGTGTGCCACTATTACCGTAATTATGAACACAAAATGTGTCTGTGCCGAACAGCATGTACGGCATCGATCTCCTACGGCGATGAAAACATGCGCTTGTATTTCCACGTGCACCAAGCATGCCTATTTTGGTCGTAATCCGGAACCGAAACCAATTTTCCTGCGATGTTTGGCTACTGTTCTCGACAAACATCCAAAATAATATAAACAAAGCGGAACATTTAATTGATTACTATAATATTATAGTACCATATTATTTTGTGCAGTTTGTAGAATTTAGTGAATTTAATATCACGAAAAGTTGAAACACTCATCAACGTGATCTGGCAACCATGGCAATGCTCCGAATCTTTCCGAACTTTTCCGAATCGCTTGAGATTCGGCTACTCATCCGAATCTTTCCGAATCTTCAGATTCGGCTCCGAATCTTGATTCGGATAAAGATTCGTCCCATCACTAGTCCTACCATTCCACAAAAATCTAATGCACAGGTTAGAAAAAAGAAAAGTAACGAACGCCACGAACTTTATAGCACGCAGATTTACTCACGATTGTGACACAATCTGCCCTTGAATCACAACCGAAAAATCCTGTTTTCGCCGCGAAATCCGCGCCAAGCCTAATTATTTTCACGAGTAAAGCCTCTCGTTTCAAATTGAAGCGCCGATGTAAAACACACTTGCCGCACTCGCAGAAATCGGCGACTGCACCACTGCACGATCACAGAAAGAAAACCACGTTACCACGCCGATGAAACCAGCCGAGTTATCGTCGTCATTCTTTGGAGACTGCAAATTCTGATTCGGAACGAAACGGAACGGAACAATAGTGTGCCTAGATTTGAGAGGGTTTCCAACAGTTCGATAGCCGCGTCTGAATTGCGAACTGCGAGAACGTGACGAAAAGACGTAAGCGTCGATCAGGATCGGGCAGGCAGGGCAGGCGTCGTTGCTCTTCTGTTTGCTCGCCTTCTTTCCACGCAGCAACACAACACATGCGCACTTACGATCAATCTGCGCAGGAGCAGTTTCCGTGGTTTCAGTTTCGGTTGCTCCCTCTTTTAAATCAAGGCTCTCTAAAACAGGATAGATAGACGGAAAAATTGATGCATAGCGGCAGTTTGCGTGGTGACTTGCGCCACCTATCCACGTTCCTTTTCTTTCTTGCTTAATATTATATTGTTTAAGCCTGTTTACTCAGATTTAACACCTATCTGTTTATTTATGTAAAATCTAATCCCGGGTGCCCTTTTTTTTCCTTAAAATGGAGACCAACTATCGCAAAATGCCCCTTTTCTGAAATATACAAATATTAAAAAAAAAAAAGAGTTGCGGTGTTAGGTTGTGTTTTTAAAGAGAAAAAAAGGCACGCGTAGCTGTAACTTTGGTTTTTTTGTGACGTTTAGGGTAGATAGATAATGTTTGCACCATAAAATTGGATCTTTAGTGCCCAACGTCCAACAACTGCTTTTTTTTCACCAGAACGTTTTTTTTACATTTTGGCTTTTGTTTTGTACAAGGCGCATATTCTGCACCCGGTGCATACTCTGCACATATAATTATCTCATTCGCAGCACACTTTGAAAAATTCCTGTAAGTAAAATCACTATTCGATATTCGATTTGATATGCAGCTTTTTTTCTTGATTCAATTCGGTGTTCGATTCGAAAACTACTATTCGGTATTCGCACACCCCTAGTAAAAATAGACATATGGTTCCAATTAGAAATTTACTGAGCGTCATCAAAAACCACTAAATCAACTCTCTTTAGAACGACTTGAAGCTCGTGGGAAACTCGGGGCGCGCCAAAGTTACCACTTGTGCAGCAGGCGCAAAGCTAGCAGTGGCGGAACGCGTTGATAATCTAATCATCTGCGTTCCGCAACCGCTAGCCTTGTACCTGCTCCACTAGTGGTAACTTTAGTGCACTACTACGCTTCTCACGCGCTCAGTCTTTCTGAAAATTACTGATTTAGTGGTTTTTGATGACGCTCAGCAAGTTTCTAATTGGAACCTTATGTCTATTTTTATTAATTAAAAAGTTAATTAGGGAATTTTAATTAATTAGCCGACTGATCGTTACGATTAGCCCCCTGGCCCCCTATGTCCCCCTGGCCATATAACTCACCTGCATAAACTGCATAAGTGTAACTTTCACAGCTTTTACAGCGGAGCTGTTAAGGCTAGGTTCCCCAGGATTGTGTTTGGTATCAAACGCCTGTCGACACAAACCTACCTGGACAGCTACCGCCATCTATAAGCGACGGCGGCAAACACACAACCAGTCTGGTTGCCGCCGTCGCTCATAGATGGCGGCAACCTTTCCAGCTATCATAGAAGAATGGATAGTTGGGCGCGTTGGTGGGAATTCATCGTAGGAAACAGCGCGAAAAACAGACGACAAAGAAGAAGCACACGTAACGAGCGCAGCGCTCGTCACGTGTGTTTCTTTGTCCTCGTCTGTTTTGTCCATCAGTTTCGGTTTGGCCTTAGGATGGGTCGGCCGCGCGCTCTTTCGGGGAAAGAAGACTGGCTGCGGAAGGAGCGGCGACGTACGCAGCAGCGCGAATGGGTCCGTAACTGCCGCAAAGCCGCTGTCGCCTCGACTTCCACTGCGTCGAGCGCTTCTAACTCCCTTGCCAAAGAAGAGCACATCGCTCGCCTGGAAAGCCTCCACCGAGAACAGAACCAGCGATGTAAAGGGCGCCGGCAAGCCAACGCCACGGAGGACGATCGTGCCACGAAGGCCAAGCACAAGTGAACAGTTCCCGGGCGCCGGCAAGCAAGCGTCGGGACGACGGTCGTGCCACGGAGGACAAGCGCAAGTGAACAGTTCCTGGGCGAGACAGTGAGGTTCCGAAGGGAGTTAGTGGATTACCCGTTTGGCGTCACGTGCGCCGTGTGCGACCAACTCTGGTTCGCCGGAGACGTATCCACGATCGGCGGCGTGTCGGACTAAAAGAAACGGGGCGCGTGCGCGTTGCGGCAGTGTATCGAGTACAGCTCCGCTGGTCTTCCTTCTTCACGAGAGTGGAAAGGCTGAACGTTTTTTTAAAAACAAATCTGTAAAGCTTAAAAAAAACACCCTGTGTAATATCTTTGTTGGTTGAATTTAGACGGAAGTTTATGCTAAAATGGCATTTTCTCAAAGCAAAAATTTGGGCTCCTTGCAGATTTGCAGGAGGGATATCTCAACATCTTGGAAAGATAGAAATATCTTTCTTTTACAGTATAAAACTTAATTCAAAGCATTCAGTGTTGAGAGCAGATTCTTCACTATAAGCCTAGGAAATTTTTAAACTAATATATTGTTTTACTACTTGGTCATCCCACATTGAACATTGACATTCCATGTCTTCTAAAATCATTAATAATGTTTCAGTAACAAAAGTACTTCCAACATTGCATTCTTTATACTTTGTAGTATCTAGCCATGTGTTAAACATAAATTTTTTTATACTGATTGAAAAACGGACTATATATTTGCATTTGGCCAGAAAAACTGAACAAGCTTGTGCATTTTCAATGGGTTCGGTCAAACAATAAGGAGAAAAGTTCCAAGACCAGTGTTTCCCCTTACATTAATCCGAAAAACTGCAGAAAAGGGAAAGCCTATAGAAATAAGTTTGGTCAGAGAATATGGTCAGGGGTCCTAAGGAGAGGCCACTCCACTTTCCTTTCAAATCTCTACTAACCAAAGGTGGTTATCGTTTATCTCATCAAGGTTCGTTCGGGACAACAGGTGATTGTTCTAATATTTGTGCTTCTTGGAGTGAAAGCTATAAACCCATAGATTTCAGTGGAGGAGCGGTTGCAGTTGAAGCTTCTGTAAGACTCCCCCTCGCCACTCCATCCCACGCAGGCGTGGCAATTTTTTGTGGCATCTAATGTGTGGGAAGATTTGTTGGCGAGCTTGGAACTTCAGAAAAATGGGAAGCAAGCAAGTGTCCCAGTGACCACATGCAGGAGTTTATTGATTTTAAAGTATTGACGTCGTGGGGCAATTACCTAGTACTGGCAATGGCAAGGGTGATATGTTAAATTCAGCTGAAGAAAATTCTTCATACCGGTGAATTCTTATGAATTTAGGGTGTGCTTGTGCCTTATTTATTTTTATTTTGAGTTTTTAAGGTATTATTTATTTATTTTTTGAATTTTTAAAAGTTGGGAATACAGAAAAATTAAATCTTGAATTTCGGAAAGTTAGAAATCTAGCTAGAATAAACTGTGCTAAACCCTGAATGTTTGAAAAGAAAGAAACTAGAAAAAAACGCCTTCCAAATTTCATTCAAAATAAACTCGGAACACTGAACCCTGCCTATAACAGAAGAGTGGAAGTGATATCTTACTCTGGCTTATTCCAGTAACTCAAGTGACTGGCACAAAGTGGAATCCTCTCCAACGAAACCTATAAACAAGATATTGCAGCCGCATTTTATCTCTTATAGGAACCTTATATGAAACCAGGTGGCACGGGATGCTGTTTTTCTGACCAGCCTCCACTATTAAAAAAATTCATTCTTTTTATAAAAAAAAAAAAAAAAAAAACATTTCCAATTTTTGTGCTAGTTATCTTAGGAAATGCCTCGACCTAAAAACATAGGAGCTCAGTCTGAGGGTGGCATTGTCCCATTCTTTTGGGGTTAACCAGAAAAAACGGGATGGGTCCAAAGCGTCCTGGAGGGGGATGTTTTTCGTCTCACTGCCTGCGTTCTGTCCGAGTGAAGTACTGTAAAAGACTATTTGTGCGAATTCGGAGAAGTGTGGTTTACGGGAATATATCACGGGCATGAAATGTCGCGGATCGGGGTGGTATGCTGTATAATTGTTCTCATGCAAAAACATATTTGCGGAATCTATTTTTCGCGTTATTCAGGTCGCGAAATTTAGGTCCTTGCGAGAATGAAGTCGTTTATCTTCTTGAACTTTTCCAGCCGCACTTGATTATTTTTGGTTGGACATCAGCGCGGAAACAGAAGTATGCCATAGAGCTGTCCTTGATGGTGTGGTGCTATCATGCTGGCTCAGATTTGGATTCCAGTGCATCCCATTGCTCCTCAGTACACGCCAAGCCATACTTCCAAATCCAATCAAATTTTATTTTGTCATGAAACAAGCAGACCTCTCTGGAAAATCCCACATTGCATTTTGCAGCGAGGGGAATCGTGGGGTTCAGATGTACACTCTTGACGACTCGGACGCTTCATAGATCCTGGAGCTGGCATGGTTCATTCCATCTTTTCATCGAGACCTCAGAATGCACTAAAAGTTATTAGTTCTCTGTTTTGCTTTTTTTTCTGCCATTTCTGCATTCCAAAATCACGATGTGTTAACCCAACATCAACTTCGTCTTCTATTCCTGAATAATTTCACGTGCCGCACATAGGAATATCACAATGTGGCAAGCACATTGTGGGGATGCCACATATTTCTGGAAAGTATATTAAATGTTGTCAAGAGGACAGACAAAAAGCTAAAAAAGTGGCTTATTTGGGTCTGTGCCTCTTATGAATTCACGTGTTACAGTATAGTATCAATAAAAGGAAAAAAGAACTGCCTTTGCTGTTATTCGAATTATGAACGAAGTTAATCACTCTGCAAAACTGAATTGGCCCGCATTTTTCACAGAGCACCGAAATTTGTTTTTTACTTCTGTTTGCTCACTTAGCAGCTGCAGAGCTCTCAACTAATCATTGTTGCCTTAGTACTACAAGTGTCAGAGTGGATAGCTTTCAATTAATCACTGTTGCCTTAGTACAAGTGTCAGAGTGCTCATTCAGGACATCTATTTTTTTCTTTTTGTACATGGCCTCATGGGGCTTAAACTAAAGCCAGACAGAACTTGCACACTGCATGTATGTAGGTTTGTAGTGTGTGTGTCAAACCTTTTGCACGAGCGTTTTCACCTTTCCTAGGTCTTGTTTTTAATTGTTCGCGATTCGCCATGGTCGCTTGCACTCTCGCTGCTCTTTCAGTGCAGGGTGTCGTCTGCATCTGTTGGCTCTCATGTCTCCACGCCTATGTTTCTTCGTGGGTTGATGAAATCATTTGAGTTTCGTTTGTTTTAAAGTATACAAAATGTTTCTCATTCGAGGGCACTAAAAACGTTTTCAGTATGAAATGCCATCTGTCTGCATTTTTAATAGTTACCGTCCGCTTTCCGCCGTTTCCATAAGCATTTGTCCTTTGACCTCGTACACCACAATAGCGTTTACATTCATTTGGCAATAAATTAATTTCGACGATGGATTTAAGGCATCGGGATGATTTTGCATTTTGGCGGCGTGCGGTAGCGGTCTTCAGGGACGAAGGTTTGACGAGAGCATTGCCTTGGCTAAAGCAGTTATCGACCGTCACTTTGGCAATAAGTTCAAGCGTTTATTCGGAATCTCAAAGATTCATGTTGAACTGCCAGTCCAATGTCCATTCTCGGAGTCTCCCCAGGTCTTATCAGTGGGTAGCCACAGATACCAGCGGACAAAGCATGCTATACTGTGCTCAGCTATGAGGGCGTGCGAGGGCCATGTACCAAATCCTAGACCTCCAAGATGTATCGGAGTCATCAGACTGCATCTCAAAGTTGTTGAAGGCGGGGGATAATACGAGTGTCAATTTGAGTCTCAATTCTTTCCCGAATCTTTTTAAAAAGAATATCAACATAGTAAATATCCACGTAGCATCAAAAAGAAACAACCGAGATGTGCCAGTCTTTGAACGCTTACCCCAGTGAGCCAGACCTGTGCGAGAAGGTGCGTGCAAAGCTTTCGAAATATAATATTTGAGCTAATTCCTACCCTCCATTAGGATCTCTCTTCCACGTCCACCTTGGGTACATTATTTTAATCAACGAGAGAAAATGTAACCTCCGTTTGGTGTTATTGTTACAGTTGGCAGACATTTGAGCAAGAGGGATGACATTGCGAGTGTCATCTGCTTCTGCTGAGTTCGGGGTCGGTAATAGGTTTCGAGGAACTGGGTCTGAACTCGTGCAAAACTGATACGAATCAAATGTGCCAGTTCCTGCACTGCCAAACTAGTTCAGCCAAATTGAACGGAACCTGCCAATACCTTCGTCGTGCATAGGCTTTTTTCCTCCGACTTACAGCATACACAACATGGCGAAGTTAGTGCCAACATGACATCAGCACTGCTTCATTTTACTTCAAGGGAATACTGGCAAGCACTAAATTATACTTGTAAGGTTGCCACGATATTGAGGATTTATACAACTGTCTTTGAAATAATAATAAAAAAAATAAATAAAAAATAACTAAAGGTGCATTTTGCTTTGTTTGCAGTGAAAGTTTGCCCTAATGCATTTTTACCCACAGTTGCAGCTCCTCGATCTACCGGTGATTTCATGAAAGACATTGTAGACACGTTTTATTGTAAGAGCAGCCACTAAAGCACTCTTGCTGGCCTTGCAGAAGGACAAGCGCTACCTGGTGTTGGGTTGCATTCCGGATGAGCGGCGCAAGCTGCTCACAGCCTACATGGAGGACTTGGACCGCCGAGGTCCGCCCCCACCCCGACGGCATCCGAGCCCACCCGGCGCACCAACAAGTAGCCGGCATTTTAGACACGAGCCTCATGCACACCCAAAGGCTGCCCCAATAAATCGTTTCATTCACCGCACTCGGAGGGACTTTATTGGAACTGACTAGTAGGCAGCAGTAGCCAACACGCGTTAAAATACACCAAAGCCAAACAGAACTGAAGCAGAAAGAACCTAGCGATTTAAATAGAGTTATCAGCACCAGGAGAAGAAAGGGGCCTTATTCTGGAAGCTCTGGATGAAGTTATCATTAAGAGAGCGGATGCGGTCCCTTGCACCCGGGCGGCGACTGCTGCGCTCCACAATGACGGCTGGCAGCTGCACCAGCTGCACAGGTGACTTGCCGTCCTTCAGGGCCTGGTTCAGGTTCAGGATCTGCAAGGCCCGTAAGCAAGTGGCTTTCTGCAGTATACAATCATTTGAGGGAAAATGCTCTACGCATTACACGGGAAAAACTGAACAACTGGATTGGCTAGACCAATCAAAGTTGGAACCAAATCTGGCATTGCGTTACTCACACTTTCCATTAAGCTGGGTTATATTTGCAAATTATAAACATTTACAATTGGAAATATTTGCATGCCCTTCGGGTTTGTGAATTTTCCATATTGCAAAAACTAGGGGCCTGCAAAAATAATTCTTTTTTAATGCGATTTTGTTGCGTATTAGGAAAGCAAAAAATTGACCGCATCTCCATGTGGTGGATGATATTGATTGGGGCGAAGTTCTGGTGGTGCTTGTCTGCTGAGCCGCAGCATGCCGAGCCTTTCGTTCGTTTTCATCCATGTCGGAAAGAGAATGTGTGGTATGGAACGTGGTTATATACGCATTTGACCATTTGACCGCAGCACCCTCTCGTCTATAAACGTTGAGCCGATGCATGCAAAGTTTAACGTGATTATATACGCATTTGACTGCAGCTCCCCCTCCTGTATAGACGTTGAGCGGCTACATGCAACATTTCATCCATGTCATCCCCAGCTCGAGTTACTACCACATCTCAGAGCCCCCTACTCGTCCCGCAGTCGTGGCCGAGTGGTTAAGGCGATGCACTAGAAATCCATTGGGGTCTCCCCACACAGGTTCAAATCCGGTCAACTGCGCAAACATATTTTTTGTGTGGCTGACATCAAATGGGTATCTTGCAATAAGATGGCAAGATGTGGAATTATCTACTCAATCTAAGGCTATCTTTTAAAATATCCTTTCAAGATGAGTAAATGCATTAAAAGCCTCATATCGAATTTTTTTTTGCTATACTAAGATTTAGTGGCACTACAGTTGCGCCTGTTTATAATGAACCTTGATGCAGCGAATACCATGTATATTGAATGCCCAAATATTAGAAACGAAGATGCATATAAACAATACTTCTATAACGAACAACCTAATGGCTAAATCGAACTTTGAAACAGAAAACGGCCATCGGAAACGAGCAAACACCTGCCTTTTTTAAGGGGAAAAAAAAGCTCTAGTGCGGCATGTTGTGCCGATGTGCGATGGTTATCAAGCCAATGGAATGACCTCCGCCAGACTTGAGATTACGACGTGTGGACTGCTGTCCCGACCTCTTTACGAACAGCAGTCTCGACCAGATTTGGCATGAATCTTGTTCTTGTAGGAGATTACTACGCACGGATCCGTAACAAGAGAGCCTTGTTTCCAGTCGCACGAAGCACATGGCATGCGTCTCTACGATTCCGCTGGTTTCGTTTAGATCTTGGCATCAAGGGAGGAAAATCTCGTCTTCAAGAATATGCCTGCCATACTTTCAGCCCTAAACCAGGCGCTTGTGGCTCGCTCGTAATTGGTGCGCCTCGCGCAGCTTCTCGGGGAAAGGTTAACTGAATTTTATCTACTTCACGCATGTCTATACTCTGTTTCACCTTGTGTTGTACCGCAGGAAATGCTACAGGCGCGAGCTCCTTGCTCTAGGGCACATCTTGGCGGCACAAGCTCTCGTGCACTAAGGGCAGCTGCCAACGCTATGAGCTCGCACTTCTAGCCTTCGCTGCGGTACAACAAGGTGAAACAGAGTATAGATGCCCCAATCCAGCAAACGTCCGAGCAGAAGAAACAGTTGAACTATAATTGCTTCCTGTTTTATCAGCCCACCAAATGCATCCTCAGTTACGCTTTCTTAAATTAAACTTTTTTTTTTTTTTCCGATCCATTGAAGTATTTACATACAAGTGTTTAGTGCACATTTAATGTCAAAACGTATTTCAAACTTCCATCATTCAAATTCGCTATATGTGAGTTTCGATATGACAAACTATTTTGATATATAAAACTACTATTTGCGTCTGAAAGAGTTTGTTAAGAACAGTTTCGATTAGTATCTGCCCGAGGTGAACAAAACCATCCCTCGTTGCTCGCTACTACGTCTTCCTTACAAGGCACGAGCGTCCACCCCCTTCCCTCTCCACCCTCCACAATTCTCGGACCGTCCCTCAAGGTAGCCATTTGTGTCTACAATCGCAAGCAGAACCAACTGAAAACTTCATGTTCCCGGTGCACCCAAGTTACATCCCTGTGCACATGATTCGGAAGATGGTGCATGAGTCGAGATGCAGCAAAATCTTTATCTGTGCCATCTTTTAAAAATAAGAACTAATACACGCAGGCAAAATTGTTGCACGGCCTCTAAACAAGGCTGGAGCGATAGGTGGGAGACTGCGAAACTCAAAAACACGACTTGTACGGCAATAGCTCTAACGCAGGGGTTCTCAAATGTTTTCGTCCCAGGGAACCCCAGGAAGCCTAAAAAAGTCCCCTCCCCCTTTTGTTGTGCCACCAAAAATACTGGGTAATAAAGGTGTTTAGATAGTGAACAAGAGTTTATTGCACTGACAGAATAAGGCAAAATGGAGGACTACAGACAGAATAAGAAGGCAGAGAAATTAACCTGGGGCACAATGTCAAATATATACATACTAGTGCGAAGGGTGAGGTTGCTTTGTCCGCCACATTTCCACAACTCCACATTTCGGTTCAGTGTCCCTATAATGGGTTTTACAGTATCTTCCTACATGAAGTAAATTGAGTACACTCTTTACTGCTCATAAGCTTTTGACATTCAGTAATGCAGATTCTCAAAATGTTATAATACACATTTCTTTTTTGGAATGAAGAGAAAAATGTCCTTTTCACCCGTTTGGCTCTTGGGGATGCCAAAACAAACACGTGATGCACTCTACATCAATTGGCTTTGTGTGAAGTATTGAGGTAAGTTCAAACTTTTTAGAGTGGCCTACGATGAGCTGCTATAAAAAATACCACGACACGATTTTTCCAAATTTTTCTAAATAGTGACTTCAACTAACCTTGAATGTTCATAGAACAGGAATCTGTTTTCAATTCAGTTGTTTCACTTTTTCAGAAATATATAATGAAAACACAAGTTTGCTTTTCTCAACTCAACAGCCAAACGAGAAATCACTTGGTCGTTATGTAGTATTGGTCGTTATGTAGTATATCACCGGAACCATAAGTTCTCCCAGCCATCTGCTCCTTGCATCTGGTAAAGTTGCCTATTAGTATATACCAACACCTGGCCAGCCTGATTAATTTTGCTTTCATTGACGAAAATAAATGTCAGACTGCCAACTTTGACGGCGTTGGGTGCTTCCACCGTGCTTTTCACGCACACCATCGAACTTGTCGTTCGCAACTGATGAGAAGTAGATGGGCATGGCTCTGGACAGTGTTAGAATCTGGAAAATTCCTGCCACGGAACTCGTTGGCCACAAACGCGAATCAGAATATTGACCGTCAGATTGAGTGATGACGAGTGCATACGTCCGAATGACTCTGTGCTCGTGCCCAATATGTGACTTGCTTGGGAACAGCAGATGCATCGCACTGAAAAGGCGGAGAGCTTCTCGAAGGACAGGAGGCAGAAACAGTACGCTTTGTTTTCAGAATTCCGTACTGAACACCAGGCTTTGGCGCACTATCCCCATGTATTAGTTTTCTTTGACCCAGTAAACAATATGCAAATACAAAAAACCATTTCATGCTTAAAAGGGGCCGTGCAACAATTTTTTAATTGTTTCGGTCAAATAATTGTTGGGGTTGCTCCCCGTCACGTCTAGAGTAAAGAATTGAAAACGAATTTTGCCTGCGTGCATTAATCCTTTCTATAAAAATTGTCAAAGATTGAATCTTTGAGAGCCTCCCAGCCGCTCAGCTCCTACGTCTTCCAAGTCACGTACGCAGTGACATGTAGCTGGGTGTGCTGGGGACACAGAGTTTCCGGTCAAGTCCTTTCTTCATAGCCTCCAGCATGCACTGCCGGTGCTGTCTCTACCAACTGCGGCACAGTTAGCGGAGCAATAGAAATCACTGGACATTCGCAGCGTGCCAAGGACAACTGCAAATTACAAAATATTCTTGGTTTTGCTTTTCTATTACAAAGTGGAATCGCAATATTCTAAAAAAATTAGTCTTGTTTTCTATCCCTTTGCTCAAAGTACACAAATTCTGTTACAGTTAAAATTGTTTATGGACAGCAGCAGTGGTTTGTAATCTACGTCTTCGAAGACTATAGGTAACGTGACTCCCATAAGTCGTGCAATAGCACGGCATTGTGTGACTACAGCTTACATGAATTTATAATAATTATGCGACCATGTAACCTTTAGTGATCATGTGACGTCTCCCAACATTTGAGTCGAAAAAACTTCTGCAGCAACGCAATAATGTAGCAGCTGTAACAACCCGTAACCAAGTCGCCACGCTGGCAAGGGGACCATGGCTTCCACCTAAATTGCGTTTCACAGCGTAAATTTTGCACTAAAATATTTTTTGTGGGAAAATTTTACTCAATGTTTGCTTATTGTATTAATATATATATTTTTTTGTGTGTTTTTTTATTGAGTCAGGTGAGCTCAGTTGAGTTGAGCCAACACCACCTAGAAAGAAGGCCCTATGCCGAATTTTCAACGCAGCCTAAGGAAGCGAACGCAGGGCAGGGACAGTACACGAGTATTGCGTCAGCATTCAGCCGAGACTTGTCTTCGATCGTGAGGACACGAGTCTCGGCCGAACACAGACGCAGCTCATGTCCAATTTGTACCCCACGTTCGCCCCCTTAGGCGACGTTGAAAATTAAGCACTACTGCCTTCTTCTCAAGATGTTGGTCAAGCTGTCATTAGTGGGTTAACGACGGTTTGCGCCGCCGCGCAACTGCAGTCGATTGCGACCCGAGTCGACCGTACCGGGGCATAAGTGCGCCCGTAAGCCGAGCTGCGGGAAACCAGGGCGGCCAGGGGCGACCCACCTGTCCCCGCATGACCGACATCTGCTTCTCAAACAGGTTGCCATCGAAGCCCGGGTCCCTCTTGAACAGAACGTGCAGCTCGTCGCACATCTCCTGGACGAAGTTCATGTCCGACAGCTGGGGCAGCACCAGGTCCCTCGTCTCGGCTGAGAAGGGCACCTTGGCCATGGGCAGCCAGGCCCAGTGGTACGGGTCTGTCGCAGAGCAATTACCGGCAGGCATTCCCCTCGGCCCCTCGCTCCACCCCAGATCACTGGGATCCCTTTCAGGCCACGTCGGTGCGGTCAAAGCCACGAAAAGAGGCCCACCCGATTTACGTTTTCCGATTGTAGGCCACTGAAGCGGCCGAGGCAGGAAAGCGACTTACGTGACCCCATCACCTTACTTAATGACTGCACTCAAGCTTTTACCACACCCTCTCGAAAGAGATTTATGCTAAATTAATTTAAAAAAGGTTCATGAAATTGTTTTAAATGTCTTTAAAGAAATGACATAGTGCACCCCTTTCACAGCATCTGGCAAGGTTTGCCACACTGCACTGTGTAACCTAATGAAGGTTTCTGAATATAGATATAAATACAAGCTTTTATACCAAAAAGAGTGTTATGCACATTTTTGAATAAACAAGTTTAAAAAATCTTGAAAGTTCAAAACTGATTTGTCTCAAACCAAAACAATATCAAGAATCCTAATATTTTGTATTAAAGTTTGAATATTGTCATGTGAGTGACCTGCAAAAATATGAAGTTATGATCGAAAGGTTCTGAGACTAGTCGGACTATATTACAACCAAAGACTTGCTTTACTCCTGTTTAACCCTTTTCTCCTGACCAGTGTCTGTTCGGCTTCTTCAAACGAAAGCAATCAGTCTGCCGTGTCTATTAGGGTGATTATTTCAGTGCGAGCAGCGGTTGGCTCCAGCGCAATGGCTCCAGGTGAAAAGGCACCAGCCCAGAATCACGTCTTCAAATAAATGAAATAATGAATCCAGCTAACGTCATTTCTCATGTTGCAAATTGATATCCTCATGTTCCAATCTATTTTTTAAATGCTGCTTAGTGACAGGTCAAGATCTCGTGGTCCGCGATAGCTCGTTTTTATATCTTAGTGTTGTGCACATTCTTGCATGAGCTCGATTGCGGGAATGTTCGCATAAATTTTTGTGATGCTAGTTCGTTATAACGAGGTTAGACTTTATTTAAAGGCCGACGTACAACCTCGGTGTTCCGCAGGGAAAATAATGCTCTTAGCACTCCCCTCTCCTAAGCTGCGAGGGGAGCCAAGTTGGGGCTACGTAAAAAGTGGAGAGGACATAGGAAAGGAGGAGCCAGGCAAAAGTGGAAAGCGTGAAGTGTACGTCTGCCTTTAGGGCACTATACTAGCTCATACTCTTTACATCGGGCGACAGCTTGTGCCACCTAGTATAGACGAGGCTTTCTCAGTTGCCAATATTACATTGTGAATGTGCTAACCCTAGCTGGTGCAGGGGCAATATTCATATTTTTCCAACTAACGTTTTAGTGGGACATAAAAATCACGAGAAATTGTAAAATTCTAGCTATCATCATGGCACTCGTAAAAGAGTACTGAAAATCGGGCACTTTACAATAAACTCGTAAAGCTTGGCAGGTCTGCCTCTCTTTTTACGCCATGAAACTAACCTTGGAACTTTTTGATTGCACCTGATATGCCTACCCAAAATTAATACCTTTTAATATTTTATTCAGTACCTGGCATATCAGTTATTCCTTCAGTGCTCATATTCAACTATAAACAAGGACATGACCAGCAGGCACCTATATTATGATTAGGGCACACATTTCTATATTAATTTCGTACGGATGCTAAAAACAGTGATTATCGGTGAAAATAGCTCATAGAAAAACTAAGAGTTCAAATTTAATGAACAGTTTTAATACACCTTTATAACACTTCATGCTTATCGAATGACAGTACTTGCAAACCATGGACGAGTTTGAAAATGGACCAAAGTCCGTGTACTTTCCAACGTAATCACCCAGAGCTTTTAATTTCTTTGTATTCTGGCTACCCTTCTGCTG
This sequence comes from Ixodes ricinus, assembly GCA_037355805.1. Classification (NCBI taxonomy): domain Eukaryota; kingdom Metazoa; phylum Arthropoda; class Arachnida; order Ixodida; family Ixodidae; genus Ixodes; species Ixodes ricinus. The sequence continues at coordinate 172,949 of JAZHYW010017204.1, forward strand.
TGACGATGTGACGAAGTGACGATAAAAACTGAATTGTTCTCGAGCAACATGTTTCTGCTACGAGAAAGGCAACTTGCTCTTGCCTCTTCTGCAAGATTCAACTGATGACGACCAGCAATGTAGTTTCGAACACTGGCGCCCAGCTATGACCTCAATTAGAACAAAAACATTGTGACAATTTGTAATAACCCCCAACTAACTTAACTTTCACGCCACTGTCCTCTAATATCAGTGATTCCACTGATTTGGGACTAGCAGGGTGCTTAATTCTAGGTAAGAGTATGTGCCCAACGAACAACTAAGGGAGGGTTTCGACAGAAACAGTCCTCACCTACAGCAGCTTAATTGCCAGAAATTGTTTTTCGGTCTCGACTGATTTTGTACTTTTAACACCGGCGGATGTTTATTGATGCTTTTCAGTTAGATCCGGAAAGTCTACTTTTCTAGTTATGATGCACTTGCAAATGCACATCGAAGGAACATGTTTAATATAGAACATTAAAACAAAATATTTCATTTTATGTTCATATTTACCAGGAAACAACTATCGATGTATAAAGACATGCAAATAAAAAACCAGATTTTTGGAAAGCTTGATTACCAATTAGCAAGATTTTCAAAAAAGTATTTCTTAACCCTTTCGAGGCCAGTCTTTAATATGTGCCCAAGCGGCTGTTATTGTTTTGTTTGTTTTTCGGAAGGGATAGCACAAAAATATTCAATGCTCATGATCTTTTTTTTTTTTTTTTTAATTTTCTAACGGGCAGATGTAGTGCTTGCAAGCTGTGTTTCAAGCTGGTCATTCCAAAGAGCAACCTCCAGACAGCTCGAATAGGTCTGGATCTACATTCGAGAGGAACTCCCATCACCATTCAAACGGTTCTTGACGGTACAACTCACATACGCACGTGGATCTTCCTAACGTGTCAAAAACAGCGTTCAGAGCACAACTCGTCACTCACAGGCCCTCCAGGAGTCCGGGTGCTTGAACGGGAAAGCCAGACCGTTGTCGATGGCTGCGATGCGGGTCTCAGGCTGCCGGTGGGCCCAGGTCTGCAAGGAGCCCGAGAGTCAGGTTTCCGCCTGGGGAAGGGAGGGGCGCCCCCTCGGGCGGGCAGCCTACCTCGCCTCCTTCGGCCTGCTGGGTCCGCGAGCAGCACAAACATTGGTTTGGCACTGCCCAGCACAGTGTGGCGCCAGAGGCCAGCCCCGACCGGGGAACCACTCACCTGCGGCTCCTTGTCCGGCCTGCTGCAGCGGATCAGCCAGTTGTCGTTCCCCCGATCTGCACCATCGTCGAGGGTTTAGGGGCGCCACAGCTACGAAGTCTATGATGCGCCAAGACGGGTAGATATTTAAAGCACACTAAGATCTGTGGGGCGAGAGCACGTCCGGACCACCGCTGCTCCAGAGGGATTGAGCACCGGCGAAGTCGCACTGAGCCGCCCATTAGACTAGGGCCGCCGACAAGATAAGAATGGCAACAAGAACGACATATACACACACTCAGTGTCCATAGAGCTACCATATTTTCTAGACTATGTGTTTAAAAGTTTAAATTTTATGCTGTGCGGACTATACAAGGATTTTATGAAGCAATAGCTTTAAGGGCGACACTTTGCAGAGATTTCGTCCTCGTCGCCCATCGTCGCCGCGAGCATGAAAAATGGACAATCACTTCTTCCCTCCCCTCTTTCCACGAGGAGAAGGAAGTCGGGACTCCGTCCACCGTGCCGCACGAAGGCAAGCAAGAACTCCTGGCACCCCACCAAGAATTGCGCAACGAAGGCATATGCGCTCGAATCATCGTGTCGTCTGCTTGAAGCAGACAACACGATGATTCGTGACGAGAAGATGAATCGCGTGTCATCTGCTTGAAAGACTTGTTTTCGAAGTGGGATTTCGTGTAACGCGAGTAATGCTGGATGGTTTAAGAGACTTCCACTGCACTTACCCGCTCACTTCACGGATTACTGGTGGCAGTCGTCAGTGGCATCCACGACGCCAACCACGACAGTTATGAGAGTTAACCACGTCGCACCTGTCCTCAGGTATGTGACGGTATCATTCCACCCGCATTGCGCGACCCTGCCACAGCTATCGCTTTCGTTTCTTTGCACGTTGTGGGCGAAAATTACTACTTTTTTCAAGTTCATTACGATGAGACATGACAGATTTTGCAGATGACACATTACGTTAATGATTTCTGATTATAGAAGCTTTTTAGTGCACTATTAAAGCAGTCACTCTTCCAAGGTGTGCAGCATATGAAATTGTTTTACGTATGGACTATGTACAATTTCGGTAAATGGTTCAACTAGGGTTGAAGAAAGAAAAACATATATAATTCTGATGGCAGACCACAAGACCTAGGTGATCATCATGGTCAACTTAAGTTTAGCAAAGCTTTTTGGAGAATTGTCAAGTGATACCCACTCTGCAGAATGTTTCCCATTATCACAAACAATCCACTTTTCACAACACACCACAACTTGTTCCAGCAACGAATTGCTAAAGTCCCTTCTAAGATGCCAAAGTTGAAGGGCAAAAAGAGAACCAACATGAGGTCAGAGATGCCTTCCAAGATGTATTTAGAAATCCTAACTTTTTATCAAAATGGAATTTATTAAGTTCATCACATTGGCAAAAATGTATTGATCCTAATAAGCTTATTTTGAATATGTTAATTTATAATCAAGTCATGATTACCGCCAAAACTTTACGAATTAACTATCTATGACTTGGTTAGCAATAAACCCCTTTCAGAAATTCAGTGCCATCTAGTGGCTCAGATATCAGTCTAAATTTTGGTATGCTTATGGCGGTTCAAATCTCGTATCGACGGGAGACGTTCAAAAGTTGGTGTTTTTCGCCGTACAGTTCTTTCTATATCCATTTCTGTTTCAATGGTGTCAAGAAACTCAATTATGTATGAGAGCGCTTACTTGAGTATATCATCTCTTCACAACATTCACCATATTTTATGGTCATGAGCCGTCTGGGGCGCGACAAAGCCGAGCATTTTAAGATTTACATGACACCGTCAAATGCGTAGCGCACAGAAGGTTATAAATTCCGTCTTTCTGACATCAAACAGCAGACTAATGTCTGGAATGATCAGGCTCCGCATCGCTGCCCGTCTTCAAATTCTTACTTCATTAGCCATCAAAAGGCAACCAACAAGTGATATACACTTAGGTGGCGATAGTTATCCAGGTGGCCAGTCTGAATTTCCTAAAGGGTCTATTCAGAAAGCTACAAGCATGAAGTCGTAGCTTCGTACGCTCGGTTTCACTCAACAGCAATAGTAGAGCCAAGGCTACGGAGCAAGGCTCTTGCTTTCTAATGCTCCTTATATGTGCAAGCAAGAGAACCAGCCAGGACTAAGAGCATGCACATGTACCCTAAAGGCTGGTTCACATACTTGCGACTGCTTAAGACAGAGTCTTCTAAAACCTCTTGTGATCTTTGTTGATGAGGAAACACTCTGGTGGCATTACCGGGTAGCTGCGGAACAGTTACGATTACTGAATATTCCCTCTTTTTTTTGCACATCATTCTTTCTTCACCGGCTTGAAAACCTTTGGCCAATATAAATGACAATTTCTCATAGATAGTATGTATATTTGATCTCACAAATATGGCAAAACCTTTACTCTAGTGAAATGCGGTTCCAGAGTCACCTCGTAGATGGCACCAGCGTGCCAATTTGTTCTCTCGCAAGAGATCACAAGAACTCGGTCGTAAGCAAATGCAAGTGTGTGAACCAGCCTTTAGGTAGCTCCAGATGCACAAAAAACAATTTCAAGCATTCTCTAAAAAGGTGGTTTTTGTGCATCAACTTTTACCAGAATTTTTAGACAAACATCTGCAAAAACTAACGTCAACCTAACGTTTCAGTCGTGGTGAATTCCAATGGTCGTTTTGGTGCGCACCGGGATTGCCTTTTCTGGAGCATATCTGCCACTTGGCAATCAAAATAAACACGGATGTTTTTCGCTATTCGCTTTGGAGTCTAACCGGCTCCAGATACACACCAGATTGAAGCAAATCTCGCTCCGCCGAAATCAACGAATTCTGTCAGAAGCCGGTTTCTGCAGGCACTGACTTCTTGGCACGCACTGCATGCCAGTCACAATTCTCCGACCCACTGACAAACATGGTGTCACAGACAGACCCTGCCACGATCGGTGAAAGTTGATCTACCATGTGGAGTACACTCTATGTCCCTTGTACTGTAGTCACACATCACAATGAGTGCTCTTTGTCTCTGCTCACCTTCAAGCTATTACTGGTATGCAGTGTTTTTACAGTAGTGTCCAAAGAATATGAATTTTCACGTTTCCATTTTATGAGTGAAGTGAGTTGGTTAGTGCAAGATTTAGTGACCGACAGGATGAATGGCAGGAGGAAGCTTTTGTAGGCCCCACCCTTCGATTGGCGACTGGCTTACAGCCTTTTTACTTATTCCGCATGGGGCACTCATTCATGTGGTTGTCACATAGAATGCCTGTAGTGTGCAGTGCTACCACTTGCTCATCACAAACGCAACACTGGACAAATGTAACAAAGCAAGTGTTGTCCGCTGGCAAGCTACGTATGAGAAAAATGTGACGAAATGTGTCCCTCCTTTCCATGCTGTTTATATTGTTACTATTTTATAAAACAAAACAAAAAAACATACTCATATATTTGTCACTGTGACCTTTTCTTCTTATAATGTAGTGGTTTAAATTGTTTGCCCTGCACTTTATACTATTCTAAGCAACAACAACATGGGGCCCGATTCTGCCGGCAGAGTGCTCATGCAATGGAAACGAGGTGTGGCCAAGTGTGCTCGGTAGCGCATCCAGTTTAGTCTTATATTTATGGGAGACTATGCACTTCCATTGGTTGCCGATTGAGACAATCGAGCTCAATGAACAGCGGCGGTGTGACTCACCCTGTCAGTGACTACAGCATTACTAAATGTTTGGTTTATCCACATGATCTGTAAATCACATCTCACTGTTACATGCACTATCGTTACTGAAATGGCATCTACAAGGCATCTACAATCTCACCAAAAAGAATGTGGCAAAGTTTGTACTCCTGGCAAGATTGTGAAGTGTTCGAGCCGATGTCATCCCAGAGCAGCGTAACATTTTCTCTTCCATTCAGCCTTGCGAGCCTCACCGTGGAACAATAAAAATGAAAGAAGCTCCTGTCGCTTCGTTTCCTGTTATGCCACAGAAAAACAATGCACCCCGTGTTTCAGAAGCCACAGTAGAAACAGCCATTGGCAAAGAAGAAGCAGCCGTCCCGCTGCAGATTATTAGCAAAGAAGAAGCGGTCGTCCTGCTGCAGGTTGTCATGTTTGTCATTCTCATAGCCATATGACCTGCTACCAAAGGAGAGGCTGTCTTCCCCTGGTTGGGTCGGAGGCACAGTGACTCCGCACGGGTTGCATGTCCCGTCGCAAATTTAGGCCATTTATCTAAAGTGACCAGTGGAATTCACCATCAGAGACGGGGTCCGAAGCTTGTCTCCTGGCAAAATGTTGGTTGCCGTCCCAATTCACTTTCCAAGCAGAGCCTACGGTGTAGAGCTGGTGTTAAAATGAAACGGCTTTATCCAGCATCTTCGCACAAGCTCATATAAGGTTCCATCCATTCCCGTATAGATTTCAATCAGTTCTGTATGACCCGGTACACAAACAATACACAAAGGTCAGCAAGCTGACAGCAAAATCATATATATACTCACAACTGAAAAGAAAGTTTCCTTGGAGCAACAGCCAAAAAAAAAGATGCCTCAAATTGAGAAGTGCACATTTTGTCCCGCTATATTACACACTCAGTTCGAGTCGACTGGTTCGACCGGTGTAAACAAAGCTGCAGGCAACCGAGCAGCGAGTGATATTTTCGGCAGGCACACTTTACCTGTGTTGCGGATGATGTAGTCGAGCACCACGAGCCGCTCAAACTGCAGCTGGAACATGCGCTGCAGTTCTGGAGGAGAGGCTCGGATTCAAACTTGCGCAGCCAGAAGTCGGCGTCCTGGTAGCCTTCGACGTATAACTGGAACGAGCCCACCTGCGAAGGGAATATCAGAGACCAGGGGCCCTCCTTGCCTACCGCGCTTGCCCACCTTGTGCGGGAGGCCGATGCGATGAAAATGCCGCCCCACTTTGGGGAACCGTTCCGTCACATTCTTTTTGGTCCTGGCCTTGGCACGGTCCAGCGCAGAGTAATTGAAGGTCTCGCTCACTAGCTTCACAACCTGCACAAAAACGCTCGTCTCCATCACGTGTCACACAAACAAGGCTGGGGGCTTGCCTTTGTCTTTGGGACAATGTTGAGCTGCAGCTTTTGGTCAACTAGCGACGCCCCGCTTCGGAAAGATAGCCTTGGTTGGGCACCAGGCAACTCCGGCCAAAGCAGCAAGGGCAGCATAACTTGTGCATCCACTTTGTCCACTTGGGATTTAGCCGCCCGTACGGTTCCTCGTCTTTGGGTTTGTATACTGCAATTTTCTGAAATGATAGACCAACGTGTGGCTCTGACCTAATGCCGCTGCTGTCGGCACAGTGCGTGCGCAACGCTTCTCTTCACGCGAATCTGGCTTCTGCGAAAGTGTCGTGCCCACACCTGGTGTGGGCAAATGTGGGCTTCTTTGTAAAAGCGCGTGGGTTTATACTTCCTCATGAGGTACCCAGAGGGAAAAAACAGATGCAGGCCAGTTACGTCACCAGGTTATGAATATAAGTGCATCAGTGCCACAGACAACTTTGTTGCACCAATTCAAAACACTGCACACTCTGGGATTGTTTCACTTGAACCAAGATGCAAACTTGATAATGCTTAAACTGTGTCTAGGCCAGGGCTGGTTTGCTGGTGAATGCTAGTATCTCTCCCGGTGATTAAAATAGTTGCAAGAGGGATTTTGAAGTCCGGTGACTGGCTGTGTGGGGGCAAGAAACTAAAGACTTTTATATGAACATATTTGTGTTTATTACTATCCACTCCTGATTGGACCAGTCTCTGGCCTGCAGCATGTTCCAAATAAATAAAAATAAAGGTACCTAGAGTTCCAGGCCGTTACTCTGTCCTCGCTTCTATTATGCAAGTTCCTTTTTGAGAGCAGAAAGTAGGTGAAGACTCAAAATGCAAGTGAAATGCCTAGCATTTGTGTACTTTAGGAGCGGCATGTAAGGTTATTTCTGGCAAAGGTTATGTTAAGCAATAATTTCAAAAAAACGACAGGCTTATATTTGCTAAGAGAAATCAACAGGAACACTATAGTCAGTGACAGGTTAAGAGTTGAGGGAAGCTCCTCCCACCCCTTTCCACTTTAGCAGAGCAAACGCTGAAGAGGATGCGTGCAACCTCTCCAGCGTTTGCTCTGCGAAAGTGGAAAGAGGTGGGAGGAGCTTCACGTGAACTCTTAACTTGTCAGACTGCACTCCCCACAGAGCCGGTCACATCACCTCAAAATACATCTTGCGGCTATTTCAACCACCGGGAGAAATACCTGCATTAACTAGCAAACCGGCCCAGGGAAGAACTTTAACATTGCGACAGGGGAGGCGAAGGAATTTTGGAGCACGGGTGGAATACCCTATTCCTAGAAACATAGTACAAGAGCCCAAGTAGCACTGCCCTGACAATAATGGCCCTGGGGGGCTATGTTCGATAAATGTTTTGTTTCTCCTAAAAAGAAACAGAAGTGACGAAAGTGACGATATCGCGTCTGATTGGTAAGAAGCTCAAATGACGAAAGTTCCATCCTTCGTCACTTGAGCCTCTAGCCAATCAGACGCAATATCGTCACTTCCGTTTCTTTTAGGAGAAAGGACACATTTCTCGAACATAGCCCCCCTGGTTTCTTTTATGAAAGCTCTCACAATGTATATATTTTTTTTTATTTCACATTTTTCTTACACATGAATGTCTAAAGGCGACAGTGCAGTAATCGCACATATGGGCTTCGTTGCACGTGATATATGACTGACCCAACGTCTTCTGGCAGCACTCGCGAGCCTGAACTCGATAGCATTGTCCCAACCACGTAAAGATATTTTTGTTCCACTCGAGCGTACTTATCTCTCGATTTCGGGAAGTCAGTGCAGCATGCAGTGCTGCCAAAGACTGACAGCCTACGATCTATCTCTGCGCGCACGAAACTGTCAGGGAGCCGTGAATCACCGAAGCACCGTTCACGGCGCCGCACAAGAGCACACGCAACAGCCGTGACAACATTGCCGGCGCTTGTGAAAGCATGGACAGCGTCCGCCCAAATCGCCCAGGCAGCGGAGCTTCCGGGGCGCAAGTCAAAACCGAGCGTGACATCCCAACACGCCGCGTTGGGACGCGAGCCAGTTTTCGCAAACAGGAACCAACCCGCGTTTAGAACCACTAGAGGAAGTTGTGGTTTGAACATCTCAGCGGGCAGCCGACTCGAGGCCAGTGCGGTCGCCAGCCGCGCGTCGGAAACCAGCGCAGACTCGCCTTCTGCCGATCGAGCAGCAGTCACGGAGGTACGAAGTGGGGCCCCGCAGCCAGGCAAGCGGAGGCAGGTCCGCTTAGGCTTACCTTCCCCTCACTGTTCTTGACAAAATAGCTTCCGCTGGAACCCTGGTAGATGCGCTCAGGGTAGATCGCCGCCTCGATGGCGATGAAAGCCTCGCGAACCACGGATGCGAACTGCGGGTCATCTGGGAATGTCTCCGACGTGGTCCCCAGGTCGGGCTCCATTCGACGAAGAAGAGGCTGGCTCTCTCGCGATGTGTTGTTGCTCGCTAGTAAGCCGACCGAAAATGTCACGTCAGGCAGGTTCTGCTCGTCGCTGTCCTGGTAGAGACCCGGCTCATCACCAGCGTTGATGGGTCGTAATTTTCCCTGCTCGCCGGTCATTGAATTAAAAAAAGGAAAAGAAACGAGACGCACAGGACTCGTCGCTTCCACCATAGATTTGTCGCAGGAAATATCAACCGAACAGCAGCAGCGAACAGCCACGCAGTGGAGGCTCTGGCAGTGGCGTCAACATCACGTGATACGCGATCGCTTGTCAGTCTGGATTGGCCTGGTTCCTGGACATTTAAACATTTAACGGCTATGGATTTGACTGCAATTCACCTAGATCTTGGGGAAGGAAACACACTGGGAACCGTGCAACTGGGGAAACCACTAGAAAAACTGTCAAGTAAAAATAAAATTTTAGGGATTTTTTTTGGCTAGGGGAAGAAATAATTTTGTTTAAATTTAGGGAGCTTTTTAAGGACGTTTTTATTTGTTGCATAACTCGGCGCAAAATGAAAACTGAAAGAAGGTTTACTATTAATATCGCGACTCCAACTAACTATAGGTGGCGCCACTCATTTTCCAAGATGGCGGGTTTAGTGAGGGTTAGAGATGCGTGCCGCTGTTGAGCCTGTCTAGTGTGCTGGCTTCACTGAGCGACATAAATTATTTCTGGTAATGCGAGGAAGCTAGGGTGTCATGAGAGCAGGTCACCTCTTTAACCTGAAAACAAGAACGTTGTTTAGAGTATTATTTACGGAAGGATGCGCGTTTCAATTCTGGAGCGAAACCGAAACTTACCTATATTTTGGATTTAATTTCTCGATATAGGTCTTAATTTCCGATTTTTTCATGACTCAAGATGTGTCTCAGATTGTAATTATTTACTTAGAAAAGTTGTTCGCGGAAACTTTATTTTGTGACATACATGTTCGATCCAGGCTGATATTTGCAGTTGTTGAAAAAATCAGTGCTGATATTTGTGCGTTCACGCTGCCTTTTTCTCACTGCGGGCCTTTTAAAGGGCAACTCCGCTTCATTTTTGATATTTAGAAAACTATGCAGCCCTCTTCAGTATCATATAGGAAGACCCCATGTCAAATATTACGGTCTAATTCCGTCTATATATTTAATAAACTGGCCAGCAAACTTTCAAACGAGCCAAATCGCCGAAATCTGCCAACTCTAGCGTGCGACGTGAGGCGCAATCGTCAGCGCAGTCAATGCGACGGGGTTGGAGCGGCCAACGTTGAACCACTACGCCAAAGGCATGACTACGTCATTCTCACGTTTTGGTTGTTTTTACTTCTCGGAGCGAAATTGAACGATGACGTCATGAGTTTCTCCTCCCGGTGTTGGCTCTACGGCGTCCACGTGATCACCGTAACGCGGATGCGCTAGTTTGCGCTGCCCTGCGCGTTTATCGCATGTCCGGTTTCTCCGCTCCCCCTTTCCTCTTTCGTGTTCTCCCTTCCCCCTCTCCCCGGGCCATCACCATCCTCGCCATGCGAAGCGACCTACCCGCGTCGCGTGTCCTGTACCTCGCGCCTGCGAACGTCACAAGACCACGTGGTTCGACGTGACGTGGCCATGACTCTGAGGACACGAGACCAATGTTGCCTGACGCAACCGAAGTTTCGGTTTCGGTATCGGCTGATGTTTAAATTAAGATTACACCAATAATATTCAACATTTCGCGAATCCGAAGACGTAGAGCTGTTGAGTAGTACTTTGTAAAATGGAATCACATGTAAGCCTAAATTTTTCGGAATTGAGCGGAGTTGCCCTTTAATGGTTTTTTGGTTGTTTAGTTGATTAATTGGTTTAACATTATTGCCAGCACAAGAATAAAAGAATAATTCCAATTTTTACAATATGTCCACGAAACGCATAAATTAATAAACGCTGCTCTCACTACAACAACCCAAAGACGGGATCCGAGTCAAACAGCTGAAGTTTGTGTGTGTGTGTTTCTATAGCACCGCGTGACGGGTAGGGTTTCATATTACATCCAGTGTTTGACTGTTTGTCTATCTTGGTTACGATGTCAGAGTTTTTCATATGCTAAAAAGAAAACAAAATTATACTTTTCTGGAAAGACTATTATGGGTAAATAGAGTATTCTCGTGATCTTGGCGTTAATTGGATGCATATATTGCCGCGATTTGTATTAATAATAATATTAAAATTCACATAGTTGAATAAGTAATTTTTCAAGCTCTAATATAATTTGTTGCTTACGATCTAATTTTATATGCGCGAAGAAATAAGACAATTAAAAGTGTACTAATTATTATGACTGGTGCCAATTGCAGCATTTTTAATTACAAATAAAATAAAAATAGTCTAAAATCAATGAAAACATTCTAGCTAATGTGAGAAATCCATATAAAATTATATTAATTGTGGGTAAATTATATTGTGCTATCAAAGTCGCGACTTTCGACAATCGGCGAAACGTCCAAAGTCGCCGCCAATATACTTCCAGACCAAATGCCCAAAAATAAAAAAATAAAAAATAAACTTTTTTTAATTACTAGTTTTTTTATAACATTTGTTTTCTTTTGTATTTGCTCGCCGTCGTTTTGCCAATCTCATCCTTTCCAGTTCGAAGGAACGCCTACCTGCTTGCACGTCTGCTCACTGCAGCACGTTTCGTTGGCGTTGGAAGCCGGTGAAACAGTAGTGAGTTTTAACATTGCGTATACGAGCGAACTCAAGCCCTGTGTGTTTGCGTTAGCTTTGCGTGTTCCATACTCTGCGTGTGCGGAGCCCAAAGTTGCGGTTTTGGATGGCGCATGGCGATGAGGCGCACGCACAACTTGGGGCACGCAACTCTAGCGCTAACGCACACCGCTTGCGTTTGCTTCGATACGCAATACTAAAACTCTCCAGTAAGGTAGAATCCCACACCGGCTGCAGCACTACGTTGGGACACTGAAGAGTGTTGTTTGCGTTCGGAAACGACATTTTGCGAGCCATGATCGCGAGCAGTTCCGCCATGCCCGCTGAGCAGGAGAATCGGGGGACCCTCACTAGAGCGCTTCCCGTTTCCGCCGCGGGAGGGCGAGCGGCAGTGTTCTATGGTAGAACCCTATTCTATGGTGCATGGAACGCGTCTCCGTCTGGTGTGTCGCGTCCACAGTGGTCGCGTCCAAGAAAATGGTCCCTCGATTTCCGCCTGATGACGTCAAAACGTGTCATGCTATGTCATGCTGTCGTCAGTGGCGATCTTGGCGGTGTCCCAGCATCGTTGGTGACGCTTGTTCTGCTGCAGTTCGCTCTCCAGTGTGGCAGTCCACGGAAGTTTCGGCAGCCAGAAGCTGGGACGTCGTGACGACAGCGACACTCACGTTCGGGCTTCTCCGGCACGTCTCATCATCCCGGGTTACTCCGGCGGGTCGTGTCACGTGACAACACAGATTGAAAAACGCTGGACGCGGGTAGGTTTTGGAACGCCAAAGTAGAAAACCCTTACCCTGGAGTAAGACCGAGTAAGTTTTGGAACACGGCCCCCATCTCACTGATCTTGCTGGATCACGCATCCCCGCTCCGCGAGTGCGGCCACCGGACGGCCATCTTGCATCTCGAAAAATTGCGTTTTCGGAGCGTTGCGGAGGCTGGCGGCAGCATGTTGAATATACGTTTTCTACTCGTTCGTCGTCATTTGCTGAAGAAGTTCTTTAAAACCCTGTATAAGCCGTGAGACTTGCCAATGAGAACACGTGGAAATCTTCACGGTAGCGCAGTGCAGCAGAAAAAAGGCACAGCTCGTCGAATGCCAGTTTTGCCAGTCTCGCAGCGTGATCACAGCTTATTTCTTGGCACGCCTAAGCGCTGCGTCTCTGTGCCTTCGCACCAGTGGCGTAGCCAGGAATTTTTTCGGGAGGGGCTGAGGTGGCTGGAACGTCCATGACTTGGGGTGCGGAGATGGGGAGGGGGGTCAAAATGCATGTGTATATTATAGGGTCGGCTGAATTTCGGGGGGTGGCTGAAGCCCCACAACCGCCCCCTCCCCCTTCCCCCCCTCTGGCAATGCCCCTGCTTCGCACGCTTGGATACCGATCAAGAATCAACACCGCGTATGGATGTATTTTGGGAGTGCAATGTGCGTGAAGCCGTATGTGCCTCTGCATCAACGTCTTACTTTACTTTAACGACTTTATACTTGCGGCACTCGCGGCCCAGAAACGAGCTTAATCCAGCGTTTAGTAGTGATAAAAGAGGGGGTGAAGGTACGTCTTTTTTTCGCCATTAGACGATTTACAGAATACCGCGCACCACAGCTCATCACTGATCAGTGATCAGTGATCAGCGGTTGCGGTAAGGCGCCCGCACAATTTTTCCGTCTCTTATCTAACCCCAGCCTTGTACCTGCTCCACGAGTGGTAACTTCAGTGCACTACTGCGCTTCACACGCGCTCAGTCTTTCTGAAAATGACTGATTTAGTGGGTCTCGATAACGCTCAGCAAGTTTCTAATTGGAACCATAAGTCTATTTTGACCAAGTTAATTAGTGAATTTTAATTAATTAACCGACTTATCACTGATTAGCCACCCCCATAATGTCCCCCTGGGTGTATAACTCACTCGCACAAACCGCATAAGTGTTGCTTTCATGGCTTCTTTGTAAACAAATCTGCGAGAATAAAAAAAACAAAAAAACCCTGTATCATCTTTGCGCGACACACCTTCAGAACTTTGGTGCGGCGTCGATTCTTGATCGGTAACCAAGCGTGCAAAGGCACAAAGATGCAGCACTCTATGTGCCATGGAAGCTTTGATCGCGCCGCAAGAACGGCGACACTTGCTTTCGATGAGTTGTACCTTTACATACGGCTTCACGCACACTGCACTCGCAAAACACATCCACACGGCGTCGATTCTTGATCAGTATCCAAGCGTGCGAAGGGACAGCACTTCGGCGTGCCAAGAAGCTTTGAACACGTCACGAGACAGGCGAAACTTGCTTTTGACGAGTTGTGCCTTTTTCTTGCAGCACTGCGCTTTCGTAAAAATTTCCACGTGTTCTCAACGGCAAGTATCACGCCTCACACAGGATCTTAAAGAACGTCTTCGGCAAATGACGACGAACGAGTAGAAAACGTGTCTGTAGCACGCTGTCGCCGGCCTCTGCAACACTAGTAAAACGAGAAAAAAAACTGCATGCAAGATGGCCGTTCGGTGGCTGCACTCGCGGAGCAGGGATGTGCAATCCAGCTATTGTCATAGAGATCAGCGGGGGGAACAGCAAGAGCTTGCATTTGTGCTGCACGCTGTTGGTGAGGCGATTATAGGTACGCCGAACGTCTTCTGGATTCGCAAAAGCCTTGAAGATTGACGGCTAAAATAATCCCTGGAGAAGGGGAACAAGAGGGACAAAGGGCAAACACAAATCTCCAAACACAGCTACGTGACTGGTGCACGACCGAAAAAATCCGCCTGGTCAGGGTATCGAACCCGGGACCTTTCCATTTCCAATGGAGCGCTCTACCGAGCTAACCAGGGGTTAGACGTCAGTAGAGCAAACAGGTTTAGGTCAAAAACCTGTTTGCGTTTCGGCATTTCGGGCGCGTGGAGAAGAGGTCGATCGGCTTTGCCTTCAAGACCGAGATGGTCATTCCGGAATGACCCGCGACATCTTGGACTTTGCACGCAGAATTCCAAATCTCTCGCTGTCAATATTGCTCTAAAAGTTTTCTTTCGCATTAAATTTATTTTTTGACACATCTCAACCAAACTGTTTAAAAAAACTTTTTTTGGGGGGGGTTCTTTAAAGGGATGTTGATGCTGAAGGTTATTTTGAGCACGACATGTGAACAGTGCAATAGATGTAGTATTTACAAGAATGAAGAAATTAATACTAAAGGAGTATTCTAACCGAATGCATTAAATGTGCATGCCAAACAGTATGCAAACTGCAAGGAAAAGAAATGTGCACGGTGTATAGGTTAAAAACAATGATTTTTTAACAAAATTAAAAGTTTTAGATGCGGAGCATCTCTTGCTCGGGTCTATGTCCCGCGGCGTCATAGTCCACACTCACACTACGCATGCGCAACTCTCCTCCTTCCCTCTCTCCAACAGCTGCGCGTTACTCTCTTCGCTCTCTCTCTCTACCAGCTGTGTGCACTGCGCGTGCGTTCGCTTCTCCTCACACCGCGTGCGCACGCGCAACTCTCCCTCCTCTAGTCTTCTCTCCTTCAAGTGTGAAAAAAAATAAACGGCGAGCGGCGAGCGTTTTAAGTTTCTCTGCCGCGAGCCGCGACGAAGGCTCGCGTAGGGGGTAACGCTAGGGCAGTCGGTGGCGCCATCTCTCGACGTCAGCACACAACTGACTCTTTCCTCGGAACCAACACGATGCTCCGCATCACCCCATGGTTCCCCTTGGGAAGATGGTGTAATTTTTTTGAGTTTCAACACAATACCCCCTCCTCCGATATGCGTCCTGCTTTGGGGCCCAAGGAATATGCTCACTTCACCTCAATGCGCTTGTTTTACAAGCAGCGCCAAACATGCCAATGCATGAGGCATGTGTGGCCCTTGGAAGCAAACGGCAGCGTGCACTGAGCACCCGGTCGTGGCACGTGTCAGTGCGCATTAGCAGAACACTGGTTGACGGTACTTGTAAGAAACGCAAGGTGTGAATTTTATCAGATCTGTACCATAAAGTGCGGAGTCAAAGTGTCATCCAATGAACTTACCTCATTCAAAAAAAAAACAAAAAAAAAACTGTTTCAGGCAATCTACGGCAGCATTTCGTGGAGATTGCAGGCCGTGTGCGAAATGCTGCCAACAGGTGCCGAAAGCGTCGAGGGCACGCCGGCGCAAGCTTAGCAGACAATTTTCTGAAAGTTTTGACTACCTTCAGCAAGGTGCGACTATCTCTAATATACAGTTTTCTATGTTAGATATCTTTTTAAAATAAACTAAATACGAAAACAGGTGTTTAAGTCCCTCAGGGCCCCCATTTCCTCTATGGAAATGATCGGTCGAGGCGCCGCATCCTGTTGTGCCTCACATATTGCACCATCTGTCGGCAGCGTATACAATAGCAAGCCGATAATTGGGGTTGTGTGGATAGTTGGTGGTCAGCCATTTCAAAGTTGCGATGAGTCACTCGCTGTAGATGACCCCAGGCTAGCAGTGCTGTACAACCGCTAGCCTGGGGTCTTTAACGTGCACCACGCTGTAGTGATACACAACCGCACGCCGGTACGATGTTCATCCAGATCGAAACGGGCAGGGGTGGGGATCGAACCCAGGATCCCTGGGTTCTGCAGCACAAGCTTTCGCTCCACGTGCTCCGAGCTGGTGTGCGCCAGTCCACTCGGCCACCAATCCCCCCAATAGAAAGCCCCATATGGCATTGTCTGCGAAATGGTGCCATAAAGTGCTCACAACAGGTTTTCCTTTTTTTTTAATGCGAAAGCATTAGCTGTTCAATGGAGCGAGCCGCGCCAAGCGGCACCTTAAATCCTTTCTCTGAGTGAAGCCAGCTCCCAGGTATGAAATCATGCGAAAAGTTAGCCAACGGCACCTAAATTCCCCAGTACCAAAGGAGCGGAGTAAAGGTGACTGATTTTCGGCTTTACTCCTTTTTGCTGGCGCGCGTCGACGAGGCTCCCTTGGCCGCTGCGCGCTCAGTTTCAATGACCGCTCACCCTAGGTGCTGCGTGTCCGTCAGCGCGCCGTTAACACGGAGCATCCAAGGTTAGCGCATTTAGGAGAACGCACGCGCTGACCGGCAACGAAAAGTATGCAGTAGACGAAATAAGGGAGCGGACGAGCAGCTTGGATGCTTTCGCTTTCACAACTCATAAGAAGTGCTTAGGTGTACCTCGAGCCTTTTTGTTTAGAACGAGAGCAAGTTTATTTGTTGATATTTTGACTCCAAACTTCCGCCACCTAGCCGCACCTTTGTAGTAAACCGCAGCGCACTACGTTGAAAAACCGATTTTTGCGGTCCGTAAGTGAGTTCAATCCCTTCGGCCCTCGCGGTATGTAGAGACAATGGCGTGCCAACTTGTTTTTGAGTGGGGGGCAAACCAGACCCCCCCCAGGGCCGGGGGCGGTGCCCTTGGTATCCCATGAAAGCTGCCGACCAGTGTTTGCCCTGCCCAGTGGCGGCTGTTTCAGAGGGGGCAAAACAGATGCCTTGCCCCCCCAACCTGAGAACTGGGGGGCAAGCGCCCCCTTGCACCCCGTTTGGTACGCCCATGTGTAGAGAAGCAAGATATATGTACGTGCATCGTAGATCAGATATCTTATCAAGATGTATACGTTTCAAACGCCAAGAGCATTGCTTCTTCCTCCAGCAACCAAATCTTGTACGAAGGACTTTGCACAATGTACGAGCCATGGGCATAGTCAGGGGGTGGAGGGGGGTGGGGGGGGCTTATGGGGTTTTAGTCCTCACTGAAATTCAGCCGACCCTATAACACACACATGCATTTTGACCCCTCCTCCCCCTCTCTGCACCCCAAGTCATGGACATCTCAACCAGCTCAACCCCCCCCCCCCCCCAAAAAAAAAAAAAAAAAAAAAAAATTCATGGCTACGCTACTGGTATGATCAATGCACAAACTTCCACTCCAAGACTTGCTGCAAGAAGCTGTACGCATCGTGGAAGCCTAGGCTAAGGAGCGCGGGCTAGCCTGCTCTCAGGAAAAGTCGAAGCTGCTACTCATGGCCAGCACCACGGTGAAAACTTTTTCACGCATCACACTGCAGGTCACAGTATAGGAGCTGTGCTTCAAAACCTGTGTATTCCATAGAATGTGCACTGTAGTTACCATAGCAGCTGTCCCCAAAACAGAGGCATGTTGAGTGACAGAGGGCAGACCTTGTGGGGGAGAGGGGTACTGCTCGTGGAAGCAGAGTCTGTGGGCAGTTCAGTGGTGGCATTTATCCGATGCGGAGGTTCCCTCTATGTGCAAGCCAAAGTAAGGTCAGTTGTTGAAATGTCGTTCGAAGGGACAACCGTCCAGTGAAGAGAATGCCATTAGTTAAAATGGTGTTTGCCCATATTAACCCCTCCTGAAACTCTTGTAGAATTATGTCTTGTCAGTGAGTATGTGGAAGCCACTGGGGGGATACAGTCAAACCCGTTTATAACGAACAGCAGGAAATGCTACAATCAGTTCGATATAGCAAGTAATTCGATATAGCAAAAAACATTTACAACGAACTTCCATGATGCGTTCGTTGTAAGGCGAGAGCTTCTCTTTCTTTCTCAACTCTTCGCTTCTGCCTTGTAACAATGCGCGCTGGGAAGATCTTTTTTCCTTTTTTGCATGTGTGCAGAGTTTGTTTTTTAGCTTATCTCTCCTGAATCGCTACTCTTTGTGGGCAACCGTTTTGAGATGAAATGGTTTTTCTTTTATTCTGTGCTTGCATGCAGTGTATTTTTTTAGCTTTCTCCCCTTCTGAATCGCTTCTCCTCGCTCAGTTATGTTTGCAACTTGAGCTTTTGGAACTTTCTTTTTCTCCTTTTTTTGGGGGGGAAGGGACAGGCTAGAAGACGACTATTTGCGCGTTTTTGGAAACCTTCCCGTGGGGAAACAGTTCGATAGAGCCAATATGTTGTTCGCTATGAAAATTACTTTTTACATGCATTTTTATTTAAATTTTCTCCGAGTTCGATATTGACCATAATTTGCTGTACATGGGTTCGTTCTAAACGGGTTTCACTGTAGTAGGGTAAACCAATAAAAAAATTGATTTTGCAGTTTTAGTGGTAAAACAATTATATGCAGTCTGAGGAACAAAACCATAAAGCAGCAAGCACGAACAAACATTCAAAGGCTCTAAAATATGGTGCCAAAATCCACACCTCCTGACCATTTGCCACTATGTGGAGACATAAAAGTGTGTTTTTCTCAAGATGGCATTTCTACAATTTTGGGAACTTTGGTGTAATTTTATAAAGAAACTACTTATGCAATTACACCACAATTTTCACAGATATAGTAAAATATCTTGCCAACAGTTTGAACCTAAAAATCTCAACAATTCAACATATTTTAATGTTTAAAAAACATTTAACAAAAAAGTTCCACTCTTATGGCTTATGACAAGAATATTTTTTTATTGCATGCTGCATGTTCAAACTTATTTTTCTTAGGTTCAGTTTAAAGCTAGTAACATGTGGAAGATAGATGCCAAATTAAATGAGCATCCCATTTTTTGTTGCTGAGAAGAGGTACATTGAATACTGGAACGCAGTCTAAGATTTGACACTCTGTTACTAAAAATATTTAAAAAATGCTTTAGTGAAAAAGCAACAGAAAGGTAATTCCAAGGAGCAACCATTCAATACATAAAATTTCACAATAACATATACTACAGTAGTTTCTGATACAAAATTAAAGCCAAGATGACCTGTTTACCATACCATTAAAGGGGCGGTGAAACAATTTTCTGAGTTAGGCCAAATAATTACGGGAATCGGTTTATGTTTCCATTTAGAAGGAAGAGCAGCCACCCATTTTTTCTTGCATGCACTAGTTTTTTTTTTTTTTAATAATTAAACACATCAAAGGTTGGGGTACTCCTCAACTCTCACACCGTCTTTTGGGTGAGGTGTGCGGTGACCAAGTCACTGGAAGTACACATCGCGACACTGTTAGCGCGAACACGACATCGGCGCATTTTAGCATTTTACTTCTAAATAGTATTAGCGAGCACGAAATGTTATCGCTTACATTATGGAACTAAATGAGCTCTTTCTGTAGCAATAGTAACTTGGATGACATCCCTTGGTTTCAAAGAGAAAAACTGGAAAAACCGGCGATCGCTTGTTCGCGCTAACAGTGTCGCGCTCTGTACCATGGTGGTTCTGTCTTCAGGACCCTCAGCCCTTCCTCCGTGATTGTTGACATTTCAAGGTCCGATTCGGCTACAAGAGAGCACCACACTTGCTTAGCATCGTTGAAGGCTCCGAGCTGTCCAAACAAAAGATGGCTCGCCCCGGGAGCGATGAGAAGGGTAGCGGCGAAGAGGGAATGATTTTGTCGACTTCCATTAGATGGTGCCCGAAAACTTTCATACTCCCAATGACGCAAAACTGTGGTTTCCATGATCGCCACGCGCAGCTGCAGATCGGTTGTGCCAAGATAATATAAAACTTGTGCCAAGATAATATTTAAAAAAAAGCAGTGCAAACTGCAAATTCTTTTAATGTTAAAAATGTTGCACTGCCCCTTTAATTTTTTAGTTGCATTTCCTTTGAAGCTTTATGCAGTAACACAGTACAATGCCACCCTCGCAGTCATTTCACTAAACTGCAGATGCACTACATAACAAAGGCCGGGATGTCATGTGCTGGTAGGTATTGTAGTCGCCTCGAATTTAGATAGTTCAGATATGTGCCCTCCCAACAGTAAACAATTTGCAGGACTGGCATTCAAAAGCAGGCCTGTAGTTCCAGCCACACACTATAAACAGAGGCAGCAGTTGTGCCTGGCCCTAGAAGATTTTTGGAGTTGCATGCATACTTACAGTCTTCAATGAAAATCAAAACAGCCTTTGTTACAGGCCATTGCATTGAATCAGGTGGATATGGCCGTAGTTTTGAACATTTTCACTAGTAACATGGGTGAAAAAGAGTGCTCGGAAAATATAGACAAGAAGACACAGTACCAGAGAAGTGCTAGCTAGCTTTTTTTGTGAATGCTGTTTTTCTACAATGTCCAACATATAACAACTAGCAGAGTTTTCCACAGCATAGAACAAATGCAAGTTTATGTTGTCACAAATGAATGCATAAATCCGATGGCTCATCACTGAGGCAAGCCCTGTTGCAAGGCGATTCTGGTTTAGTTGAATGTACGTAAGAAGACGTGCAGCGAGAGGCACGAAACTTGGAAATCAACAGTTTATTGTCCACATCACCAGTCTGCGCTGTTGTTGGCCAGGTAGTCTCTGCGGCCAATGTTGGATGCTTGCTTGCTCTGCATAGCCTCCAACTTGGGACAGTCTGTGATCCGATGACCCAGACCCCCACAGTAGGAGCAGCCACGTTCCTCTGTGAAACCAACAAAAGACCACTATGCATGAAAATGCATCGTTACCCTCATTGTGCATAAACATCTTCAAAGGAGAAGAACCTAGTCCCATCACTTGATTGCCCCATGATATGTGACAAAGTTTGGCCATTATCCATGAAAATTTCTAGATGAGCCAAATCTCAACATAAATGAAATGAAAAATTAACAAATAAAAAGAAATAAACTAGGAATGGTCGAATACCGTAAAATACCGAGGAAGCGCCCACCTCACTTTTACTGAAAAACTGGGTTAATCTAGACATGGGCGCTTGACCAGTAAATCGGTAAAAACCAGGACGCGGCCATGAAGAGCTTTGAAGGCAGGGTGAACGGAATCGGAGAAAGCACATTTATTATCACATGATATCCCCGTCATTGTCGCTGGTGGTCTTGTGGCTGCTGCAATCAGATGATATTTTTGGCTGATGCCAGCGCTTTGAAGGGGCTGGGCGGTTAACATATAATTTTCAGAATTCCCAAGTATGGGAAATGTTAATAGTGGGCGCTTGTCCAAAGTGGGCGCTTCCGCGGTATTTTACGGTACATGAAATTTTGAATATGAGTAAAATATTAGAAATTTAACATTCAAATTCGATTTGTCATCAGTATTTTTAGAATATATATTCTACATGCTACAAATATTTGAAACTAACAGAATATTTGAGAATGCATCTGCAAGCACTAGTTATGCTTTTGGTTTCGGTGAGCATTGCTCACCGAAACCATCCAATAGACGATGCAGTAGCGGTAATACAGTGCAACCCATTTACAATGATACCAGATATAACAACGTACTGGTCTTAATGATAAGTTTCTAGACTAGAAATGCTCAGTTTCTGGTCCAGATATAACGATTGAATTTTAGGGTTTTCTCATTATCGTTATAAGTGGATTATACTGTATGCGGCTTTAGCGTTTCTTTACAACTATTTTATTTATTTACTTTCAGGGCCCGAAGGCATTACAGAGAGGATTAACCTGCAATTCAACCGATTTTACTACTATACCATTGTGCGTCTAGGGTTCTGTTGGTCACTGCGAGAGCGAGAGTGAGATTGAATTTGCCTCCTATGGAGCGAAAGTAGATAGTGTTCGTAGACGGCTTATCTGCTAACGCGAGCCAAGAATGCAAATCGTCTGCTACGAAGAGCCATTCGCAGACGAAAATAAGACAAGATAATCTTGTACGTCGTCTGCTAACAGATCGTAAGAAAAGTTGATTGTCTGGTATGAACCGAGCGCCGTGGTGGAGTGAGATCAGAAGCAGGCTGAAATTGTGATTGTCTGCTATTTCGTGCTCGAAGCCATTACCCACTCGTGCTTCGTTTACAAATCTCAGGTTGTTCTGCTGCCATAAACAAGCTGACATTGACCGGTGATGAAGGAGTACCAAGGATAAGCCCATCAGAGGCCACAAGACCTTTCTTACTATTTTTGTGTTTTTTTCCCCCCTCAATTCTGAGCTTGCGATTGGGTCAAAAATTTCTCGTTGGTTGATTAGATGCAAGCTGTGGTGCCATACCCAAGCAGCAGCCAAGAACACTCTCACTCACACCATGACCAAAATAGGAACCATGGCATTGCCACGTCCAAGCAGCAGCCAAGAACACTCTCACTCTCACCATGACCAAAATAGGACCCATGGCGTTGTGCTACTTTGCCCGCCCGTATTATTGTGAACAGAGAAGATTGCAGTGAACCGTCTGCAAAGCAGGGGAACGAATGAACATGGTTAAAATTGTGCACAAATCGAAAGGAACAGAGGAGAGAGAAGAGACAAGCGCAATCCTTTCTATTTGTGCGCAATTCTAACCATGTTCAATCATTACCAACTTGTTCAACTAACCACCTTACTACAGGGGAACGAAGGGGAGACGGCACCAAAAAAGAAAAGGGAGGAGCACCATTCGGAAATACTTTGCAAGGGCAATGGCATCCACCAATGGCGTAATGCACAACATGCGACTCAACACCAGAATGCTCCTTGTCAACCACCTGAAACTGCATCCAGCGTTTCGTGACATACCCACAGATTACTGTGGGTATGTCAGGAAAAGAGAAACCAATCCTAACGGACTTTGTGCGCCATACCGAGCCTTTGTCAGAAAAGAGGACGTGCGCTTTTAATACTTCTTAACTACAAGTTTGGAGTTCCAAAATGTGAAAATAGAAATGCTGTGGAGAATAAAAGCATCTGCCTTTGACTATTTGATATTCAACGTTTTGTAAACTGTCAAATGGAAAATACTATACGAAAGTTCACCCTTGCTCAAGCTTACACAACCACTTCTCTCACTTTCCATTAGTATTTCTACTATTTCTCACTTACAAACCATTCTTTTAAATCATCCAATGAATGTATAGAAATTCTGAGTAACACTAGGAAAAATTTGTTGTCCCAAGGGCATTGTAAATTCCCAAGTTCTGAATTGAATGGATGCTTCGACTTTTTATGTCACCTGTATCACACTTGTTTTTAATTGTATTGTACAGAAGTACCACACACTTCCTGTCTTCATGCTGCCTCTTATGTTGCTGTCTGGGGAGTCGCTTTTTCTTCTCTGCTTCCCGTCGCAAAACAAAGAATTTGAAATGGATTTGAATTCGACCAGAACAACAAGCTGTGGGTTTGGCTTGTTCCATCTCGGCCACAGAATTGCAGTGCCCAAAGTCATTAGTTGGTCTTGCAAGCTCGCCAGAGTCCTGCTCAAAACCTCCCCAGTCTTTGTTTTCGCTTCTCTCCGACAGGCGACCCAAGAGCTTCAGGGGGAATCCCCAGGGGTGTTTTATAAATTTCAGTTCTTGGGGCGTAAGGTGGCACTGAATCCCCATAGCCAAAGTGAGTGTTTCTCAAAAGCTATCTTCATTGCGTTCAAGTAGTACACTTAAAATTGGCAGAAAGGAAATCGGCCAGTTACATGACATGGATTGGTGCACGTGGCAACTCAGGTTTGCTGTTGGGGTCAAACAACAAAAGGAGGAAGCATATTGACTGCGATTCTTACAAATCGGAAGCAATGCGAGTCATGCTGCGATAAAATAAAACAGCTCTTTCACCTGTCCCTCTTACAAGTGAAAACTGCTGGATCAGAATTTTGACGACAGTGCTCTTGGTCTGGTCCAGTTTCTGGGAACTGGAGGCCCCACACATCTCTTTGCACTCACCTCCGAGCTCCAGGTACTTCTCGTTCTCCGACTGCAGGGCCAGCAGGAATGGGGGCACCTTCTGCTTGGCCTCCAGCAGCAGGTGCTTCATGTCCAACAGCACAGACTCGTCTGCAAGGGACATCTCGTTCACTGTCGCAGCATTCACACTGTATCATGGTCACGTTTTCGGCTCGCACCACAATACTATGCATGTGCAAAATTAGTAGCGTGTAGTTGGTCCCCAGAAAAACTATAATCAAGGTTTCACCAATGTTTAATGAAAGAATTTTAGCATTTCCAGGCATTTCTAGGAGGTACCTGGGTTTTTAAAAACCCAGGGATGCTGGTACAGTATATATCAGTTAGGAACTTTGCTTTCAAGAATATTTTATTGTAGTTCAGTCACAACCATTGTAAACTCAACAGTTTGAAAACACGTCCGCTGTTGACCCTATCAAGTTTGCTGGCCCCATTTTTCACGGGAAGAGAGCTACTACGTCTTGAAATTTCACCAGCTAAAATGCAGCACCTAAATGCTCATTCCAAAGAGTTTGACCTTTCTATGCACAGGTGCCAATTTTTCTGGCTCGTTTTACAGTGCTCGAGTCCCTTACAGACACCCCTATTTGCATCCAGTATTTTGGTCCATTGGAATATGCAAGAACTATTCATTTATGACTGAGCTGGAAACAATCCCATTACATCCACAGTCAAAGCTACATTCTTTGCACACCCCTGACTGCAATGCGCGACGCCTCAACTTACCACACGCCTTGTTGATGAATGTTGTTGCAATGCCCATCCGGCCCGAGCGTCCCGTACGCCCAATGCGGTGAACTAGGGAGAGGAAGCGTGTGGCAGAGATCACCGTCTGGCCAATCCAAAAATGGGTGACAGTAGCAACGGATAGATGGATATTGACAATCAACCGGTTGAATATTGAAAGATGCACCCATAAGAACAATAAAAAATGCAACCCAAACTGCTCAAAAAAAAAAAAATTATAAATATTGGGTTTTGCACGCCAAACCAACAGAAGGCATCTGGCACGTCCCAATGAATGACTCAGACCAAGGGTTCTGAAACTTGAAGATCTTGAGGAATACCTATCTCTCTTGATTGACAGCCTAGCCCTGCCTGATCTAGGCACTGATTAAATATAGCAGCGCAGGAGCCTACAGGCCTTAGAGACAGTAATAAACATGCCAGGGAGTATTTGGAAAACAGTTATACATGAATGGATGGTTCAGATATTCTTATAAATTGACTAAACTGGAAGAAAACCAGTGCTAGGAAGTACTTTAAGTACATTGTACTTAAAGTATTCAGGTAGGTTTAGAAAACTTGAACTTTCCTTGAAGTACATTTTTTTGAATATGTACTTGTACTTCATTTAAAGTATTTTTTTTTTTGGCAGTTTCCAAGGAAAGTACAACTCACGACTTTCAAGTACATTATTTAAATTTGGTCTTGTTAAATTTCTACCACAAAATTATGCGTCAACAAACAAGAGCGTTATAAGTTGATTGTGTTAAATATTTTATCAGCGAGAGTAAAACAACTACTCTGTGACCACTTGACTTTATCCAATATTTGCCGCCATTTCCAAAAACAACTGATGCAGCCCCAATTACCCCTGGCTAAGATGTAAAAAAGACATTATGATAAAAAAAAGGTTTATTATTTGATTTAAATCAAATTAATTTGAATTATATCACTATAGCCATAAAATAGGGCTTTTTAATCACTAGATTATTTTTAAACATGACAGGTTGATTGGTCAATCTGTCCGATCACAAAAAACAATGCACAAGAATCACTGTAAATTTAAAGTACAGTT
The DNA here is from genome assembly GCA_037355805.1 of Ixodes ricinus. Taxonomy (NCBI): domain Eukaryota; kingdom Metazoa; phylum Arthropoda; class Arachnida; order Ixodida; family Ixodidae; genus Ixodes; species Ixodes ricinus. The sequence goes on from JAZHYW010017204.1 coordinate 198,766, forward strand.
TAATTAACAACTTTTCATTGATGTAATTTCAGCCATACTAAAACAAAAACAGCTTGATATTTTTCGGTTAATGAAAAAGTTTAATTTGCTTCTTCTGTGTTCTGATTTTCTTTCAATAGGACATTACTTTTCTAGTGTTAGTTTCTTCCTTCCACATTCTTATTCACTTGGGATAGGACACTATGTAACTGACAAACAAAGTACTAAATGGTAGAAAGAAAGCTCAACGTTCTGATTTGCTCAGAAGACCACTGCTTTGTGCTTGTGTTCAACTTGATATGAATCTTCCTTGCTCGATGATTCCTTGATTTAAATACAAAACAAATGCACATAGAGAGCATCAAATAATAGACAAGCGATACATCAAAAAATATTTTTGCAATTATTTTTGCGGAAAAGCTTTCATTTAAATTATCATAGTAAAACTGGCCCGATTTAAATGATCTTGATTTTTATTCTCCACCATGCCCCAGGGACAAACCAAAAAATAAACAAGAAAAAACACTGTATAGGGGAATAGAAAGGCACCATGAAATGTGTGTTAAAAATACTTATACTTTACTTGGAAGTACTTTTATTTATAGTACTTTACTTTAAAGGGGCACTGACAGGTCAAAATCATATTTTTCTTTTAGTTATCTGAAACGGTTGAAACGATGCCTGGACATTACCCCCAAAATTCGAAGCTTGGGAACTCGGTATATGTGAAGTAAAGAAACAATTTCCAAACGCTGAATTTGAAGTTCTCGCGCGATCCGCGCCAGTGCAGTGACGTCAAAGATTAAGTCATCCTGTAACTTGAGTTCCTCTGCCGCCTCCGGCCTCCGAAGCATCCCGGCCGGAAGTGTCGAGTTCTCCCGCGCCCCGCGATTAACCGCGCTTCTCCGTGCATGCTGCCTATCACTGTGAGCAGACAATGCTTCCCTTTCGAGTTTAAAGTTCTTTTAGGGCCCTTTCAGCGATCTTAAATTCTTTGAAACAGTGTGAGGTCGAAGAGGACGTGCAGCAAACTTTTGTAAGCGACGTGAGGGGCCATGTGGTGCCGCTGCTGCGTGAACGGCTGCCCCGGCAAAGTCTAGCATCGAAACTGGGTTTGCGTGCACAGGCACCAAACCCAGTTGTTTTGACTCGTTTGACAATTTCCTATTCGAAGTCCGAGAGGTCATCTGGCACCGAAATGAGAACTTTGTCCGATGCTCCGACTCCCCGATCATTCCTACATGTGCGAGCACCGCCATGTTTTCCAAGGAAGGGTAAAAAGCCGGGAGACATCATTTCCAGACTTCGATTTTCAATATTTCAAAAGAAATATGCATTCGTGACGTCACTGATGATGTCATCAATGATGATGACGATGACGATGCAGATGCCGATGACGTCATCAGTGACGTCACTGATGACGTCATCAGGGACGATGACGATGCGGATGCCGATGACATCATCAGTGACGTCACTGATGACGTCATTGGCATCCGCATCGTCATCGTCATCATCATCACGTGACCTCGGGGCTCACGTGACCAGGGGGTCACGTAACCTGGGGGCCACGTCACTGATGACGTCATCGGCATCCGCATCGTCATCGTCATCATCATCACGTGACCTCAGGGGTCACGTGACCTGGGGACCACGTGACCTGGGGGACCACGTGACCTTGGGTCACGTGACCTCGGGGGTCACGTGACCTGGGAGGTCACGTGACCTGGAGGTCACGTGACCTCGGACGGTTACGCCGACGGCGACGGCCGACGGCAACGGCGACGGCGACGCCGCTCAAGCTGGAAACGGGCGCCTAAGAGCTGCGCTCTAAAAAAGAACCTTTGGGGTGTCAGTGCCCCTTTAAGTACATTGCACATGGAGTACTTACTACTTTACTTCAAGTACATAACCTAATTTACTTTGTACTTTACTTCAACTACTTTTAAGATGTACTTTACTTAATACTCATAGAACACTTTAGCTAGGGGCAGGGACAGCCGAGGAAATTCGAGAGCTTGGGGAGCCCCTGAGGGCACCCTAGGGAAAATTTGGATTCCTAGGAACCCAGTTTGAGAAACTATGATTTAGGTCACCTAGGTCTAGTTCATGGGTTCTTCAACCAAAATCTCAATTACACGGTGCTTACAACTCATTAAGCCTCTACAGATTTCAGGCATCTCAGTTGGGATTTGAACCTCAGTGCTTTGCCTCCAAGTCATTACAGCAACTGCTATCATTAGCTTTTAGGACTCTAAGAACATATTCACAATCATTATACACATTGAAAGCCCCAAGCCATCACTAACAGTCTGAAGATTAAAGGGTAACTTTGCCAGTCTTTCAGTATGGAAACACAATAGCCGTGTTTGATTTACTTACACCTCCTGCACCGGTGCAGGAAAGTGTAGGGCGGTGCTCTTCCGGTCATATCTAAATACACATAACAGAAGTAGACAACCCTACACTTTTCTGCACTGGTGCAAGAGGTGTAAGTAAATCAAATGCAGCTATTCTTATTCTCTTTTGTGATGTTTCTGATAGAGTTGGGACAACTTGAATTTGAAGTGGTCCAGCATGAAAGACTAAGGCAGGATACAAGAATCTCAAGAAAAGTGTTTCATATAACCTAGTCATTTTCTTTCTATGTTTTATTCAGACAATACACTACACAACATGTAAGTCCTTTGAAGGAGAAGATGACGATAAAATGCAAAGATAACAAAGAAACAAAAAAATAAAGCAGCAAAGTTTTGAGAGCATATACAAAGCATGCCAAATGTAAGGTTGGTGTTGCAGCTAGCATGGTGTGTTATAGCTAGGATTTCGTGTTTTCGAAGATTATTTTTCGTGAAATTCAGAGGGCGTTTGTCTGAATCTATTTTTCGCTGAAAAATTTGGGGTTTATCGGAGTTTATTTTTGCTAGATTCCCAATTCTCAGAAATTCTTAGTTTATTTTATTGTAATCCCAATTTTTAAAAATTACAAAAACAATATTCCGTAAATTAAGTTTGGGTACCATGGTCCATTGTCCTGAAGGAACCTTGAAGAGCTAAAAGGCAGATCCCTTTTGTCAGCAGTTCGAGATTTCAAAGGAAACTATATAGTGGCATCTCCCCAGGACCACTGACTCTGTGCTCTTAGAGTTTATTTGTAAAACACAGTCTTTTTTTGCTTTTCTATTTTGTCGTTGTCACCTCGGAATTTAGTTTTTCGGATAAATCCGAATTGACGGGATAAATCCGGATTAATGGAAAATTTACCAGCGAGTGCTTTTAGGATTTTTTCAAATTTATCCAAAAAACACGGAACCCTAGTTATAGCATGGTGTGCTATTGGGGAGGAGAAATAACCGCCGCACCCCAAGCAGCTCCGAACACGCGTCCCCAGCATTTGTGTTTTCCCGTCGCCCGAGCCACTACGGCTGGCGTTAACAATGCACCATGCACTGTGCACCTGTCTAGCACTTGCTCAGCACAAGGACCGAAATGGGTCAAGCTGCTATCCTCTGACGACTACTTTCGGGAGAGATCTGGCATGTCGCGTCCCGCCAACGTCACTCCGTTTATTGTGAACACATTTTATGTGACATAAAGAATAAAGTCCACAGGCCTTGTGTTGGGTAGACACCAAGCTCTGGGGAAAACATGCGAGACAGAGCAACCCCTATAGTATAATCTCCTTGCCAATAGTCTTCGAGCGAGCTGAAGCTACAAGCACAAACATGTTGCCCTGAACAATGCTTGCAATGCACAAGCATACATGCTCGGCAGGGACGTTGAAAGCCTAAAGCTCGCTCTTCTAGCGTCTACTATACTCGCATTTAATGCGAAGCGAACTCATAGCTAAAAGGCAGCAGACTCTCATTCTCTTTTACCTTCCTCAAGAGAAGAGGCAAGTCCTACGCCAAACAATATCGGAAAAGAAACTAATTGAAACCTTAGCATTAATGTGCCAAGTTTCCAAGTCTAAACCTTCCCTTGTCCCTTCTAAACAAGACAATCAGCTCTCATGCAGAATCTCACCGTAGTTCTCAATGTCCTCGGGCATGTCATAGTTTATGACGTGCTGGATGTTCTCGAAGTCGAGGCCTTTGGACGCCACGTCTGTAGCCACCAAGACATCTTTTTCAGCTCGCCGAAAGGCATCCACTGCCCGTGACCGCTCCTCTTGGTCTGCAATAGGTGCCGTCCACTGTGATGAGCAACGCTCCAGTGGATGGCCCTTTCTTAAGCGGCATCTGAGCGCACTGACCGTAAGGGCTCAAGAAAGACAGAACAGCAGGTATGCCACCTTGGGTCAGCAGACAAAGCTAGAATTTTCTCACAAAAGATGACCAGCACCATGCTTTGAAACTTCATTACTACTGCCTACTCTTGGTACCAGGAAAATACAGTTTCAAGATCTCTTTGAAAAATGTCACAAGCTCATCCTTGCCAATTGCTCTATACAAAACATTATTGTGAGCAAACAGTCATCTGGTAGGGAAAACATATGTTTTAATATCACTTACTATATTTAAATCAAACCGCAGTGGACCCAACACAAAGCCCCTGAAAATCCAAAAGTTATGTCAATAAAGTTGGACTGACAACTGCAAATAGTCGTGCACTAATTTTTAAGAGACGATTATTAATATACCCATCAAACTAATTACTAATAGTTTAATACTCAATATAATTAACCATATTTGTGAATAAAATCAGCACACCGACATGACCAAACATACAAATTCATCAAACGTTTTGCCTACCCTGCGGGAAGCACCACCAGTACGTGCGCAGCAAATGCGAGGGTCTATTTCAACACGGGGCTATTTATCCGGAATGTGCGTACAAGCTTTGGGGAGGGGGCCAGAGTTTTTGTTGCAAGCTGAGATATCCCTACGGACAACCAGGATTCCAACAGCTGCCGTGGACACCGCCTCTCATCGCTTGCCAAGGTCGTTGCAGTCGTAAAGTCGAAGTGGCCCATTGTCCAGGTGTGGCCGACCAGTCCAGTTTAGAGGCGGGTTGCGTGCATTGTATAAGTGACGTCATGCTTGTGCTCTTTCAATCGAGAGTCTCCTTGCATCCGGTTTCAGCTATGTAGGAAGCCCTGCAGTCTTTGCACGGGATCTCATAGATAATGCCTCTTTCGACGTTCACAGCGGAGGGTTCCTTCAGCTTAGAGATGCTGTTCGCTATTGTTCGGTACAGCTTGAAAACAGTTTGAATTCCAATAGGTTTCAAGATGCAGCTCAGTGACTCGGAAACGCGTGCAGGGAGTGCTACGTGCTTCGCATTGTTAGTGAAGCTAGTAACGTCACTCCACACTTCGTATTCTGCCGTTGCTGCGGCAGCTTATGCTACCGCAATCTTTAGCGAGAAACGCATGTGGAGAGCGCTACGTGCTTATCATTGTTCGGGCGCGCCTTATCATCCATCATGTGGTTTTGACACTTGTGTTGTGGTTTTCTTATTGAAACAAGTGTCAAAACCACACGATAGATGATAAGGTGCGCACAAACAATGATAAGGCGCACACAATGGTTTTCTGTCGACTACTGTTCTGTCGATAAGCATGAAAAAACCCGACCAACGAGTCACATACAGCCTCGCTGTAAAAGCCATCACTAGTGTACTTACCTTTGCCCCCATGGATAGCCACTGCCTCCACTCCTTTGAGCAGAAGGTACTCATGAATAGCATCCACATCCTGCTTTTTCTCGGCGAAGATGAGTACCTGCCAACAAAAATGCACCTGGTTCACAGACCTGTGCCACTCAAATGTACCATTGGGTATGTATGAAATGCGAACAGCGTAGCCTATGATACATGCTGCACAACCTAGAGGCAACTAGGAACTGATAAAACCATGGAGTGGAGAGAGGGGCTACGAGGGTAAATAGGCGGGCACCCTCCCGCAGCCCCCTTTCCCCCACTCAGTTTTATCAGTTCCTAGTTGCCTCTAGGTGGCGCAGCATGTATCGTAGACCACATGGTCCATTGTTCACATTTCATTCGTACCCGATAGTACAATGCCAGAAGCATGTCCCACAAAGACAGCAAAGGACCCGTTTCAAGTGCTAAGAGACGCTATGCTAGAGACGTTAACGACAGGTGACTGCTGCCTATTAATTTGTTTGATGCATTCCAGTCTTTAAAAGCGCACTGAAAAAGTTTCTGACTTCCGTCTTTCAAGAGTTCTGACTTCCGTCTTTCAAAGAGCTAATTTGATGAACACACTCAAAGAATTCTCGAAGAAATCCAAAGTATTAGCAGGCACACCCTGCTTCTATGAAGAAAACAAAATGCGATCAAGATCAGATACGCTTTCACCCTAGTGCGTCGAGAGGTGCCCAGAGGCGGCCAATGCAGCCACCATTCAACACACCCGGCTTGATATGACACCACCAAAAAACTTTCCGCAGGAGGTTCATCTGCAGGAAGTAGGCAGTTAGATAAGAAAATTTTTTGAATTGGTTTTAAATGTAACAAAAGACATCATAGACGTCGACGAAATATATTCCTCGAATTTCCACAGCCGTTCCTAGCAGTTTAATAAAGTTTACTCAGTACAGGACGGAGCGAAATGGTATTGCATTTCAACGACAATCTCCGCAGCGATTTGGGAAACAACACGGCTAATCCAGAAGCTCTCATTCAGAACCTTTGGGATCTGAATGGCAGCACATTACCAGGCTTCCAAGAAAACCTGGGGCTACGAGGTGTGCCCTCACCGGAGGGGCCGTCTTCTGCAACGTCTCAAGGAGGTGCACAATCTTGGCCTCCTGCTTGACATACTCCACCTCCTGCACCACGTCCAGGCTGGCAGCGCCCGCCCGGCCCACGTTCACCGTGATGGGCTTGACCAGGGCGCTGCGGGCAAAGTTTTGGATCTTCTTGGGCATGGTGGCCGAGAAGAGCAGCGTCTGCCGCTGGCCCTGCGTGCCACAAACATCGCATGCTGCACCCAATGGAGACGGGGACACTCTCCGTTAAAATTCTGTCCACTGGGCAGATATGGCCAGCGTTATTACCATACTTACCCGATTCTGACGCGCACCTTTTTTCATAAAAATATACCTAAAAACTGCTCTTGTGGTAGGATCGGGCACGAAACTGAAATCGGGGGCACGTTAGGATTATTATTTATTGGTACAAAACTGAGTGCACGTTAGAATTGGGTAAATAGAGTAATTTGTGCTACGTTCTGGAAGAAAAAGAATGGAGCCGACTGGATGCACCGGTAGCTGAGCAGCGCTGGTGGCGTTGGGATCCGAGAGAATTTATGGCACAAATCTCCCGTATCTTACAGGATCATCGCAAAAAAGAGAAATCAATTTGATACGACTAAGAGCTACGTTGGACTGGCAGTTAATTCTCCCTGAAAACGTGCATCTTAGAAGCCACATGTTGTTCGCTTACAAGCATGTCAGAAACTTTTCGAGCCACCAGCAGTCGCTTCACAGTCGTGTTTCAATTAGAAACTCGAGAGGCTCGGTACTCTGAGAGCATTCAATGGCTCGAGTTGTTACGCTCACCTTGAAAAAAGAGAAGATGGTACGGACGTCCTCCTCGAAGCCCATGTCAATCATGCGGTCGGCCTCATCCAGGCACAGGTAGCGGCACATGTCCAAGTTGACCATCTTCTTGTCCAGCATGTCCATGAGGCGGCCCGGAGTGGCCACCATCACATGCACTCCCCTGCAACATTCAGGAACTATCTGAACTCTTGACCTGTCATAAGACCAGTGGCGTAACTAGATATGACGGCACCCATGGCAAATGAAATTTTGCACCCCTCATGATGATAGTGATAATGACATCATCATCATCATCATTATATTATTATTATTATTATTACTCGGCTCAACGCCCCCTCCCAAGTGCCGCCCGGGGCACTTGTACCCCTCCTGCCCCCCCCCCCCCTAGTTACGCCACTGCATAGGACGTCTTTTTCTAGGCAGTACACCACGTGACAGTCGGTTGTGTATCACAAGCAAAAATTGAAAAAACAGAAACCTAATGGACCAATAGCAAAACCAGGTGTGTTTCTCTTTCTTGAGTGCATTTGGAGAAGCTCTTTGCCTAATGTTGCCTGCCGCTCTGTTGCATCAGCAAGTGATCTGCTCTTGGAGGTGCTGCCTTCAATCACTATGCTGCACCCTAGATGAAGCATTTCAACAACCATCTGACAAGTTGCAGAACCTATACTCAGAAATAGTAAAAGTAGAGTTCCGTGTTTTTGGTCTGTTTACAAACAAGTCTGTGTCTGCCCGCACCGAGTGTGGGCACTGTGCAGCGCACAAACCGGATTCGCGTAACATGAAGCGTCTACGCGTGCGAAGTGTCGACAGCAGTGCCAACTGGTGCCATGATGTCAGAGTTGAGATGGTGTATAGTCAAACCCGCATATATCGAACTCACAAAAAACCGGGAATTAGTTCAATAAAACAGTTTTAATGAATTTGACTCTCAAAAATCCACTTTCTGCTGACATATTACACAATAACAATAGTCTTGCATCTCCTGCTGCTTTTTCTTCATTGCATCCGCGATAACGATATTTTTCTATGCTATCGACGGACTCCAAAATGCTGAGGCCGCTGCCTTCTATATTCGCGCATTAGCGCCGAACTATGCCGAGAGCACGGCGCACGTCCGAGCAGGAGCACCTTTTACTGCAGAGCGCCGTTTTGCTCTGCAAGTTGGCTTTCCCCAAAGACAGGCGGCTACGTTGGGGAAAGCCAGCTAGCAGAGAGAGATGGCTTTTTTTCTTCCAAGCGGCCGCGTCAGGTGCCCGGAAGAAAAAAATACTCTTTGCGGACGGAGCGGGGAGAGGGAGCACGGGGCACCTCTCCCCTCCCTCCGCAAAAGAGATTTTTTTTCTTCTTCCGGTTGGTCGACGCAACTAGACGCGGCTGCCCGGGAAAAAAAAAAAAGATAAAGCCAGCGTGCCCTGCAAGCTGGTTTCCCCAATGTGGCCACTCGCATTGGGGAAAGCCAGCTTGCAGAGCAAAACGGCAGTCTCTTGGCAGTTCGATATATCAGTAGCGGCTGCTATTTTTGTTCGATGTAACCATAGTTTTTGCTATATATTATCATGTAACATTACTGTGCACAAAAATTGTTCGATATACGGGATAGTTCGATGTAAACGGTTTCGATATACAGTCAAACCCGTTTATAACGAACAGCAGGAAACGCTACGATCAGTTCGATATAGCAAGTAGTTCGATATAGCGAAAACCATTTACAACGAAGTTCCACAATGCGTCCGTTATAAGGGGAGAGCTTCTCTTTCTTTGTCATCTCTTCGCTTGCATGCGTGCAGATTTTGTTTTTTAGCTTATCTCCCTTTCTGAATCGCTTCCCTTTGTGGAAAACCACTTTGAAATGAAAAGATTTTTTTGTGCGTGCGTGCGTGCGTGCGTGAATCGTGTTCTTTTTAGCTTTTTCTCCTGAATCACTTCTCTTCGCTCAATTTTGTTCGCGGCTTGAGCGACTCTTTCTTTCTTTCCTGCTTTATTTTTCTTTTTAGGGGGGGCCGGGGGGGGGGGGACAGGCTAGAAGACGATTGTTTGCTCGTTTTTGGAAGCCTTCTCGGGGAAAAAGTTCGATATAGCCAATGTGTTGTTCGTTATAAAAAGTACTTTTTACATGCATTTTTATATAAATTTTCCGTGAGTTCGATATTGACAATAATTCGCTGTACGTGGGTTTGTTCTAAACGGGTTTCACTGTAGTCGGGTTTGACAGTGAGACTTTGTGATAACTTCCTTACAGTTGTCAGTTTGCTAGGGGAGGGTTCAACAATCAGTATTATTTTTGGAGTTTATATTTTGTACACCTTTGTTATCAGGCTTTTAACAGTCAAACTTCACTATCCTTTGGAGATGGGATTCAGATGGTTTTCACTGTCCGAAATGTTCCACAACTTCTTAATGTATAAGAGCATTTACAAAGTTTCTCTCGGAGTAATTTACGAGATTCAAGCATTGCGCCCAGAGCTTTGTGAGCACATGAAATGTACAGTGCTTCGAAAAGTGCTATCGGTAGTCCTAGAGTACCCAGATTTTACTGACTGGCCAGCTTAAGCTGCTGCAGAAGTTCACCTCGACAGCTTTCCAGTCTCGACTGTAAATGTACGGCCACTTGTATGGAAGGAGAGCGTTGAGTGGCTGTACATCTCGGGGGCTGTTGCGCTCTCCTTGTGCACTAAGATGTGCCCGTCGCCATGCAACTACGTGGTTACGTGAACTGCCGCCAGGCTAGCACCCCGCTCACAAAAAATGCATGGTCACACGCTCCCGTTAAGTTTGATTCTGACTAGGGGTGTAGGAATACAGTTGAACCTCTTTATAACGAACACTGATATAGCGAATTATCGGATATAGCGAATTAATCACGAAGTTTGGTTGGTCATGCTTTATTTCAATGGAAGCTCTACCTTTAAAACGAAACCGAAACCGCGAGATCCGACGCAGTATTGGTTATAGCAAAATTATTTTCGGCCGCGTACGGCTCGAAATATGTGCAATACACACAAAAAAAAAAACTAGAAAATCTATAAGCTACTGTATAAAAAGGCAGTGTTCCTAAATTCCGAGCTGACTTCCAAGATTCCGAACGCCGACGCTCAAGCGAGCACTTTGGGAGGTGACTGGCGCCATCTAGGAACTGGGTGCATAAACTCTGAAAGATGGCGCGCCAGCGGCCCCACCATTTAAGCGGCATCAAACACTAGAGTGCCAAGGCGACAGCGGTCAATCAGGGATGTGCAAATGGCGACGGTGAAGCGCAAAGCTCTCTCTCTCTCGAGACGAAAGTTAAAATTTTACGAGCGGTAGACAGCGGCCGCAAGAGGAAAGATGTTGCTCAGGACTTTAAGATTCCACCGAGCACGTTGTCTACAATTTTAACTTCGAGGAAGAAGATTGCCTGGATGGACACCGTCGAGAATTTCATTCTCCTCAATGCTGTAAAAACCCACCAGTCGCAGATAGCGTCTTTCTTCAAATAAATTGAATTGCAGACTTGAATTGAAGTGCGAGGTTACAGGTAAGGATTTGCACGTTCATTATGGGGCTCAAATTCCGCAACATCGCGTTTTTATATCTTGGCGTTATGGACGTTCGCCGCACTTTTTGCATAGGCCCGATTGCCAGAATGTTTGCGCAAATTTTTGTGTGTGTTTTTATAACGAATATTGGATATAACAAACAAATTTGCGCGCACTATGCTACTTCGTTATAACGAGGTTCGACTGTATTCGAGTTTTGAATTTGAATCAAATAATGATTGTTTGAATAATCCTATTTGATTTTCGGATTTCTAACATTGGAGTTTCGAATAATTAGATTGATTGATTAATTAATTAATTAATCAATTCACTACTACTGTTGGCCAAAAATTAAGGTTTATTCAGTAACATTCTCCATGTGGTGAAATAGTTTTTACAGGCCTGTGTTGAATCTAGATCTTTATTCAGCAGATTTAAATAAACAAACCATTTAGGCAAAAAGGAATTGGTTTTTGAATTTCTCGATCGAAGCTGTTATGGTACAAGGGCTAGGTGACGCAGGACGTCACCCAATTGAAACAGATCAGTCATATGTCCATTCATTTATCCAGCACGTGACGCGTATCCACACGTGGATGGGTGGACACATCCGCGAGCTGTCTTCTCTTTGTCGGTCAAGTGTAGTCATTAACACCAATTTTTTGTTCTCGTGCACTTCTCTTTGTTTTGCGTGCCCTGCAAAAAAATAAACAAAACATTTTTTTTAACTTTTACTGTAAAGTTTTGAGAGAACACCCGCCCCCGAGAGATCGCCCATCAGTTTTCTGGCTAAATATCTGTAACATAAAAATTCCAAAAGCATTGCCCATCCCGATTATCGTCGGACGTCACGCAATGTCCGACGGGAATCACCTTTGTTGCGCGATCTGCTGTACCGGTATGTCTGATAAGCGAGTTCATAGCCAGTTCCTGCATTTTTGTGTGCGATATTGGCTCCCGTAACACGTGAGTTGTTCCCGCGTGTATATTGCATCGTAAAATGCGAATCTGCTGCGTCCGCGATCTGTGGTATCCGTTCCCGTGACATGAGAGTTTGTAAGCAGATTTCCGCATTTTTGTGCGCGACTTGCACGCGCGATATCGATTCCCGTAACACGTGAGTTGGTCCCCGCGTGTATATCGCATCGTGAGATACGATTCTGCTGCGTCTGCGATCTGCGGTATTCGTTCCCGTGACATAACAATTTGTAGTGGATTCCCAGGTTTTTGTCAGCGATCCATGTGCGCCATATCGGTTCCTGTGACAGACAAGTTTGTAATGGGTTCCCACGTGTTTATTGCACCACAAAACTTGAATCTGCTACGTCTGCGACTTGCGGTATTCGTTCCCGTGAAATGCGAGTTCTCGGTGGGTTTCAGGGGTCCCTCACACGATAAAACGCAAATCTGCTGCGTCCGCAACCTACGGTATGCTTTCCCATGGCACAGGAACTCGTAGCGAATTCCCGTGTGTTCATCGCATCGTGAAACACGAATTTGCAGTGTCCGCGACCTGGAGTGTCAGTTCCCGCGTCACGTGGTTTGTAATAGGTGCCCCAGTGTTTATCATTAATTTTTCGACAAAGTTTTGCTCTGGCATCCCTAAAGATAGCCCACCCCATGTTTTTCACCATTTATCTCTTCATTCTGGGTGGACATTCTTTTAAAACTTTACGGTATGCATCGTTTTTACTTTGTTCTGTGAATATTGTGAATAAACGTTTCAGTATTCATATTCGATTCAACATTCAACATTTAGAACATTACTCGGCACTATTCAATTTGAATTCGATTCGAGTTAAAATTTCACTATTTATACACCCTAATTCTGACTGTACTATGCTACAGACTAGGCTAAAATAGATGAGACTGCCATCTGCTCCAGGGGTTCTCAAACTGGGTTCTGGGGAACACAGGGGTTCCACGAGCTGGTCTCATGGGTTCCGCGAACACCCAAATTGCAACCCCCCCCCCCACGCCGCAGGCTGCGCGGCAGGACCATGCAAAGCGCCTTTATCTCACCTTGTAGTAACATCGCGATTGATATGGTGGGATATATGGAAAGCAACACAAGCAAAATTGCCTACAATTGTGCATCTGTTGCTTCTCGGTCGGCAAATATGGAGGGGGGGGGAGGGTTCCGCGGCAGTTTTGAGGCTTCCTGGGGTTCCGTGAGACCAAACAGTTTGAGAACCCCTGTGCTATGCCATCACACTGCCATCTGCTATTCACAGCTTAAATGGGGCCACACAATCAAAGTCCTTCAATACACTACTTGTCACAAAATCTCTCTCTAATGCTAAAGAAGTGCTTGGTATGCGACTGCACGCACGGCGCTGGTGTCGACAAGAAAGCAGAAAACCGCAAATGTAGGCAGCGCCACTGGAACTCTGGCAACCATGAAGTATTATTAGAATTTTGAACCTATTCTGAATGAGCCACCCCAATATTGCGGCGACTCGTCATCGCACTGACAGTGTGTCAATAATGTAAGCATATTCAGCTCTGTACACGCAGTCAACAGATCAAACTTTCTTTTCTGCAACAATCTCCAAATAATAAAATTTTAATTCCTTTTGTCTTAAAATGACTTTTCAGAGCTGCCATCACCATCAAAATTTAGCGCCGTGAGTTACCGTATTTACTCGAGTATTAGCCACTCTGTTTATGAAGAAAACCTGAGGGTTTGCTTTCCCACGGAGCACGCGGATTGCCAATCACCGCGATTGACAGCATGATTCCAGTGGTTTACAGGACAGAGATAACGTCTTCGCGCGAAGATACCATCTGTGATTATTGCATTTGTATGGAGACTCGTGTTCTCGATCTAGTTATTCGCTGTGTTATTTATGCGCAACGCGATGATTGGCTGCATATGTGCTTTGCGGGAAAGTAGACACAAGGGCCTTGTTTATAAATAGTGCGGCTATTACTCGAGTAAATACGGTAAGTAGTTAAGGAGTTAAGTAGAGGCATTGCAAACCTGTACGCTAAATTCATAAAATTAATATAATAATCTAGAGGGAGAGGTTTCATGCATTCGGGCCGCTTGGGAAAGGCGGGGCACAGACGCAGACATCGGCAGTCCCCAGATGATAGACCCGAGGGGCCCATATCGCTGGCAACGCCTTCATGTGCATAAAGTAGCAGCAAAACAGCATCTGTAAGGTCTGTACCTTGTTCTTTTCTAGCTTACTTTGCAGAAAAACACTGGAATCGAACATTGTATAGAACTAAATAAAGTTGACAAGCGCTCGAGCAACTCCAACCCATCAGGGCAAAACAGACACACCTGACCTTTCGTCCGCTTTCTTTCTCGGCACTTCTGTCACTTTCTTTCTCAATCTCTCTCTCAGGACCGCTGATGTCAACGCTCGGGATTTGCCGCGTTCTGCTTTTGTCTTTACCCCACTCGCTAAATTGCCTGGCTCTTTTTCGCTTGCAAAAGCATCATTCTGTTTGAAAACAAACAAAAAATGCTTAATCATAAGTTCTATTATTACAGATCAATAAAGAATGGCCAATGCTTGCATACAGTAATCAATTACAGAAGTAACAAAATGTCAATGTACGAGAATATTTTTTTAAATTATTTGTATTTTTAAATTTAGAGTGCCTCACTCAGAGTGGACTGACCAAACGAGAATGCCTTCTTGACAACAGTATGGCACCTAGCAACAGCTTTTAACCCTGTACCAAACTTTGGCCAAAGTTTTGTGATCGGTCGCATATTGAAGGACGCAGACGCAATCTACATCTTGCCATCTTCCTACCAAGCATCTCTGACTATGGGGCGATTCACTTCACTTATATGGTTACTGAATACCTGCACATCGCCCAACAACTAATACTACTGTAGGGAGTATTAGTACTAAAAAAAACAAGAAAACAATTTATCAGTGACATGCAAATATAAAAATTTTAGAATAATGGAATATAAATAAAGGATTTTCGCTTAAATCCTACCATAGCTAACTAGACGCATTTACTCCGAGGTTATCATTGATCCAAACACTATGATTACTAGGAGTGGGCTATCTTTTTGTGTTTAAAAGAAAATAGGAAATCAAGTCAAAAATAGGGGTGGGTTACCTACCTTTCAGCGCAGGGCATCTCTCAAGAATTTACAGTATGTGCGGCGGAGTGTGCACAAGAGTAGCGGTGCCCGTTGTGTTTCCTGCGCCGCGGCCGCCTACGGACTTGTATTGTTGGTGGGCTTTTTGCTCGAGGTTGCTGGTTAAGTGCAGTGGCTGGTGCTGTTTCGGAGGTGGCAAAACTCTACAGAATCTTCATTTATTTTCTCTTTCTCCATAGCTGGCATACTAAAAATATTTTCTCGAAACATTCAGCACTCTCACGGGATACCCCAAGTGGTGCTTATTCATATTCTGGGAATATATTCGTTACCGTGCCGAATATTCAACCAGAGCAGAATATTTGCGAAGTTCAGAGTCGAAATTTCTCGAGTCGAATACTAAAAGCATTTGATTTGTATTTAAAATTTGCAATATTTGCACACCCCTACAGTTTATGCGCTTCTACAACTACAAAGACTAATAATTGTCCAGAACATTGATAATAGTTGCATGTAGCATTACTACAAACTCATTTTGTCGGTTGACTTTTTGCACGGCGACACTGATAGTGTGCACCGAGCCAAACTGTAGCGACAGCTTTGGCGGTGGAGCAGATAATGTTCCAGCAAGCAGACATTTAGAATGTCGCTATGTTTGCCTGCTGCGCTGGTGAACCCAAGGGTTTTGGGTGGACTAACCTGCGCACAATCTCTAGCTGTTCCCGGACAGAGGTGCCACCGATGCAGAGGCAGCCTCGCAGACTTGGGTAGCCAGCCTCCTCCAGGGCACGCACAAAGTAGCTCACAATCTCAAACGTCTGCTTGGCCAGCTCTCTCTGCAGGAGACAACCGCCCACTTAGGAAGGGTGCCAGACACTCGACAAGTTGAAGCATGCAGTGCAATTAGCAAGGTACACTTAGCAGAGCGCGTTGGATGGAGTACAGTTCACACGGAAAGAATAAAAACACAGAAAATATACGAGGGACAGACACACACAGTTCTTTCAACGAGCAACTACATTTAAATGATGCCCATTACACTATGATGAACCACTTTGGTCACGGAGAAAATGAAGTGAAGACGAAAATACTAGAAGATACTAGAAAAAGATAAAAATAAAGATAGCTGAATTAAACCTCCTGAAAAGGAAGAAGAAGAGGAAAATTGTAGGAGATTTTTTCTATGACAGCTCCGGAGCTAGGGAATCCATCTCTGATGTTGATAACGACAGTGAGGGCTCGGAAACATTGTCTGTGGCAGTTTTGATCTTAAATGCTTCGATTATCTCTCGCCCATACTTGTCCTTGTGTAAGCCTAGCACGGTAGTGTTTTCATAGCTAGGAGAGCAATCTTGGCAGGTGCGGGCATGGACAACAATTGGATGGTAGGAGTCGGATGACGCCTTGTTGACTTCGAGAAAGTGTTCCCTAAGGCGAACGTTGAGGCATCGTCCCGTCTGGCCGATGTATTGGCTGCCACAACTCAGGGGAATAGAATAAATTGGCTTTTCTTGGCATTTGACGTATTTGTTGGAGTGTTTGATGATGCATTCTGGTGGACGACTTTCGTTATTTACCCTTTGGCACATTTGTTTTAGCTTCATATGGAATACAGGCCGGGCGTGTGTGGCTGTGTCCTTTGTTGTTAGTTGATCGACGGTTGGGGTCTGTAATGAGATAAAACTGCCACAGACAATGTTTCCAAGCCCTCGCTGTCGTTATCGACATCAGAGATGGATTTCCTAGCGCCGGAGCTGTCATAGAAAAAATCTCCTACAGTTTTCCTCTTCTTCTTCCTTTTCAGGAGGTTTAATTCAGCTATCTTTATTTTTATCTTTTTATTTTTATCTTTTTCTAGCATCTTCTAGTATTTTCGTCTTCCCTTAATTTTCTCCGTGACCAAAGTGGTTCATCATAGTGTAATGGGCATCATTTAAATGTAGTTGCTCGTTGAAAGAACTGTGTGTGTCTGTCCCTCATATATTTTCTGTGTTTTTATTCTTTCCGTGTGAGCAATTAGCTAGAACAGACAGTTACAAACAAACGGCAAAAATCAAGCCAGGAGGTCCATCAACGTACACCACATGTTCTTAGACGCTGTAGCAGTTACTAGGGGATTGCTAGTTTAGGTTTCTTGTAGCAATGATTCCTCCATTCTGAACTTGCGACAAATACGCTGTGGTGTCTTCTGAGTAAAAAGATTTCCCCGAACTATGACGGTATTAGCCTCTAATTAGAGCCCTGCATATCTGCGAATCATCCGTGGATATCCGCAGCAAACTTGCGTATGCGGATCAAAATTAATCAGATTTGGCAGATTGCGGATCGGATGCGGATGCCAGGAGCTGTGGATGCGGATCGGATGCGGATATCCGCGGGTGTAAATCTACATTTTTTGCCGAGGTGACCCGTAATTGTGTGCGACTGCATAGTATAGAGTGAACAAGTGAGTGACACTATGAAGTGCATCATTGAATGTATTGCGGGGGCAAACTACTCTTTTAGATAAGAAAGTGCCAACTGGAAAGAAAATTGTTCTTTACGTCAAGAACAATTTTATTCTCATTACAGACCGCTTTAGAATGTTCTATCTCGCCAAAAATGCTGTCCCTAAATAAAGTCAAGGATGCAGGAGTATCAGTCGTCCCGGGAAAGCATGTTCTTGTTTGGCAGGGAAAGAGCGGAAAATGTTCTTTGGGCAAAGAGAACCCAAAATGTATAAGCCACAAAAAAGTAGAAGAAGCCTGCAAGTGGCTTCTTTGCCTACAAGTAGATCAAGGAGACTGAAATTGATCCTCTGGAGTGGTGGAACTTGCCTCAGCACGAGTTTCCGCACCTCATCCTTGTAGCACAGTTCGTGCATGCCATCCCAGTAGCATCAAGTGCACCAATAGAGAGACTTCTAATTAGTGGGTATAAATTTAAGAGAGGAAAACCAGTCTGAATCCATTCATGTTGACGGCATTATGTTTCTTCTACACAGCAACCTTGACAAGTGAAACGTTGCGTGTGTGTGTGTTTTCTGTTTTTCGACAGTTGGCACTGAGTTGTTTTTAAGTATTTGGTTCCGAGCATGTAGTTGAGGGTTCATGTTTAAAACTGAAACCGATAGGAGGTGTTGCCCTTATTGAATATTGCAATATTTTCCCAGTGGTGTATTCGCACCTTACCACATATACACGAGTACCTTGCGGCAGTTAGTGAGCGACTTTCATCTCCCACTTTTTTATTGTTTGGCCTAAATAAAATCACACAATGTTATCAGTCGTCCTTTGTTAATTTTCATGTTTATAAAATATATGTCGGCTTGAAGTGGGTTCACAAAGCAAAAATAAAAAGATACACCATCTTCCCGAGGGGAACCATGGGGTGATGCAGAGCATCGTGTTGGTTCCGAGGAAAGATGCAGTTGCGTGCTGACGCTGAGAGATGGCGCCACCGACTGCCCTAGCGTTACCCCCTACGCGAGCCTTCGTCGCGGCTCGCGGCAGAGAAACTTGGAATGCTCGCCGCTCGCCGTTTATTTTTTAATGCGAATAGCATTCTTTGGATACTTCACGCACTTTTCGCCTATGTATCTATCTATCTATCTATCTGGCTATCTAACCTCTTACGCCGCGGGTCGATAAATAAATAAAAAAGACCGGCGCCGGCTGGGATTCGAACCGTTGACCCTTTGATCAGCAGGCAGACGCGCTAACCACAGAGCTATGAAGGCAGTCATTCAACGCACTCTAAACGGTTGTTTATATCTTTACCATAGGACGCGCTTTACAGCGCTGTCACAGCTACCGGTGCGCGCGCGTTCCATGCACGAGGGCTCATTCCGCTCTCGTGAGGCTGAGCACGGCCGCTAGCTCACCCTCTCCCGCGCTCGGGAGAGGGTGATGTAGCGGCCGTGCTCAGCCTCACGAGAGCGGAATGAGCCCTCGTGCATGGACGCGCGCGCACCGGCAGCTGTGACAGCGCTGTAAAGCGCGTCCTATGGTAAAGATATAAACAACCGTTTAGAATACCGTTGGTTGAGACTAGCTGAGACGCCAGAAAGTCTGGTCGGTACCATTTTGAGTGTTTGTGCGTATGGCGCGTGCTTTGCTCGCCTTCCTAAGTGACACAAACGCACGTGCTGGGCTGCGGAGATCGTGCGCAGGGCTGTGAAAGTGTCAACAAATTTAGAATCGCCTCAAGAGTGGGCTGGCGTATCTAGAGTGTGCCGGCCACCTGACGAACGCGCATAACTCCGCACCGTTTGATGCTATTCGCATTAACGTAGATAATCATTCCCAAAGGATGGGTTCTGCTGATTTTTCACACTTGAAGGAGAGGAAACTAGAGGAGGAGAGTTGCGCGTGCGCGCGCGGTGTGAGTAGAAGCGAACGAACGCGCAGTGCACGCAGCTGGTAGAGAGAGAGCGGAGAGAGTAACGCGCAGCTGTTGGAGAGAGGAGAGTTGCGCGTGCGTAGTGAGAGTGCGGACTACGACGCTGCGGGACATAGACCCGAGCAAGAGATGCTCCGCATTTAAAATAAATTTTCAAATTCCCTTCTTTTTGAGCACATCTTCTGGACAGAGTGTCAGAGTCACGGACTCCCAAGACAATCTCATAACTGCAATCACCTTTCCAGCAATGTGAAGTCTCTGAATGGATGATTGCTTATTTTATAAATATGATAAAATAACTTTCACCGTATTCTGACACAAAGAGTTCTTTGTACAAAGGTAGGCAGACGGCTCATAGGATACCGCCCAGATACTTTTTAAAATTTTTATTCATTTTTAATTTCATGAAGTAAAATGAATGTGCGGATTGAAAGTCGGATGCAGTTCTGAATTTTGGGGATGCGGTTCGGATGTGGATAGAAAGTCTGTGGATGCGGTTCGGATGCAGATACAGTCAAACCTCGATATATCGAACACGGATATATAGAATTATTGCCTATATCGAACGCTTTCTATATCACGCGGAAAATCGCATGCATTTTTTATTTTTTATTTCGAACGGGGTCGGGCATAAAATGGATATATCGAACTCCGCCACCCCAAACAGCCCGCGCTCTTTTGACAGGCGGCGAGCTTGCCCGCAACACCGGAGGTGTTGCGGGAAAGCAAACTTTGGCAACGTCTTCGCAAAAGCCCGCGTTCTTTTGACAGGCGGCGAGCTTTCCCGCAACACCCTCGGTGTTGCGGGAAAGCAAACCTCGGCAACGCCTTCGCTACAGCCCGCGCTCTTTTGACAGGCGGCGAGCTTTCCCGCAACACCGAGGGTGTTGCGGGAAAGCTCGCCGCCTGTCAAAAGAGCGCGGGCTGTTTGGGGTGACGGAGTTCGATATTTTAATTCAGCCTTCGAGTGCGAGATTTCCCAGCTCCCGCAAGCTGAGCGGCACGGCAGCGCGCCGTAGCAGACGACACGCGGCTGCTCCCGCCTCTGCGGTCGGTCGGCGCGCATGTGCCGTCTGTCGGCGCTTCGCGCGCGACGGCCATGCGCTTTTAACAAGTTTTTGACGCGTTTTTGATGTGATTTAATATATCGAATTCTGGTTATATCGAACTATTTCGCCATCACCGCGCAGTTCGATATATCGAGGTTCGACTGTATTAAAGGTGCACTAAAGACATTTCTGAGATCATTTGTACTTGGTGATAACCCATTGCACGGGTCACCGGGATCTTCGCATCACAGAAATAAAACAATTATGCTCCTGCGACGTCTATTTCCCTACTAAAATTGTGTTCAAAGTTAGTGACACACCCCTTTCCGAGCGGAAAACTCTGGAGTACAAAATCCAGCAAAGGCGCCGGTGGCGTGACAACGGACGCGCAGACTGGATGACGCGTGCCTGTCGTCACGCCGCCGGCGCTTCCACTGGATTATGTGCTCCAGAGTTTTCCGCCAAGGAAGGGGCGTGGCACGAACTTCTATCACATTTTTACTAGGGAAATAGACATTGCACGTGCATAATTTTTTGATTTCTAGGATGCTAAGATCCCATACAATGAGTTATCACCAAGAACAGACAATCTCAGAAATGTCTTTAGTGCACCTTTAAGTCTGCGGATGTGGATAGAATGCGGATGATCAAACTGTTATCTGCGGAGGGCTCTACCTATAATCTGTGACAATTCAAATAAAAAAAACCTTTTTCTATTTGAATTGTCACAGTATAATTTTTGCATCTTGTTTGGCACAGAAGGCAAAGATTGAACACTGTGAAGCAGTTCTTGCCTGGAATATTGGGCACTGATAAACTTGTCTTGGAGCGAGCTTGAAGCAGCTAACTTTAAACATGAGGAGACAAAAATAATTGAGTTTAAAAGCAATAAAATCACTGTCTGACTCGAGAATTCTAAAAATAAAAATAAAAAACTTTCAGCCTTTCCACTCTGGTGAAGAAGGAAGACCAGCGGAGCTGTACAATGGAAAGTAATGGCCGGCCGCAAGCCGGCAAGCCAGAGTGGAGAGGCTGCCGCCATCTATGAGCGACGGCGGCAACCAGATACGTGGCTTGGCGCCGTCGCTCATAGATGGTGTCCAGAGTTCGGTGTCTTCATCTCTTTGCGGGGGACATGATCCTGGGGAGACTAGCCCTTAACAGCTCCGCTGTAATATGCATAAAAAAATATGGCAGCATTTTTAGCGGTTGTTAGGTCGCCACACTTTATTACACAACCGTTTGCACTGCCAAACTGTGAAATTAAGAAATCACAAAATATGATCTGTCCTAAAACCCTTCTATACCCCAATATCAATGGGAAAATTGCCATCCCGACACAGCTAGCTACAATTTTTCTCCGAGAGCTATTTCAGGGGTTCATCTTACCCAGTGAATTTGCAACCGCAACGCTGACTCCATATATAAAATTGGGAGGAAATTGAGTGTTTCCAGAAGGCCTTAAAGCTGCAAAGGACACATGCAGCATGTTTAACAGGGAACGAGTGAAGCCAGTTACGCCTGGAGACTTTATCAGGTAAAAGTGATTAGCCAAATTAATATTCAAGAGGCCAAGTAGCCGAGTCTTGGAGCTTATTTTCCCTTACTCGCATGTGAGCAAGCAACGTCTGGGTCATGCTGTATGTAGCTAGCTAGAGTCCCGATCCCACTGAGGCACATGACATGGTCCCCACACGCAGAATGCAGGACCATTGCCGTCGCTGCGGGTCGAGTCATCTGAACCTTGCTGCCCATCTCGGCTGCACCTCTCAGCCTCCCCAAACCACACTGAAGTTACCTGAACAGTGGTGCCTTTTCTGAATTTTGGGTGCTCACATTATTTAAGTTCAAAGATCTGCACACAAACTTTTTACCAAAATGCAGTAGCACTTTTCAACTCCGCTCTTCAGGCAAGACTCCTGGGACAAGCAGAACTTGTGAGAGCTGCATGCGATCCAATTTGAACAATTTATGATTATAATCGGGAAGTTAGGCACATTTATGTTTAACTTAGAACCAGACCAATTTCAGAGAGATTTTGCCCACGCTTTTCTTTCAAGTCTTTCAAGGCAAACATAAGGCTCTGTTCAGATAAGATCATGCACGCGAGTCCAAACATGATCTTTGTTTTTGCTAATTTTTTTATATGTTACTTCTCAACATGTGTAAAAACATAATCAAAAAAGAAAAAAAAATCTAAAGAAAAAAAAAATTGAGTGCATCAAAACGGCATTTTAGATTTTTGGAGTTTTCGTTTTTGTCATGTTTCAGTGACACATACTACACAGAATACAAGTATCAGGAATCTTAGATATTTTTTACTTACGATAGATCATAGGAACCATTGATATAAATATTTACAGCACTGTGGAGATTACATATCTCACGTAAAAACTCCGCAAACTTGGCTCCTTTGACGTTTCGTCACTGGATTTCTGAGCTGTCATCTACAGAAATTGAACAACTCCAACATTAAAATTTACGTCATATATTCATATTAATACATTCTTTCAAATGACATATAAATCATTGCCTTATCTTAAACATTGAAATTTTTATGGTGCCCCAAGCTTGTCCTAAAGTAGAAAGTTAATAAACTTTAAGAGCAATTAAAAAAAAAAATACCCATCTTCAATTTTCCTGAAATTCATACTGAGAGTTCTCCAGCATACTATTGTGTGTGAACCAAAATTATGCTACATGTTTCTTATACATAAGCATAAGAAACATGTAGCATAATTCTAGATCTATCGAGTTACAGCCCCGCAAAGTGTCTTCTACTCCGGCATTTCTGCCCAAGGCCACAGACGAGATGATCTTTTGATTCCATGTATATTATGACAATAGGCAACCTGCAATGCAGTTTGGCGCGACACGTTGCACCATCTAGCAACTGCAAAATAAAGAAACTGGGTAGGCCAGGCGCCAGGCCTGCGCGGGTCGCGGGGGCTGCGGGCGGGCGCATCCAGAAACCACGTGTGAACGTTGCATTTCGGATCGGCGTAAGCTTTTTGGAACCGTTTTTCGTAAAAGTAAGTCCCAACTTCACGTCTCTATGACCTCACCGGGTTCCTGTAACATCTCGCCTACTCCTAGAGTTCCCCCCAAAAAATAAATGTTGCTACTGCTGCGTGAAAGACGGCCAAAGTCGCGAAGGTGACTCAAGCGTCAAACCTCACCGCTTCCCTTCGAGATCTTGGGAAGCGACACGGCGACTAGAAGTGAGTTACTGCAGTGCGACGCATCAAGTAAGTGCATTTACAGAAACTGTTGGAGGGAAAGTGAACGAAAATATATGTGCAGGGGAAAGTGGTCGGACGAACTCGTTTTGCAGACTACTCGGTAAAATAGCATATTTACTACAAGTTGTATTACGAGTCGCTTTGACAGCCACGTCGGGAAATACGATAGGAACAATCGGGCCGATTGTTGCTTCGCTGTGACGTCGAGAATCGGGCGATCAGGTCTTCAAGCGAAAGGCTGTGGCGAAAGGCCCGTCGGCCCGTTCCGGCACTCCTAATGCCGTTCGGCACGCGTGGTCGCAACCAAAACCTTCCAAACCTGCGAGTTTTCAAATAGTGGGTTTTCGTAGCACAAAGTTTTGTTTGTTTCAGCAACCAAATTTAATGCTGAGTCTGGTAACAAATGTGACGGCGTGCAGAAAGCAGGATGCTAAAATTTTTCTTTAGAAAAAGCTCGTGCGAAGCGTAAATATCCTTCTTACACGTGCACTTCGTTGCCTGTCGCCTTTTTACACCAGGCTTTGCAATGTGCGTACGGTTCTGTAGCATGCAGAGTTTGGTTCTAATTGCCCACATTTTATTCTAGTGTGTGGGGCGTCGGGAGAAGAAGAGGACGGCCGAGCGAGGCGCGAGCGGGAGCCAGCCGGCGCAGAAAGAGGAAGAGCGTGCTGCACGAGGACTGGGGCCGGGCAGGAACGATGAGATCCGTTCTGGCTGGTCTGCCGAACCCCGGAGAATTTCACCAGCGAGGTTCGGGGGACCGGCGGAAGCGGCACACCGTGACCATGCCGGCCTAGTCCATGATGATACCAAAGTGGTTCCGCAGCGAGACTCTGGCTGTGATAGCCCGGAACAGCTAGCCTACGCAGCACTGGCGTGGGGAGGACGATCCGCAGGCCTGGACACAGGCTCCGACTGTGAGCTCTGAACGACAGGCGTCAACTAGAGGTCGGCGGGTCCGGACTGCCGGCTCTCGAAGACGGGCAGCCGGGATGTACAATAAACCCATTCGCTGCCTTCTCGTTGTGTTGTTTTACTTCCTGGGAGGCGGGCGAAGCACAGACCGATCGGGCGGCCAAAAGTAATGAAGACAACTCAAACTGGTGTCCAAATGACGACTTTAGAATATTCTCTAAACACTTGGACCTATCAAGGCTCCCGATGGTCTTAAAAAACTACATAAAAGAACCAGGGACATGGGACGCAGGTGCACACGGGGACTGCTGAAATCGGGGCCGCCGCCGCTGCATCAGCGGCCCGGACGGGCAGATTGGCCGCCCCATTAACAGAGACACCTTCGCTTGTGGCGCTGAATGCAGTACTCTCGTGGCGCTGCCTGGCCATTGCCGGCTGCCTATGTATTTTTGTGCTGTATTTGGGTATTGGGCTCAAGTTAAAGTATTCTACTGATTTAAACAATACCTGCGTTGCTTTTTCTTTGTATTTATTTAACCAATAAGCCTGTTTTGCCTTTTAAAATTATAACTTCAACGATCTTTAGCTGAACTCTTTCCACAGAAGAGGGACAAAAACTTGTAATCGCCACTACTATTATTTTTTTTTTTTACAGAAGGTAGTAGAAAATTAAGAACAATGATGCAAATTGTATGAGATTTATATCTATATTCATGATGAAGAGGAATATTTGAGCCACCAAGCTTGTTACACTGCTATTCGGTACGGTCGTAGCTCCGGCTGACCAAGGTAAACATGTGACTTCACTGGTAGACTTTCAGAAAGACATCCGTTAATATTAAAACTATTTGTAATTGTTTATTAGAGTAAAATGAAGAATATAAAAGGGAAAAAGTAGAAAAAAGAATGAGTAAAGATATTGGGCGTACTAGTTGCCCGCATTGGCAGGAGGGCGTCTTGAGAAGTCCGTCTTCTGCCCCTCTTCAAACCAGACTGACGAATTCCACGAAGCACTCACCTGTGCTGCAACAATTCCAGTGAGTGCGAGAAAATTGGTTAACTCCGAATGCAACTACAAATATGGAATGCACAAACTGATTGATGCCGTCTCATGGCCGCAACATTCCGGCAGGAGAATCTGAAAGCCCTTGTGGAGTATGTCCACATTCGGCCCTCTGATGTCTCAGTTTAGGTACGTGACAGCGAGCTCTTCTTGAAACAGCAGACAAAACTAGGCCTGAATTTATCCCAGGCAAAACATTCGGTAATTACGTTGTCGGTGTATTTAAAGAATGGCCTTCTACCGAAGCGGAAGTTGTTTTCTCGCCTTGCATCGTTTGACGTGACAGCTCGGAAAGCAAAGCGAAGCCGCTAAGCCTAAAGACCCACACGACCATTCATGACAACTTAAGGCGGGCTGGTAAAGTCACGGGGATAAAGGTCTGCACAAAAAATCATGCCACCAAATACACCACATGTCAACAACAATGCGTTTACTCCATTACGCTTCGGTGCAGAGCATAGTATATATAGGTCAAACCGGCCATTGTCTCAGTGACTGCCTGAGGGAGCACGCTAATGAGGTCAAACAAGCTGCATCCATCCCATCCGTTCAAACCGTCCACCTGATAGCCCAGCATGTCAACACCTGCACAAGTTGCGATACAGAGTTCAATGGCACCCGCACAGTTGGAGATCACAGGTCTTGGTATGGCCGGAAGATAATCGACACTTCCGCCACACGTCACACCCGGGTAACATTGGCTCCCCCTCTCTCAGCCTCTCCGACACCGAGATCTCGTATCTTTGTCAACAACTGCAGCCCCTTAGGTGGTTTAAAGTAAAATCTCCACACGCGTCACTTTGCTGACGAAAACCCTTCCCATTTGTCCCCTTTTTTCCTCTCCTTTCCCTTCTCTCTTCAGTCAGGCCGCCGCTGAAACGATTGGTGTCGTTGAGGGACGCCAATAAATGTTAAAGCTGCCAGTTGGAAAGACGTTGTGTCCTGTCCCCATTCATGTTGCTTTCCTTTATCCCCGCCAATTTTAGAGTGACGAGGTTTGAAGGGCATCTGTTGTAAACCTGTCTCCACGTGCACGCAGTTTGCAGAGGGACATGCTATCGCTTTGACTCTTTAGTGGCACCGGTGTTAAGCAAAACTTTTGTCAATAGTATAGTATACTCCCCAGGAGTCAATGCCGGCGACAAAAGCGAAATGCGCGAGCCCTAAAAGCGGCACGCACAATACTAGCGGCACCGACCTAACCAGCACTAAATCAGGAAGGCAGCGACTAAGACAGAAAGCAAACCCTACAAGCCGTACAGCGGTGGCCCCCCTCGTGGACCTGAAGAGGGGCTTTACTGGAACCAAAGACGGAATAGACCACAGAACACACACAATTACAGTTTAACCTCGATTTAACGAAGTCACCAGGACCCGCTAATCATTTTGTTAAATCGGCAACTTCGTAAGATCAAGGAAGGAAAACATTGCACATAGGCTGCGCGGAAAATTTGAATTTGTTTGTTAAATCGAAAAATTCGTAAAATTGGGTTTCGTAAAATCGAGGTTCAAGTGTATTGCCTGTTTTGTCCTGGTGCACTTTTTTTTTTTTAGGAACTGATTGCTACATGTTTAGACTTACTCTGTGCGTTTCTTCATAAAAAAAGATAATAGTAACGCATTCTCTTTTTTCTTTCTTTTTCTCTCATCATGCTTTCGGAGTTTTGTGATTGTGAGACAGGACAAGATGCGCACTGCGGTCTATAAACCAATGAAGTGGTTGCCAGTCCTGTATTGTGGCGTCTTGACAGACCGTCTTCAGCCATAGCAGTGACTTACAGCGTCAAGAGAGTATTTTGTGCTGACTATCTCAGTAAGCACAAAAAGAAGATAGCAAAGCAGAGAAATTTTCGCAGTGTGCAAGATCTTGATGTCAATTGTCTGAAGAGGATTTTGTCAGAGGAGACCTCAAGGGGGATACTACCCAAAGAGTGAATTCTTGAACCACTTGTCCGATTTAAATGACGTTTAAAGGGCTTGTTTTTGTTGATGTTGAGAACACCTGTGCCAAATTTTGTTAACCTGGGTGAAGTACAAACAAAATTGCAAATGGTCAAAGATGAAAGTGAGCGTGTCTACGTAGGAAAACTATCGTTTTGAAATTACTCATAAATTTGTTGTTTTCATGTGTTATATTGCTCTAGGACAGTTCGGAGCAGATAACTATGGAGCTATATTTCTATATTATACTATCGTTCATGACGAAAAAGACACAGAAACACAAATACTGTTTCTTAAATTTCCATCCTTCGTCCAAAATTTTAGTTCTTGAGCATGAAAACTGAGAAAAATAAAAAATACAAGCTCATAGTTATGTTCCCCTTAAAATTTCACCCGGAAAAACTGATAAAAATGAATCCAAGTTACGTAATAACAAAACGATAGTTTTCCTAAAGTGAAATTTATGCCAAAATGTGGAATAGAGAAAAATGCGTTCAAAGTGCTCCAACCTCTACCTTTTCTATAGCATCGGTGGACCAAAGATAATTTATAAAACATTAACTATGCAGTGTAAACTAATGCAACTTTCTGGGAATACTCTCTAGATATTGGTGGATGTAAATATGACATATTTCAAAATCAACTTCTTTTGCAGAAATTGTTTTTCTGGGTAGTGAAGGAAACTTACTACCTCTGCCAGCACTGTTTCCAGTACTTCAGCAGTGGATTACAATGTGAGCCAGAAATCCCCCACACAGAGAGGGACTAATTTATCCCAGACTTTGAAACTGTTGAGCGACTAAATCGCTATGTACTGCCTACAAAAGTGACACCACTCGAGCGACCAAGTCAAGTAGCAAGTCACTGTAGAAAGTTGTATGGAAAAAGAAAACAGGGAGAGAGAGAAGAGAAATTGATCACGGATGTTCATTCCGGAATTCGAATGGCCCACAGCACATCCGACATTCCGGGGTCATCGCAACAGCAGTGCAGAACGTGTAGTGAATGGACAAAGAACTTTCACCAGGCATACACTGCGTGCGCTTCCCACCAAGAATGCTGCTGGCTACTCACGCTATTTCCTCCATCGTTGACTAGGAAAGAAATAGAAAGTGTTGTGTTCGAGGCAACAAGATACATTAGTGACAAGTCACGAAAACTATGGGGTGACTTTGGCATGTGGTAGACGCCAGATCCCTTCTCGAGATGCAAGGTGAGCGAAGAGGATGTGTCACTGGCTCTTGAGTTTTACACCAAGGGTGAACTGGGCTGCTCGCGATAAAGTCCCAACCAGAAAGGCATGATTTGCGCTTTGGTTAATGAGAAAAAACAGTATTTGCCCCAACGCTTCATGAAGAAGTCGATTTGCGTGACGTTTCGGGTGTTCAAGAATGCACATCCAGACATCACGATAGGACTGACGAAGTTTCATTGGCTGCGACTCGATGGGTCAAGTGTGTGCCGCAGCACGAAGTTTGTGTATGCATATACTGCGCAAATTTTAAGCTTTGCATTGCAGCACTTAAAAAGCCAGCGGTAGGTCCGTCAACATCGTCAAACTGAAATGTATGTACATTTGCAGCCAGCCTACCAACGAATGCCGACTGGGCTATTGCGCAAGATGCCCTAAGGATCGGGATTTTACACTTGAGCAGATTGGCATCCCAGAGGAGGCAGGTATTTTGGTAGCGGCGTGGGTGTCTGGCGATTTGATAAAAAACACCTTGGACTTAGCAGCGTTCCTAAAAGAACTGCAACCACTGGTGGGAAGATGGATTCCCCACAATCAAGTCCGGTCTATTCAAGGAAAAGCCATATACAAAGAAAAGCAGTGTGAAGAAAAAGGAAGTTTCGTGCTACATTTCGACTTTGCGGAGAACTGGACTGTTATTCCTACCGATAAAGTCCAGGTTTACCACTCGCAGCTTTGCTGTCATCAGCGACGATGTGTGCCATGACTCGGCCCATGCCTGTTTCGCAATAGGAAAAGTTAGGGATTGGCTCGATGATAATGCTCCAGTTCACTCACACGTTACTTACGTGAGCGATGAAGTGATGAGCCACTTTAAAAAGAGACCGCAGCTGTTCGAATTCAGGAAACGTGTGTACCCTGTACCCAAATGGATGTTGTCAGCTACTGGACACGGTAAAAATGCGTGCGATGGCGTAGGAGGACTCATAAAACACCAGACTACTCTGCACAACCTACGACAACCAGCAAGCATGGCAATACAGAATGCGCAAGAGATGTCAAGAGGCTCAACATCTGAAAGGAGTCAAGATTATCTACTTGGACTAAAGTCAACTGTTGAAGCTTAGGAACCAAAAGAAGGAAGAATGGAGGAAGGTACGTCCCATCGCTGGGATCCAGTAGTGGCATGTGTGGCGAAGTCGTACAATGGGGTCGAATGTGGAAGTACTAGCTGTATCTCAGACTGCAGAAAGCGAAATAGAGCATCTCAGCAATAAGCACTGCTGGTCCGCATTCAGCACCCGTCATACCGTCAAGACCTCCAATAGATGATGACTGCCAATAATTCTTTCGGCCATTTTTATGCCAGATGATGCTCCCATAAAAACGAGCTGATGTTTCAGCGACAGACCAACCAACGCCAACAAAGACAAACACGATGCCCTGATCAGTATGGACTACAGCAAAGCCATCTAAAAGAGAGGCGAAGTGCTAACTCTTGGTTTGCCCCAAAGTGTTGTGTTCAGTTCGTGCATCGGGATTGCGAACTGTGTCTCAGTTCACACAACCGAAGCACCAACCCATGAAAGAAGCATGAAGAGCAAATCCGTTGTGGGACGCACTCTCGCAATAGGACAGGCAAGCAGCTGTTACTTCGAGCTGCTGGCAAGCTTGTTGAAGTTGTAATTTTAACAGACAAAACAGGCTTATTGGTGAAATAAATACAAACAAAAAGCAATGCAGGTGTCACAGAATTCGACTATTTTACTCTTTTTTTTTTTAGTTTTCGTGAAGGAGCGCGTTTGATTGTCGGTCGCCCTTGCCCCGCGGGTTGAGCGGGAGAGCTGGGACCATCGGCTGGTGCTGTTTTGCGGCCCCCGCTAATTGGAAACCGAGGGAGAGGTCCCCTCTAAAGGAGGGTGCGGCGGAATGTTCTGTCCCCAACTCGGGCGGTTTCCTACTTTTTTTGTTTTGTTGTTGTTGCTGTTTTGACAAGAAAAGAAATGTTCCCGGAAAGTGAGGACCACGGCTTGGTTCCGAGCCGAGTCAAGACAGTGTATGCGGAGTTGGGAGCGACAGCGGGTGGGGCGGAAGGCGGAACGCGGGAAGAGCTCGGCGCGGCTCTGCAGGCGCCCAAGTGCGTGTGCTCGTGGATGAGTGTGGTGCCGAGGAGCATCGCACGGAGCATCCAAGCATGCACAGACTTCTCCGTTTCGACCAGCGTCGCAACGGGCCCCGCGTCACCCACACCACTCTCCGGGACCCAGGTTCGCATCACTCACCCTCTTAGAATTGTATAACCTTTAGAACTATTATTGTGTTATACCTTTTTTTCTTCTTTGTTCTTGTTCAGTGTCCAGCGTGGACAACGCCTGTAAACCGTTGCTGTGCCAGTTATTTCTTTTATGTGTAAGTAGCACCTGCACACTAAGGAAAGCAGTGTTGTTGTTTTTTTTCCTTGAATTTGATTGTATGTAAAAGCGCCGAGCGCGAGAAGGGCAAGAGCTGGCTTGCGTTTATTATTTTGTTTGCGTTTGATGTATGCGTTGAGTCTTGAACGTGATTCAAGTAAGTCGTTTATTATATAAACGCAACGTCTCCGTCTCATTCCTCGCTCCTCACAGTGAGTCCGTCCACCAGGGCGTGGACCTATTGTCCGGTCAGCGGTCCTATAAAAATTATAAATTTGTTTGCATAGGATATCTTTTTTCACCGAACCTGGTACAGCAGGTATTGTTTAAATTAGTAGAATAGTTTAACCTGAGTCCAATACCCGAATGCAGCTCAAAAATATATTGTCATAATATACACGGACGGAATCAAAATGTCATCTCATCTATGGCCTTGGGCAGAAATGCCAGAGTAGAAGACACTTTGCAGCGCTGAAACTTTGATACGTAGAAACAAACTTTTTTAAGAATAAATAAAGAGTATGTTAAAGAACTATAACTATAAATTTAAAAAAATCTAAGATGTTTTTTTTTGTTACTTACCCCTTGAAGTTTCTTAACTTTGTACTTTAGGACAAGTTTGGATGCCATAAAAATTAAATTTTTAAGATAAAGCAATGATTTATATATCACTCAAAAGAATGTATTAATATGAATATGCAACATAAATATTAATTTAAAGCTATTCAAAGGAGCAAAGTTTGCGGATGTTTTTTTGCAACCTTGCAACAAACCAACTATGCTCACATTCACCTTGAGAACCGTAGTAAAAAAAAGCCTGGCTTCTCATGGAACATTATTGATATACTCGTTTATGAGCTGAATATGTAGGTGAACTTTAGATTAGCTCGCCGTTATTTTATCAAAGATGTACATGTTTCAAATGCCAAAAGTACAGCTTCTTCATCCGACAAGCAAATCTTGTAAGAACTACTTCGTGTGGCGCATGAATAATGCGTAAAAATTCATTTTTTCCTGATGTGACCACAAGTATAGTAGTCAAAGTCAGCACATCACTTCAAGGTGTTTCACGGAGATACTAACTGAGCAACACTGCATCCATTGCTTCATTTTTTGACGGGAAAAGAGGCAAGACATTAAGTGATGGTCCCTGCCTCTTTCAGAAGCCATCTCAGAGAAGCCAACAAGGTACTATGTCCCTGTCTGACTGCACCTCCCCAAGGGTGGCCAGAAGGATTGAAATGGGTTACTCACCGACGGGCACACCACCAGGCCGTAGGGGCCCTCGTTCTGCACAAAGGGCAGCCGCTTCTCCTGCTCCAGGCAGAACATGAGCAGGGGCAGCACGAAGACGAGGGTCTTGCCAGAGCCCGTGAAGGCAATGCCAATCATGTCTCGTCCCGACAACCTGCATGCAGCACACCCCACCGCTCTTACTACTTCAACAAGAAAAACAAGAAGCTGAAAAAATTTTACATTTCTCCTTTTCTTTCAAAGAATCGAAAATTACTTCCACTATACTCCGTTCACTCTTAAGCTGGGACTACGGTAGGAGCTACATGCCCACCGGATCAATCAGTGATCTCCGTCTCTCCGCGCACGAGTATGACCGGGAGCGTGAGGATGCGGCGAAAGAGAGGCGTACAACTGGTCCAAAAAGGACGTAGCTTCCACTGCAGTCTCAGTTTAGGGGTAACGGAGTATAGGTCATTTTAATAAAATTTTACTTACAGTTCTCACGAAGAAAGCATATAAATTGCCTCTAGATGAGGCCTAGCTAGAATATGTCTGGACACAAAAATGCAATCTGTGCTGGGATTCTGGCTATATAAAAATCTGTGCTCAGCGCCCCAACAAAGTTTGTGTAACTGAAATAATCAGCTCTCCAACAGCACTGTACAAAAGCAGTTAGGCATGTCTTTCTCATAAAAAACGTCTTCACTATGAAATCAAGCAAACAAGGTAGTCAGCCTTGTAACAACTGGAAAAAGGTCTGCACTGTGTCACTTTACTGGGTTTACTTGTTAACCACACCCGATTGCATTGCTCCACACCAAAACAAGCAAGGATAGCTCATTTCCTATACTGGTTCAATTACTGCCAAGCCTCTGAGGGCACACTGCAGCTATTGACAGTATCTAGATGTTTACAAAACGGAAATATTACAGTAGACTGTCGTTAATTCAAAGTTACTTTATAAAAATATTTGGCTAGTTCAAAGTATGTGTGCCGTCCTGGCAATCATACATACGAGTCTACGGAAAGAAATGTATGGTAATTCAAAGTTTGACCTTGGGGTCTGGTTAGTTCGAAAGATATTTTCATGTGCTCGAGAAGTCCGGTAAGACCGGAAGCATAAAAAAGCCTTGCAATGGTGCTGACCAAGCTTAAATCGCAACCACGCATACTTCATCGCTTTTATCTACTGCATGTGCAGTCGGGAAAAGAGGAAACAAGCGTGGTGTCAGCTAAGACTCTAGGCGGCCAAGCCAGTAAAGTGGCTAAGGCTGAAAAGCCAAGCCAAGCGTGATTACAGGCACATGCTTTATGATGCCGTCTCCACGTTATGGAAGAGATCAACAGTGTGACCGTGCAACATGCACGTCAAACGAAGTTGGTCTCGAGGAATTACCCGGCCCTCGGAGATGGTTCGTCCATCGAATATTGATGTCAGTAAATATACCACTGCCTGTGGTCTGTTTTCGGACAGTGAAATTTTGCAAGTGGTTAGGCGTAGGAAACGTCACTTCCGTGCTGAGTGCTGCTGACGCAAAGACGGCAATGGACGTCATAAATTATTTTTTTCTTTGGTGAAAAAACAAACGCCAAAGGCACTCTAAAAGAGGGTTGTAATATGCACAGCTAAGCTAATGCAATGTGTCTCGATCACTAAGACAAGCAAAAATCAACAACTTCTAAGTAAGTACTAAATAATAATTTAAAAAAATTGTTTGAGTACGTTTTTTATTTTGAAGTATGCTTCTTCAAAGCGCTTTGCCGTGCCTGTAAGGTTCAGATCTTTCCTCGCATTTCTCAAGTAGAGGTTGGGTGTGCTCTAAGCCGCAAAGCCCTTTGGAACATCTTCAGTCTCAGAGCAGCCTTAAACGAACAGCAGACTGCACAGCTGCTCCAAGCTCTTCCAAACAACTTACACGGCAGGCAAGCCTTGCATCTGGATAGGTGTCGGCTGCGTGATGCCCTTGCGGCGCAGACTAGCCAGGATTGTCCGGGGAAACTTCATCTCCTGCAGAACCGGCATAACGCTCGAGGGGAGGGGGGGCGGGGGCCCTTGGGGCCAAGTCGGGAGCTCACCTTGAAGGTGGTGATGGGCGACGGGATGCCTTCCCCTTCGACCAGGATGTGGAACTTCTTGCGGATGTCCTCCTGCTGCTTGGGCAGCATGGTCGTCAGGTAGCCCGGAGGCCTCCACCTGCCAAGCGTTTGCAACCCCTCGCTTACAAAGGGGGCCTTCTACGAAGAGAACCTTGCCAAGGCATCAGTTACTATACTATGTTTCACCTTACGACCGACAGCAGCGTTCGCTACGAGCCATCCCAGCTAATCCAGCTTTACGAACAAGCACATGGCTGTGCTTTTCATGTGTCACTGTGTCTAAGGTCACACGACACTCACTCGGCATTGGATTGGCTTCTATGGCTTGTAGCATCCGCTCCGGTCGGGCATAAGGTGAAACGGAGTATAGGCTGCGATGCTCTTCTTTAAAAAGGCAGTGCAACAATTTTTGCACTCTGCACAAATATTGCTTGGAATTAATCCGTGACGTTTTTATAACCTATGAAACATGCATTAGTGTTTTTCCCCACGTAAAGGTAGTCGCAGAAAAAATTAAACGAAAATTAAAAGCGTTTACCCCCTCAATTCACAGTCAGAACAAGCGGCCACATGATTTAGAGTCAATTATATGCTGCCAATGTTTATCATAGCCACGCGCTGGGGTTGGCAAAGCGGAGGACATGCACCGAGTTTCAGGCATTGTTAGGGTTCGGCTATTGCCATAATCTCAGCTATTGGACACGAGCCAGCAACCAAATGCTTGTCAAGCTATTGATTATCACGAGCCGAAATCGAGTGCTCACGCAATGCTTGGGCCCAATCTATAAGTCCCACTAAAATATTGTCACTTGTGGGATTATGCCAACACTGCGACCTCTGAGCTACATCAACGTGTTTTGCTAAACAGAGATTGAACGAAAATGTTCGCTTTTATCTTTGAAATTACACTGCAACATAGAAGTTTCTTGGTCAGTGGTGTTGCGTGCCAGCATACTTGGGTCCCATAGTGCCAGTAAGCTTGTGTAGAGCAAAGAATGCAAACTGAATATTGCTGCACAACCCGACAGGGGGCAGAAGTCAATGAACTGGATAAAATGTTTTTAGACACAGACGAAAACAGCATAAATTTATAATTAGGGTTCTGCGTTTATGGTTGACTCATGAAAACCTGTAAACATATGCCTAATTAATTTTTCAGAATTCGGTTTTAACTGGGAAAGGTCAGTATTTTAGAATTGCATAGCACAGCTGAAGTCCTTTTTGGGGGAGAGAAGGGGGGAGAGGGGGTTGTCATCTTGTGACCTTGTGACGCACTTCCTTATGAAGTTGTCAGTTACAATATTCGGGATAGTCCTACTTTATGCCTACTTAGCAATAAACAGTATTTTGGGGGTTGAATATTTGTCCTTCTATGTGATCGGGTGTTTTGTGCCAAGTTCGCTGTACCTTGAAGATGGGGTTTGGATTGTTTCCATTGTCTGAAATGTCCCCCAACTTCTCAATGTTTGAGGGAAGTTTCAAAATTTCAATGGTAAAATGGGGCCCATTTTCGCCAGTTTTCGGTTTCTGGCACCATAGAGCCCCATGTATCCGAGACCTCCGTCGGCCACCATTTTCCCACTGAAATTTTCAGAAAATCACTTCTAACTGTTGATAAAATATTGGTTCGTGCTGAAACTTTTGCATCTGGTTCGGACCTCTAGCGCTACCTTTGGGCAGTGAATGAGCGCTGGATGATGCATAGTTTAATTTTGCGGTAAAAAAACCCTGTTAATTTTTTTCAGGGACACCCTGTATTCATAGTTGAAAAAGGCATCTCCTATAAAAATATCTATCATACACAATGTGAATAAACTGTTCTTGCACTCCTTCAATCTGTGCTGCATCAGATGCCATCAGCAAATTCCACGCAGTCCTATAAAACTCGCCTAACTCTTACGAAGGTGCAAAATAAGCGAACAACATTTACGGGACTTACAAAATGATGTGTCAGGCGAGATATAAATCCCACTGAGCAGATGCAACAATCTGGATAACATGATACGAAAACGAAAGATTGATGTCAAAATAAACACCCAGGTCAGGAATCTATTGAACACGTTCAATAGTAGTATTTCCAATTAGATACTGATGAGAAATAATTTCGCACTTTCTGCACAGCGTCAGTATTTTTGTCTTATCTGGATTAATCACTAGGAAGTTTCTAGAACAGCAGCCCTAGATGCGCAACACATCATCTTGTAAAAATGTGCAGTAGGTAATTTGCTGAACCAACTTTTAAATGAAGCTCGTTCACCCCCCCACCCAAAAGAAAAAGCCACCGTGTATTCTTTATGCACAATTCGAAGTCACAAATAAAAACAACAAGAAGAAGTGGTTCATTTGACTCTTGAGGCACACCCGAGGTTGGTACAAAACATCTGATAGATTACCTATTCCACACACATACACAACTCTGACAATTTGTTGGATAGCTATTAAATTAATTTAAAAGTGGCAATGTTACACCACACAAAGAAATTTTATATAGAAGCAATTTGTGGTTGACTTTCTCAAAAGCTTTCGTTAAATCAAAATAAACAATAGTACTAACTTGTTGCCGTGATAGAACAAATGGCACTGTGTATTCAAGAAGTGTCCAAGATTGGTTTCTACTGAACGACCTTTTAAAAAACTGCTTAACAGAATATAACGGGTGCATGTTAACATATAGAAAACACAGAAACGCCATATGTGGATATATTAGAATCATATAAAGTAATTGCAACCTAGGTTACCAGTAAAATTCAAGTTCCTTGCTATGTTCCTTCTAAGTAGAGCGCATGTCAATAAATCCACTCACCCAGTCTGGATCGGCTGGTCGTACTGGATGCCCTTGGCCAACTCGGCAACTCCCATGAGAGCTGCGCACGGGGAAAATTCTCTTGAAGAAAGGGCGCCAGAGGGTGCCAGCTGCAATGCTCACCTCTGCGTTCTGCCACACTCTCCAGAATCTTCTCCTCTTCCTTGAGCTGCTTCTCCAGGGCACTCTCTTTGCGGGCTGCAGTTGAAACAGGGCCCCACGGGTGACGGCCATGCAGGAGGGAGCGTCAGAAGCAACTGGATCAACTTCCCTCAACAAATCTAACTTCACTGCGACTCTCCACTGACGCGCACCAAAAGAAAGTACTGGCTTTAAGGGTTTCTCCTTTTTCCTACTTACGAGAATCTACCGACTCAATGGACCGTGGAGCGAGTTTCCTGTTTTACCAGCGGCGCAACCCACTGAGCCGATTATTTGTATCCGTGAGATAATCCTGCATCTTTTGATTTCGGAAAAAAATCAGCAGAACCCATCCTTTGGGAATGATTATCTACGTTAATGCGAATAGCATCAAACGGTGCGGAGTTATGCGCGTTCGTCAGGTGGCCGGCACACTCTAGATACGCCAGCCCACTCTTGAGGCGATTCTAAATTTGTTGACACTTTCACAGCCCTGCGCACGATCTCCGCAGCCCAGCACGTGCGTTTGTGTCACTTAGAAAGGCGAGCAAAGCACGCGCCATACGCACAAACACTCAAAATGGTACCGACCAGACTTTCTGGCGTCTCAGCTAGTCTCAACCAACGGTACTCTAAACGGTTGTTTATATCTTTACCATAGGACGCGCTTACAGCGCTGTCACAGCTACCGGTGCGCGCGCGTTCCATGCACGAGGGCTCATTCCGCTCTCGTGAGGCTGAGCACGGCCGCTACATCACCCTCTCCCGAGCGCGGGAGAGGGTGAGCTAGCGGCCGTGCTCAGCCTCACGAGAGCGGAATGAGCCCTCGTGCATGGAACGCGCGCGCACCGGTAGCTGTGACAGCGCTGTAAAGCGCGTCCTATGGTAAAGATATAAACAACCGTTTAGAGTGCGTTGAATGACTGCCTTCATAGCTCTGTGGTTAGCGCGTCTGCCTGCTGATCAAAGGGTCAACGGTTCGAATCCCAGCCGGCGCCGGTCTTTTTTATTTATTTATCGACCCGCGGCGTAAGAGGTTAGATAGCCAGATAGATAGATACATAGACGAAAAGTGCGTGAAGTAGCCAAAGAATGCTATTCGCATTAACTATTCGCATTAATATTCGCATTAAAAGGTCTCCACAGTGGCACTTGACGCATTACACACACTTTCTCCTCCCATTTGTGGGAGGGGAAACAAGTTGTGGAGGAGAGAGAAAAATAAGCCACACCAATACTATTTTTCAATACAATCTTTGCATGTAAAAAAATCCGACAGCCGTTCCAAGCTTTGGAAGTGCAAAAAGGTTACTCTGAAGATCTACTAATTAGTCAAGTGAAGAAAATAGTCCCACAATCCCTTGAAAGAGAATGTAAAGAGAAAAACATTTCCACACAACAAGGCAATACACTCTTCCCTCGACACCGTGGTGATTGTTGAACCCTGCCCCAGCATAATAACAAGTACACATAATGTGGCCACACACAATCTGCAGCGTAAGCAGCGTTGGAGCCAGAGGCGAATCACAGTTACGTGCACTATCAATCTACTTGTGCTTGGGAACTAACTTGACTGCCTTATTTTATAAAATAAAAGTTGTCATTCTTCTTCGTGGTTCGGTCATATTAAAAACTGTAGGTCGATCTACAAAGGTAATAAAAGAGGGTCGGCCTTTAATAGCAGCGAGCATCATTTCTGATACCATCGAGCTAGCCAAAATGCTCCCCATGCCTGCCATTGCTCTTAGTTCACAGGTGCAAACCTGTGAACCGGCGATGTCTGATGCGCGTCCGCAGGCACAGATTGACGTGAGTGGTCAGTTGTTTTTTTCAGTTTATATCACTATGAGCTGCTATATTTAGTACTACCGCATGCTCCTATCGAAGAACTTCTTTTACTCCCTCTCTTTGCTGGCAGAGGTGTAGCACAGGTGTGATACAATTCATCGCAAAAATTTGGTGCAACACCTCAGCCGACTTGCATTCATTGTGCAGAATGGCAAAGCACTTCCATCGCTGCTAACGGCAAAAAGGCCTGCTTAGTGGGAGAAACAAAGCAGCACGTGTCCCCACAGCTAGTCAACCGAATGACAGCTGCACAAACTCTACTGTCATATGCACCAGAGAGTGACAAGCAATCCTAAACATGTCGGTACTATGCCTGCGTCGCTCTTTCGCCAGGCATGGGAAGGCTACCCTGGCAGGAGCGAGTTCCCACCTTCCGCTTTCTTCTTGAGTTCCGTGTGTTGGTCGAGCAGGCTGACGTTGGACTTGCGGCCGTACTCGCCGCGCTGGTCGTCCTCGTCATCCGTGGCCGTGCTCGAGCGGTCTCGCTTCTCTTCTTGCATGATGGCGTGCAGACGTCCCAGCCGTGAGAGCTGCAGTTAGCGGCACTACCTTCAGTACCGGGGGAGGGAAAGGCCCCGAAACTGCACAACCATTCACACTGGCCAAGCGGCCGTGCACAGAATCAGCTTCGTCCCTCGTCGAGACACACTAATGTTTTCTTGGTTGTTAATAATGCAAAATGAGAGGCGGGTCATTTAACTGAGTAAATGCACGACCCTTGCTAGATTTTCAGTGCTGAAAAGGGAATCTCTCGTCAGTGTGAATGGCTCTGTAGAAACGCATTTACATCTGGTCAAATCAAAACTTAGCAAGCTGGCTATAGAACGGTACGTACTTGGGCTATAGGATAAAAGCACTAAAAAGACAACGGACAAGTTAAAGGACGAAGAGCGCTCTATGGTGTTCGCCGTCCTTCAACTTGTCTGTCGTCTTTACAGCGCTTTTATCCTATACAAGCTGGCTCTCTTTTTTTTTTTTGTTGATTTGAGTGTAAATATCTTACAAGCTCAGCAGAACGAAGCTATATGAGAGCTGCATTTTGTAACTAAATTATACTTGTTCTCAGACTATGTTTCAGGATGCTTTGATTCATGCATAGAAAATGTGATACATCTGCAATATTTCCGAACCACCACCGGCATCTCTAAATGTTTATCCGCACTGCATTTGGAGATGCCCCTGAAACATGGGGTTGCCACACAAAGGAGGAATAGGGGGCACATATAACATGTCAAATGTTAGAAGACGATGTTAATAAACAGGCGAGCTGGTTAACTATTACACAATTCTAACTAGAGACAACGGACAACAAAGGAAGGGGACTAAGGGACAAACACACACATCTCAACGGATTGAGGCATGTGTGTTTGTACCTTGTCTCCTTTGTCGTCCGTTATCTCTTGTTAAAATCATGTGTAATGCCAAACGTCATAATTTCAAACCACACAAAAACTCTGAAGAAGATTACAAATGAGAACATTAGACCAATTCAGGGTTTAATCAAACCACCCTACCAGTCACTGTTCCATTCTTTTTGCCTCTGTCGACATTTCTGAAGAACTTTCAGAGCAAAATATCAACTTTAAGACTACTTTGTTTGTTGGGACGGCAGAAGAATTCTGTTTTTGACAACACATATTTGACTGAACAAAAATAAAACTTGCCGTCATAAACACTTACGACTACTATGTCAGCGGCAGCGGAAAGTCCATAGTTGGCTTTTTATATCCAAAGAATGTCAGCAATAAGTAGGGTTCTGCATTTTCTCAGTTTATTTTTGAGCAAACTCAGAAAGACATTTCCTTTTTTCTTTCTATTTTTAAGCCTCACTGCGGAACTTTTTTAAGCTTTCATTCATCGTCCACAAAATTCAGATTTTCAGTTTAGTGTCATTGGCTTAGGTAAAAAACAGCAGTCAGCAAATTTGTCGGAACAGAATTCTCATAGACAACACAATAAAAGCTGAGCCTTCCACAATATGCATAAATTTATCGGAAAGAAGGGCATGCAGTTAATTAAATGCGCTCAGCTGTCTCGAGACAAAGTTTCTGCAGCTGTGTGTGCTGATTGGAATCCTGGTGCAGTGCGATCCACTTATAATGATAATCAGAAAACCCAAATATTCAATCGTTATGAACGATTATCGTTGTATTTGGACTACGGTAGGAACTGATTGTTTCTAATCTAGAAACTCAAGAAACTGATAGTTATAGGCAGTACATCGTTCTATGTGGTATCATTATAAGTGTATTGCACTGTACTCGGTAACGTGAAGGAAACTTTTTCTATTAGTCAAGCTAACTTGCACCCAGTAAAACTTATGGGCAATAAAGGCTACAATAATTGTGATAAAAGATGTGCAAGGCACCCGAGTGAAATATATTTCATATTCCTTGGGTTAATTAGCAGGAGCTTTCGCTTCTTGCCCATCCCATGCAGGTATTGAGAAAATCTGAAGTGAATGACAAATCTCAAACCCCTGTGGTCAACACAGATGGGGCACGAGAATGCGCATATAAGTTCAATCTTCAACAAATGGAGGCCGGAGAAAGGCCAATGAACATCTAGGAATGAGACTTTTCCAAGAGGAAGGCCCGACCCCTCTTGTGATAAAGTTCCAAACACATTCTTGGTGACACTTACAAACAAAAGTGGAAAATAAGAGTACAGCAAAAGTTGTCTCAGTATTTCAGAAAAAGATAAAAACGAGGCCAGGGTTTCGACAACTGGCAGTCCCCAAATTCTGAGATTTTCAGATAAATATAAATCTGCAACATTTTTATTGGCGAGTGTTTTTAAGATTTTATGGGATTGATCCGAAAATGCAAAGCCCTAGATAGGTATTCATGGAATACAAGTTAAACATGTCTCCGACTTGGGACATCATTTTCTGCCAAGACCTCTACCAATGGGAAAAATAGACTGTTTTAAAAAACTTTCTAATGGTGTTGACGAGTGGGCTAGTTGGTCATTCATATTAGCGGAAAAACAAACAGCGCAGGGACAAGGACAGAGTAGAAGGCGGTAGACACACACAGCGCTGAATGGGAAGAAAGAGGCCCGACTGGTGGGCTCGCCCCAAGGGACAGCTGCGACTCACCTGTTGCTTGCGCCTTTCTTTGAGAGGCACATACGGAATGTAGCTGTCGTCAGAGTCATTGTTGCTGCTGTCGCTCTCTCGCCTCCTCTGGCAAACAGACAACCAAATGCACACAATCAGGTACTGCCACGTGATTCGTCAAAGTGTCGGTTCCATCTATTCGTCTTCTCACAAGTTGTGTGCGATGTTAGGCGAGGGGCGTGAGCATGTTACCGGTAAGGTAAATACTGACAGCTCCCTATGTTTTGCTCGTCAGGTAAAACTAATTAATTTGTTTATTTCAAAACCCGTAAGATGAATATAAAAGGGGTGTACCCTTAGATACAACCACCACCTACTAGCAACAGATAACTGCACAACGCGAAGAGAGTGCACAAGGACGACATTTTTGGGGAAACACTGGTATTGCACGTTTTGAGTACCCACTCGTCATACAAACTGGATGCTTGTTTGTAAAAATCCTTATACTTCGTCTTAGCCTATGATAGACAAAGCTACGTGCCAACAGGTTCAATTAGAAGGCAGTTAGAAACCATGCGGTATACTGCCCTGACCTGTGTACCAGTAATCGGTGGCTGAGTGTGTTAATGCACCGCAGCTCGGAGCGCATAGAGCGAAATTTTATGCTGCAGAAGCCAGGGATCCTGGGTTCAATCCCCCACCTCTGCCCGTTTCAATCTGGATGAGCATCGTACCAGCGTGCGGTCATGTATCACTACTGCGTGGTGCACATTAGAGACCCCAGGCTAGTGGTTGTACTGCACTGGCTAAATTGCTCATCTACGGCTGAGAGACAAGTCGCCCGTTGAGGCAGACTAACTTTCGGCTGTCTAAACATACAACTTGCATTGCAACTGAAATGGCAAAGCACATTTTAAAATGATGGCTTAATTTAATAGCTTTCCAAGACTGCTTGAAACAAGTCACGATACAAGACAGACAACGAGAAAGGGTGCAGGTAGCATAAGTGATCCCCCACACAAATCATCTGCAGATGCACCTCCACTTCCCTGCAAACTCCACAATATTAGATTGGAGCACAGCCTATACCCGTGTCACTAGTTGTGTGCTGTGCAGGCAAAGGCAACGCCAGGCAAAGGGAGAAAGGGCGAGCACTAGGAAGGCGGGATGGGAGGGCGAGGAAAGAAAGGGAGAGCGCTAGGAACGTTAGGGAAAGGGGTTTCTCTCCACGTCCCCAGCCTTCCCAGTGCTTGCCTTTTCTCCCCTCGCCTGGCGTTGCTTTTGCCTGTACTGCACGCAACTAGTGACACGGAGTATAGGCTATGGTTGATAGCTACTTTGAAGCCATGATTTGAAAGTAATAGTGCAAACACACAGCCGGGTGTCACGTTGGAGTGGACAGCGCACGAAATGAGAGGAAATGAGGCATAGACCAAA
This sequence comes from Ixodes ricinus, assembly GCA_037355805.1. Lineage (NCBI taxonomy): Eukaryota > Metazoa > Arthropoda > Arachnida > Ixodida > Ixodidae > Ixodes > Ixodes ricinus. Next base: position 242,680 of record JAZHYW010017204.1, read on the forward strand.
AATGACATGTTTATATATACAACAAAGAACAACACTATGATAAAAAAAAACAAAAAAACAATGTTGTATGAACTTAGATGATTAGGGGGATGACGTGGATTTAGGACTGGACTTGCAGGATAACGTTTAATTAGGATTTTCAGACTTTTCCCTTCATTTCATTCTTTTCACAGTCATAGTTGTTTTCTTGTTGCATGCATTGCAAATATCAGTGTTCCATTACCATCCACGTTTGTCTCGCCTCCACTGATTTTGTGTGCCATTCCAGATGAATGTGACACTGGGTGTCCTGCTTCAGAATGACACCTTTTCCTTATACCACTACTCAAGGTCGTACGAAGCCCCGAACCAGCCAGCCATTTTGGTTAAAGCCCAAACTACAAAAAGGTTTTCCTCAAGGTAGGAAAACTCGCGTCCCCAACCTACCCATTTCTCCCTCTCCCAGCGATATTTTGACTGCAGGGCGACTCTTCTCGTTCCTGCATCTTGGGGCTAGGTAAGCTGGGATAAGCTTCCGGCTTATCCAGCCCTAAGATGCAGCAACAAAAGGAGTTCTCCCCAGGTCAAGATGCCAGTGGGAGAGGAGGAAATAGGAAGGGTGGCAAGGAGGCTTTTACTACCCTGCGGAAAATGATTTTGTAGGTTGGCCTTAATACTTGACTCGTCTGCACCGAACGAACAAATATTTTACTCCACGCGAACGTCGGGGTTATGTTCTAGCACAGGGGTCTCAAACATGTGGCTCGCAGGCCGTGAGCAGCAAGAATCTGGCAGCTGTGAACCCCCATTTCCGCATCTCGAGCATGCACTAGACATGCACCATAATGATGCTATGTCGTTGACTTGTTTCCTCTAGACACTTAGCTCTGCTCTTATATTATGTTCACCTATTTTACACTGCTTTGTTTTCGATCGAGTATTCGTTCGTCTTGATTTATGCTTCTCAGCTCTTATGTTAATCACCTGTACGACAACCCCACTACTAAGATACTAGCACTAGCTCTTTACTCAAAGACTCATCTTGGCTGCACTAACTCTCACTCAGCAAGAACTGCTAAAGATAAAGGCATGCGCTCGGGTTTATAGCCTTCAGAAAATAACATCAAAATACAAGTATTATCTTATAATGCTGCTATGATAATCGTCAGGAAAGTAAAAACACGTCGAGCTCGACATATTTTCGAGTGAACTGAGCGACAGGGCAACGGTAGTGTGCTTATTTTCTTGTCGTACTGAAAAATACCAGCACTTTGGAGGGGGAAGATATTTTAGGTATTGTTATGGCATCAAGTATGGGTGCAAAGTAGTCATTAACAAAATAAAGCTAAAAATTGCAACAACAAAAACCAAGTTTGCAAAAAAAAAAAAAAAAAAAGAAAGAAAGCAGAGTTTATGAAATAGTTTCTTAGAAATCTCTGGGTATCACTGAGAGACTTTGCTGCTTTGCAACGTGGTACACCATTGCTGCGTTTTCTTGTCCCCACTACGTTGGCCCACGGCCCCTCGGGGGTGGGCTACCTGGCCCCAAAGACTCGAACGAGTTTGAGACCCCTGCTCTAGCAGGTCTGGGCCGAAAATTATCCTTGCCTATTTTTAAGCCCAACTCGCAAGCCCAAACCTTTTAATCGCCGCAGAGGCATATTGCCATTGGCAAGTAAAGAGAAACAAGACATCCACATCAAAACAGAATTTCAGACCGCAAACATAGCTTTAACGACAGCATGTCGCGACCGGCTCAGGAGTCGCTCCCGAGCTATGACCAATAAAAAGAGCATGCCAGTGATCACTTCCTAACTGCTACACTATGTCTTCAGCCCAGAATCGCCAGCTTACTCTTTTGTGCACTGAATGTGAGCTGTCACCGTGCTGATTTGAGTGATTCGAGTTCTTCCTGTCATCCATTTTGCACGCTTCGGTTTGATTGCAATGGCGATGAGGCTTTAGGGTTGGGAAATTCTTGGGATCAGGATCAAGCTTGTTGATTTTGACCAACCTCGTTGACCAACCTCGTTGATTTTATCACACTAAAACATCATTGTGTTCTCACTTTTGTATGTATTTATTTATATTTAAAGTACTGTTATAAATTTGAATATTTTTTTGTGCTACATGCGATTTCGTTTTACCTAGTTTCGTTTTCCTTGAAGTGACAAAAATAAACTTCTTTTCAGGTGTCTTCCGAAATCGTTCCGTTCGATACTCTACATCTACAGTGTGAACCCGTTGGCGCTTTTGCCCTTCGAAGGGATTGCTTGCATAAATCGATTTCTTAGACGGACCCTGCGATTAATTTTGAGTGGGTTTATTGAAACAGCGCGACTGGACACGGACGGAGCGAGAAACTGAACGAAGCGGACGCTTCGAATCATAGATTCAAAATCTATGATACACGCATTAGCTGTTTTTTTTCTTCTTTACTTTACGAAATAACAATCGCAGAAAAAGAAAAGAAGAAAAATGAGCAGCGTCCACACCCTCAACTAGCAGCCAGAACCATAGCTCGGCAAACCTCACACATGAGAGCCCTCACTCTAGTGATGTACAACTTTCGATAAATCGACTATCGATAGCCGACTATCCATACTCAAACCCATCCAAAACCATCGATAGTGTCGCAGAACTATCGATAGTCGACTATCGATAGTACTATCGATAGTTTTTCGATAGTTCACTATCGATAGTACTATCGATAGTTTTTCGATAGTCGACTATCGATAGTTTTTCGATAGTCGACTATCGATAGTGCTGAGACATTATCGATAGTTTTTTACTATCGGCAGTAAGATTTCTGGCGACTATCGACACTATCGATACTACTGTCGATAGTTTTGCACCACTAGAGCAAACACAGTTGCCGCACCGCCCCCAACCCCCCCCCCCTCGCCTCCCCTTCCTCCTATCTTCGCCTAAACTCCCGTCTTCGTCATCGCTGAAAGCTGAACCAAAGTTGGGATGGTAAGTGCTTGGGCTAGTTGAATAAGTATCCCATTTGAAAAAAAAAAAGAGAAGAGGGAGCAACGCAAACTATAGTGTCGCCAAACTATCAATAGTAAATTGTCGACAGTACTATCGATAGGTTTACGATAGTCGACTCGTAGTACTATCGATAGTTTTTAGATAGTCGACTATCGATAGTACTATCGATAGTTTTTAGATAGTCGACTATCGATAGTACTATCGATAGTTTTTAGATAGTCGACTATCGATAGTACTATCGATAGTTTTTAGATAGTCGACTATCGATAGTAGTATCGATAGTTTTTAGATAGTCGACTATCGATAGTATTATCGATAGTTTTTAGATAGTTGACTGTCGATAGTACTATCGATAGTGTTTCGATAGTCGACTATCGATAGTACTATCGATAGTTTTGCACCACTACCTCACTCACCCTCATCTTAACAGGTGAGGTGAGGGTGAGTGAGTGTCTGAACCACGAAAATTCATGAGTATGAGGGTGAGTGAGGATCGCGAGGTCGTAGGGGTGTGAGGGCGTGAGGGCCGTGAGGGCTGTGAGTGCGTGAGGGGTATGAGTGCGTGAGGGCCGTGAGGGCGGTGAGTGCGTAAGGGGCGTGAGACCAATGAGTGCGTGAGGGTGAGTGAAGGGCTGAAGGTGAGTGTGACTGGGAGGGTGAGGGTGAGTGAAGGGCTGAAGGTGAGTGTGACTGGGAGGGTGAGGGTGAGTGAGGGGCTGAGGGTAAGTGTAGCTGTGAGAGTAAGGGTGAGTGATGGGCTAGGGTGAGTGTGGCTGTGAGGGTGAGGGTGAGTGAGGACCCCTAAAATGCCGACCTCTGGCCAGAACAAGCCGCCATGTGAGCTGGAGCCCAATATATGTGGAATTCTTCGTTTTCGGGTTTTATATTTTTCAAAAATCGGGGGTAAAAATCGGGCGCTATTTTTCAGGCTGATAATCGGGGAGAGATCGGGTCTTTCTGAAGCGATTGGGAATTCGGGTTTTCTCGGGTCTTATTTATGAAGGGTAAGTACCTGAAATATGTTATTTACACGAACAAAAGTAATGGTGTTCGATCTTATATTTCCGCCTTCTGACTCATTGTGAAGCGGATATATGCAGAGGTAACGCAAATCGAAGAAGTTCGTTACCATCAAACGAGTGACCGAAGAAGCAGCTCTGAAACAGATCCAGAATTGTTCTTATATTCCATAAATTCAGCTGATTTCAAGACCGGTATTCGGGGAGAAATCGGGTTTAAACCGATTTTTATAAAAACTGTTCGGGGTGCAAAAATCGGGTAATATCGGGTTTTACCCGAAAACGAAGAACCCTAAATTTATGCCGTAAATGTTTATCACAGCCACGCGCTGGGGTTGGCAAAGCGCAGGGCACGAGCGACTACCCTGAATGCATGACGAAGCATTGATTGTCACGAGCCCAAATCGAATGCTCGAGCAGGGCTTGTGTCCAATGCATGAGCCGCATTTGAATGTTGTTACCGCAGGGATCGCAAAGCTTGATGACGAAATTTTTGGGATCGCATTGTTGACAAAGCCAACAATGCAATCCCCCCAACTTCGGCATCAAGTTTTGCGAGGGGACTGAATGAAAACGTCTGCTTTTATGATTAAAATGCAATTAATGCAAAATGCAGCGACAAAGAAGCTTCTTGGTCAGTGGCGTTGCGTGCGAATGCGGAGGCAAGATAATAATAATAATAATAATAATAATAATAATAATAATAATAATAATAATAATAATAATAATAATAATAATAATAATAATAATAACCTTTATTTCCATTTAAAGAAATGGTGGAGCAAAAGGGAAAACGCTTCAACAAGAGGCTTGACTGGCCCTCAGCCACATCGGCAGCCATTTAACAAACAGTTTTCGTGCAATGAAAAAAAAAAAATCATATACAGAATTCAGTTCAGTTCAGTTCAGTTTATTATACCTCAAAGGCATTTCAGATGAAATGCATCACATGAGGGGGATCAAATGACATATACAGATAGCAGATGAGTGACGACAAGGTAAGTAATAGGAAAACGCAAAAAACTACGAACTAATAGGACAGATATCAAAACAAAACACGTAGAAAAAGTAATTAACATAAACATGTTAAAGATTAACACTTTTCAGGTGTGCCTTACAGAGTTCATGGAATGCCTTAGGGTTAGATTCACGTACTATGGTTTCAGGAAGGGAATTCCAGTTAGTAATAGCGAGAGAAAGTGGGGAATTTTGGAGTTTATTAGTTCTGGCGAATAGAGGTTTAATTTTTAGGCTGTGGTCGTGACGCAAGGAGATGTGAGGTGGTGGGTGACAGTTGGTGTTTCGAAAATCAGAAGAGGAATAGTATGTTTTGTGAAAAAGGACAAGACGAGCAAGTTGAGTTCTTTGAGATAGAGGGCATAGGTCGAGATTAAATTTTAGTGCAGTTACGCTTGACGTTCGCCAGTAGTCATGTGTTATAAAACGTGATGCCTTGTTTTGCACCGATTCGAGTTTAGTAATGAGATATGATTGATGAGGCCACCAAATAAAGTTGGCGTAGTCCAGTTTTGATCGGACGAAAGTCTTATAGGCAGTTAGTTTAACACAACGGGGAGTGGGGTATAGGTTACGTTTTAGGTATCCTAGGGATCTGCATGCACTAGCCACTATATTGTCAATATGAGTATTCCAAGTTAGGTCTTCAGAAAATGTTACGCCTAAATATTTGTAAGCTGGTACTTTTTCGAGAGGCAGAGTTAGTAAGGTGTAGTTACGCACAATAGGAGATCGCTGACCAGTGAATGTTAAAAGTTTGCTCTTGGTTATATTGACCTTCATCTGCCACGTGTTACACCAATGAGAGAGAACATTTAGATCCTGCTGTAGTAGTATTGAATCTTCAGGGTTAGTGATGGGACGGTAAATTACGCAATCATCCGCGAAAAGCCTAATAGATGATGTTATCTGGTGTGGAAGATCGTTAATATATATAAGAAATAAAAGCGGACCGAGAACACTGCCCTGGGGGACGCCCGACAGTACAGGCAAGCTTGGTGATCACTGATCTGGCATGCCCAAGGTGAACAGCTTGCTTACGGTTAGTTAAGAATTCAGCTATCCAGAGTATAATAGATGGATGGATGTTAAGTTCAGAAAGTTTGTATAGAAGTTATAAATTATAATATAGAAATTATACATTAGCAAATGGAATAACAGAAACAAGACACGGAACGCTCAAATATGTAAAAAGATGTTACGCAACTCTTTAGGAGATATTGTATCTAGATTTCTATTTTTTTCTTCAAAGTTGTTTAGAAGCTTTGGAATTAAATACCGAAGCATTTGCTGCCCACAATTTGACCTGTGGGAACCTTCCAATATTCATTATACCGGGTCGAGTAAACCGTATTTTTTTCTTCTAATGCAATTGCTATCTCGTTTAAAAGAACACTTCCTTTTTTGTTTTCATGCTTAATGGTGATCAGAAGTCTATAATCAGATAGCTTATAAATTTTTAATATTTTCAGATTACTAAACATGGTACAGTGTGAGAGTCATAAGTGCGTTGAATATGGCTCTCAACATTTTTTTTAAGTAGATAAATTTTGTTTAGGTTTGATGCCGTAGTTGTGTTCCGGACAAGGTTGCAATAACTCAGGAGTGAGTAAAACAGAGCATGGTAAATAATTATTAATGCGAAAGTATTAGCTGTCCCATGGAGCGAGCTAATACTGCGCAAAAAGCGCAACGTCATGGCGTGCTCTCTGCGCTTGATAGGACTAGCCGGCGGAGGAGCACGCAGAGAGACACGGCCAGTGGCGTAGGGAGAGGGGGTTTGGGGGTCGAAACCCCTCCCGAGATGCCAAACCTACACCCCCCCCCCCCCTCCGGGGACCTGCTGGCTCCCCTGCACACGCAGTCGGTTTTGCGCGGGGCATGGAGCAAAGGGGGAGCGCGGACTATCTCCAACTTATATGTTTTCGGGAAGAGTGTTTGTGGGGTAGAAAATGCTCAAATAAATAAAACAGGCAATATTCCTTCATTTATATATATTTAGTGGGATGCGGAACTTGATATCAGATATATAGAGAACGGATATTTCGAAACACTTGTAGGGTGAAGGATGGCAATTTCAAGGCCAAGTATAACAAACTATCCTCACTAAAATACACAATTCAATCAAACCAAAGCGAACATAATAAAGCGAACAGATGGTGATAATATAAATGAATGTCAGTGATGTAATAATAAATGAATTGTAAAAACAACTGCACTGTAAGCAAAGGGGTGGCGCTGCGCTCACGCACACCTTGAGTACTGATCATAATTACGTGCTTTCGACTAAAATCATTAATAAAGAGTTTATTTCCGTCGTATGTTGCAATATCACTAACGTAAATATTAAAAAGAAAACGACCTAATATCCCTGTGGTACACCAGTCAGAATACGCTTCGAACTTGACGAATATCCATCAATATAAACTAATTGCATTCGATTCTGTAAGTAAGACTTCACTCACTTCAAAGCATGCCCTCGAATACCATATGTATCTAATTTTGCTAGTAAAATTTCACGATTGAGGCAATCAAAAGCCTTTGTGAAATCTATGAATGCTCCAAGAACAGTTTTTTTTCTTCAAAAATTTCAAGATGAATTCTTTCTAGATGAGTAGGGGCAGCCTCGGTAGATTTATGCTTTATAAAACCAAACTCATATCAAGTTATACTTGGCTGAAAAAATAGTTATACGTGTATGAAGTACCTTTTCAAGTGCTCTAGAAAATACTGGCAATATAGAAATCGGTCTGTAATTACCCATAACATTTACACTCCCCTTTTTGTGTAGTACTGACATTTTTGCTATTTGCATTCGTTAAGAAAAACACCAGTCATCAAAGAAAGATTAAATATATGCGTTAGCACTGACGCTTATAAATGAACAACATAATTAACAGGCCTTATTTGTAAACCATTCACGTCACAAGCTCCACTTTTCTTAAGTTGTAAAATCACATTAATGACCTCAGGTTCTACAACCAGATCTAAAAAAATTGAGCTGCTGTTTCTATCACCAGAAACGGAATACTTTACAGTAACAATACCGCTTCTAATGTTCACAAAATGCAGGTTAAAGGCGTTCGCCAAAGAACATTCGGTTAGTTCAACAGCGTTACGCACAATTTTATAATTGAAATAGATGAACGGTTTCGATTTAAAACATTATTTTAACTTTTTGCACATGACGTCCGTAACCCCTCTGCTGCCTTGAACACCTTGAAGTAGTAGCGTTCTTTAGCACGCCGTAAATTACCACGAATAAAAATGTAACTGTGACTAGTTATTTCAGAAAGCAATTTACAGGCTCTCTTGATCATTTCATTTATGCCAAGCTCATATGATGCAGCCGCCTGCGTTCACGGCAAAGATTATCCAGGACGTTCTCCGCTTGAAATTTTATGTCGTGGTGAACATTCAAAAGCGCTAAACCAAGCAGTCGATCATTCGAAGTGGAGGCTCTCAGGTATGTTTTCAACCGTCGTAGGGAAGAAAACGAACTTTCAGCTTCAGCCGTTGTAACGGGCAGAGTCGCTAGGATCTTGAGGTGACGATGAACGTTTGGGAATAGGGCCTCCGGAAAGAGGGCGACCGCCTGTAGCGTACACGTGACGAGCGTTTCACGTTTCTCCCTCTTGCAATTGGGAGCCCATATGAGCAGCTCACATTGGAGTTCGGGAAATGAAACCAGGCTTGAATGGAGCTCCAAAAACTCTTCAGCGCCGAGACCTGCCCCGCTTTCCAAGATCTTTGCAAGTAACTGCAACGTACGCCGGTGCTTTTAAATCTCCCATCTAACTTTGTGATCAGGTAATCCATGAAATGAAGGAACATGGAACGCTAAAACTGCTCTTCCGTGCTTCAAGTGGGAATGTTAAAGCAGTGACGTTGCCGACTTGTTACTCGCGGCATCTAAATTTCGACTTCAGCTGTCTCGGCCATTTTAAAGGCGGCTTCGAATATTCCCAAGTGTATGTGCATAAACGCTTGCTCTAATTTTGCAATTTTTTAGTATGTCGCTGTTTAATTTTTTATGACAGTATAACTGTTTTTTTTTTTGTTTTGTCTGGCCGGCACGTGTTGGTAATGCAGTGGTAACTCAAAAAGCGGAAGGAGTATGTGCTGTAAGGAAGCTTTTAAAGTTTGTGGGCCCCAACTACGGTAGAACAGTGAGCCACCAGGCCTGTATTCCAGTAAATGAAGCCTGCTCCGTTTTGAAAAATTACAATGCAGCTTTACCCGTTTTTTCTTAACAGCGCCTTCCTAATCTTCGCTCGAGCGTCCATACCGCCGTGTTCACCCTGCTTCGTCATTGAAGGGGGCAATAATGCCGGTGAACCCTCCCGAAATAAAATCTTGGCTACGCCACTGGACACGGCGAATACCGGCTGGTCCTATCAACTACAGAGAGCACGCCATGACGTTGTGCCTCTTTCGCTGTTTGATTGGCCCTTTGGCTCATAACATCGGCCGCGCTCGGACCTAAGTTTCTTCGGTTCCATTGGCTGGCGCGCGTTGACGGGGCTCCCATTGGCCGCTGCGCTCGTCAGTTTCGACGACCGCTCACCCCATGGCGCTGCGTGTCCATCAGCACGCCGTCAACACGGCGCGTCCAAGGTCAGCGTACCCAGGGGAGGACGCGCGCTGACCGGCGACCAAAAACTACGCAGCAGACGAAAAAGGGAGCGGACGAGCGGCTTGAGAGGCACCACAAACGTTACGGTGAAGAGCCATCAATTTTATTTGAGGAATCGGAGGTGGCCATGTGACCTTTGGCATGGCATGGGGAAGTCCTGGTCACTTGATACCGCCCGTCGTTTAGGCATCGCGTTTCGAGCCGCCCTCGGGTACAAAGGGCACAGGGGCCTGCTATTGCTACGCGCTGGCGGCACCTCCGATTATTACACGATACCCGCCGTTTCTTCCCTTGCAGCCGGAAAGACGGACAAGGGGAAGCGGCAGCAAACTCCGTTCTTTCTTTGGACCTAATCGTGTCAGCTATCGTCGCCGGTGGCGTGCTGTGCGGCGAAGAGGCGTTAAGAAGCGACGCTGGGTAGTGGTGCGAGAGTTCAACTTCAAAAATTGTTTTCTCGCTTTAAAGAAAAATTACTTTGATTAAACTTTCAGAATCAAAAGATTATCGATTGTTCTTCCAAACCCACCATATTTTGTATTTTTACTTGGACCACCTCAGGGTGAAATAAAAGGCTGTTTATGCGTCTAAACGCACTTTTGTGCAACTTTTGGATTTTTGTTTACTGCGGAATACTTAATTGAGCGGCTTTAAACATTTTTTTATAGATTATATACCTGCAGGGCAGCCGGTAAAAAGTTGTATTAAGTCCCAGGAGCCATTAAATATTTCTTGATAAAATAACAAAATGCTAAAATTTTCAAAAGATTTTAGTTTTTTTAAAACTATTTAAATTAAACAAAACTTTACAAGCCCAACCACATTGTAAGTCGAAAGCCGTGCAAATTTAAGAAAAATATTGTTCGGTGTTTCACTAAAAAGCTGATTTTTCATCAATTATTAAGTGATGCTTAGTTTCACGCTGTTTTTAAAAGTTAAAACCGCGCTCAAGTCATCAAAAAAAATTTTCGACAAATATATTTCAGGGCATGGCTACGCACATTGCGGCAAAAGGCCATGAATTTTCTTTTAAAAATGGGAAGGGGATTGAGCGCAACGTCTAGGACGTTTGACATGAAATGACCCTATGGCGCTTCGCGGCGTTGCTCGCGTCTTTATTTGAAAACGCGAACATAAACCGCTAGCACCCCCTCGGCTTCGTAGCCGATCTAGTATTGTATATCGGAAATAATTGCCGTTCTGTTTAATTAATGGTGTTTTAGCGTTCCTTTCTAATCGGCCTAGAATCGAGGATTTTTGTTTTGTTTTCTGCCTTGCCGTTTTGGGGTGTCGGCCTAGAATCGATGCCGGCCTAGAATCGAGTAAATACGGTATCAACTTACATCGGTGAGGCGACTTCCAGTGCCCGGCGGATGCTTGGTTTTGTACTTCGGGTCACCCGGGGAGCTGGCGCTACTGCTCTGCGGCACCTGTACACCATACATGGGTAAATTACTTCAAAATGTAATTTAATTACAATTACAATTACTTTGCTTCAATAGTATAGTTTAACTACAATTACAATTACTACTACGTGAAAGTAATTAATTACAATTACAAATTACTTTTAAAAAGTAGTGCAATTACTTTACAATTACTTATTTCTGAGAGCGACCCGACTTGGGCCATATAACTTTAAACGAATTGTATAGAATGCAACGTATATTGTTCATTCCTTGCCCCAATGTTTGAGGAGGCTTAAGCATCGCTACATAAATGCACATATTGTACTTTCCTTTTATGAATTTTATTAAATTCATATGGAACGTGACAGTTTGAGGCAATGAAGCACTACATTCCTATATATTTTTATAAATAATAATAAATTAGTTAATATGCCGGAAGACGCCAGATCGCTAAAGAAAAAATTGGGTTGACAGAGTTTTGTTAGCCCGGCAGATAAAAATGTGACAATTAGTTATATATGAATATTTTACGAGTGTTAATATAAAACTAAAATCCACACGCGCTAATACGACCCCATTCACATACAAACATCATGGTATTGTAAATTATTTACATTGAGTTGAAATTATAATGGCTCAGAAATATATAAGAACCGAATTGGGGCTTCGATTCAATGGTAACACTATTCAAAGGTGCAAGGTCAGTCTCCAAGATGCTTATTAAAAAAATATACGAAGTAATACCAACAGGAAATAAACTTGAAAATAATACAAAGATACAAATATGCGACAGTACTGGAAAGAAGACGTAAAAAACTGGCAAAAAGAAACAACACTTCATAGGCAATTAAAATTCCCTAGCTCAACTGAAAGCTGACGCAAATTTTTTTTTAAATATTTTGGAATGTTTACGCTCTTGTTTTTTGCTCGTACAGCAGACGGCGCAACACGGCGCCGTCGAGGTATAGGCTCCAAAGGGGATTGTCTCTCAGCCCACAAAGTAAGCAAGAAAACAAACAATACGACGCTATTTATGTTGTGCGTGTCGTTGTGCGAGTGTTTCACCGAGAGCTAGGCCGCTTGTGCGAGCGCTGGGTCTTTCAGAGAGGTTCCGTCGGCGCCGCAATGTTTTGCAAAAGTAATTGTAATTGTGCCTGAAATTTCGCAATTACTGGTGCTAGAAAGTAATTAAATTACAATTAAAATTCCTTTCGGCCGAAATTAATTAATTAAAATTACAAATTACCAAGAAAAGTAAATAAATTACAGTAATTTAATTACTACCCAAGTATGCTGTACACTGCCGTAGTCCTTCCACACCTGGAGTATTGTGCTGCGGTCTGGAACTCCTACCAACCCTCAGGGCTTAAAGTCTCCCACCTGTGGCGGGGGTCTCTCTTATGGTAACTTCGGGGGGGGGGGGGGAGAGTTTGTGGGACATATTTTGACAAGCAGCTTGCCTTTAAACTAATTGCATGTGCAGCACATGCATCCAAACGTTGACACAGTGCGTTCGGCTATGCCGGCAATTGACTGACACAGCGGAAGGCTGCGTCAGATACACGCCCAAATAATTCATGTTGTACCCATGGGTTTAGTGTTTAACTTCGCCGCTAGGGCAATGGTTTGATCTACTCCCAGAGGAGTCTCAGACCCCCCATCGAAATCCCTGGGGGGTCCGAGATCCCCGAGACCCCCCTGACTTTAAGCACTGCAACACTCATTATCAGCATCCATTGAAAGTGTGCTTCGACGCGCTGCTTATGCAGTTCTAAGGCGGCAGGCCTCCCCTTGGTGTGCCACGTTAGCGTGACCTGCCCACGGAAGAGCTCTTGAGAATGGTGAGATGAAGCTCGCTGACACATCGTCGACAAGTGGCATCTCTCCGGATCCCAGCAAACTGCCTCTTTCCGAGGGACTCCGAGTTCCCACTACTATCGCATCTTCGCCATACTAGGTCCGGTGGCCTACAGCCACTATTCTGGCGTACCGAGCGTCAAATGAACATTTCCTTTTAAGAACTGTGGCGCTCACTACCGAAAGACATGACGAAGTGCCCTCCCATAGTGCAGGTCTTCCTGCACTATGGGAGGGCACTTCGTCACACTTCGTCAAAACACCACCTCCTATTTCCCCCTTCTTTGTACATATTGCCCCCCCCCCCTTTTTTTTTTAGTAGTCCGGCATAACAGGCTTAATGTATGGGCCAACAGTTTTTCTGAGGTGTCGCGACTTTCCAGGGTTGCATAAAAATTTTTTCTTCTTATTATTATTACATACAATAGTGCCCCTGCACTATTGTATGTAGGTATGAATGTTCTTGAATACAATTTATTATTATTATTATTAATATTATTAATGGGTGGCTTTACCTGTTGTATGCCAGGGTGCTACAATACCAGCACCAGGCAAAAAGGCAGCGGATTTTATGTCTTCCCGAAAGAAAGCAGCCCCCGAAAAGAGTGGCTAAGAAGGGTAAACAGAGCCGGACAGAGCGGCTGGAAAAAATGCGTTTTCGATTTTTTTCGCGATTTTATTTACAGTTTATATCCACCTTATTGCAAATTAGCTAAACAGTGTAAGATTACTTTACACGAGACATAGTAGGGCGTGCTGAAGAGTTCCATACGTTGGAATCTCCCTGAGCACTCGCTTCGTAGCGGTCTATCCGTTGGTTTATTTCAATCGGGACCTCGGCACTGCTTTGCGGCGGCCGTTTTTAATACACCTTTTGTTAGATGCATTTTGGTGGTTAACTGTTATTGCGACGACATGTTTCAAGCGCAACTGTGCTTCAAAAAATCAGGACAATCAACAACAAACAAACAAACAAACAAACAAACAAACAAACAAACAAACAAACAAACAAACAAACAAACAAACAAACAAACAAACAAACAGCGATTCTTGATATGCATCACTTGAAATAAAACGACTCTTTCGAAAGCAGTGTTCATTTTTTTTTCAAACGAAATGTAAAAACACAGTATAATGCAATTTAGAAGTGCAACACTTACCACCAAAATGGTAGCAAAAGAAACCTCACCCACCTTGTGGTGACATATTATGCCACAACTTGATTTTGGCTGGCGTTACTGATCCCTTCTGCGTTAATACCAACCGAGACCGCAGAAAAAAGCTTCCACAGTCGGGCAGCTGTTAGCGGTAGGAGCTTGCGCAAACAAAATAAAACTGAATAGAAACTGTACACGAAAGTCATCTCCACCAAAATCTTTCAGGTATGTGGCATGGTTGCTTCTTTTTGACAGATGCGAGTTGATGCGGCGCGTCAGGCATGCATCTTTCTATACATAGTTTCTTTTGTGTGCACGCTTCCTCCCGCAGTTCATCTGTACCATATCGCACAGGCTATCAACCAGAATGAAACGAATTTTAGAAAGCTATCGTTTCCCGAGAAATCAAAAAGGTTAAAAAGCGCGAACTGAAACCGGACATAAACAAAAAAAGAGAGAAAAAAAGAAAGACGTTCAAATTTTCTGCAATGCCGAATTAGAGCGCAGCTTCCGAGGAGGAGGAGGGAAGGGTACGGAGGGGAATTCACCGGGATATTAGGGAGTTGTAGTAGATAGTTTTTCTCCTCCGCTACGGTGTCCGTGAAGAAAACGCCGCAGCTGCGCATGCGCGCCGCCAGCCTTGTCTGCATAGTTCAAGGTCTTGTGGAGGACTACGAAGCGCTATCCGAGTGCTTAGCGGGCTGCGGAAACGGTCTACTACAACTCCCTATTGTGGGACAATTACCCGGTAAATTCCACCGCTAAATTTAGCGGGAAAATTTCCCCGCTAAATTTAGCGGAAAAATTTCCCCGCTAGATTTAGCGAAAAAAAATTGCTCGCTAAATTTGGCAGAAAAATTTCCCAGCTATATCCAGCGGAAAAATTTTTCGCTAAATATTGCGGGAAGTTTTTCCGCCAAATTTAGCGGACAATTTTTTCCGCTAAATTTAGTGGGAAATTTCTCTGCCAAATTTTTCCGCTAAGTTTAGAAGGAAATTTTCCCGCCAAATTTAGCGGGGAAAGTTTTCTGCCAAGTTTAGCGTAAAAATTACCCCGCTAAATTTGGCGAAAAATTTTCCCGCTAAATTTGGAGGAAATGTTTTCTGCTAAATTTAGCGGGAAAATTTTCCCACTAAATTTGGCAAGAAAATTTCCCTTCTAAACTTAGCGGAAAAAATTTTCCACCAGGTTTACACTCTGTGTGACATCAGCAGGGTGACGTCACACGTGACGTCACTATCGTGACCCTCGTGATGTCACACGTGACGTAACGTGTGTGTTTGACGTCATTATGGGAAACGTCCCATAATGCTACGCGCGGTCACACCGACGGCGACACCGATCAAGCCGGAAACGGGCGCCTGTACCCTACTGAAAAAAAAACATTTGAAATTCAAACGGGTGGCAAACTGGTCGACCCGTTTAAATTAAACGGGTGGCAAACTTGTCGATCTGTTTGGATCAAACGTGATTATGGGATACGGGTACCCGTTTGATACGGGTGCTCGTTCATACGGGTGCCCGTTCGACCAGCCACGTGTATAATAGGGGGCCCAAAGCTTTGGGACCCCCTATTATAAAACTCTCTATAACTGTCGTGCTGCTTCAGCTACAGGATGGGCTAAAAGCTAGGTACACCTAACAGCGTCGTACCTGTTACCGGGGGATGGCTCGTCGAGCTTGCAGATAATTCCGTTGGCGCACATGATAGCCTGGTATTTGAGGGAGTGCACTCTGTTGTGACCAGAGAAGTAACTCTTCTGATTCAGAGACGGTCGGCAGATGGGTCTTGCCAAGGCACGTATCCAGGGGGAGGCCCATGGGGCCCGGGCCCCCCCCCCCCCCGAAATCTTCCATTTTGCTGGGACCTCCTCTTCCCCCTCCTCCTCATACAGCATTTTGTCATGGGCGGGCCCCCCGAAACAAAATCCTGACTACGTGCCTGGGTCTTGCTCTGCCGTTCCAACTGGTGCTACCCTCCCTATTATTTGTACCGCAAGCCACAATAAAGTGTCGTTTCAGCGCAAATGTTTTGCGTTTTAATAATTTTTCACTGTTAAGAAGTTCGTTCGTTGTCCACAATGGCGCTGCATGCGAAAAAGGCGAGCGTGCCGCGTTTCGTCGTCACAAACCCTATTCTATAAGCACGCTGCGTGAGGTGTCGTTGCGTTGGGTACCCGAAAGCGTTGGGTTCCCCAAAGCGTTGGGGCCCCCTATTGTAAAACTCTATAATTTGACTGCTGCAACGGCGGGCCTGCTCTCGCAATGGTCGATGTTCTTGCAGCCACGTGTTCGCGCGTTACCTTCGTTGAGTCTTGAATTGAGGTGAAATGGAGTCTAGAAATATATTATTTCACGCGGTCGCGTCCTCTGAGCGAGAGATTCGAGCTGAATAAGTAAATTGAGGCAACAAAGAACGCCAAATTTTTAAAGTTCTGTCAAAAATTTCGGCTCGCCAACGTCGCGCGTTTACGTATAGAAAAAAATCACTTATTGCAGTTGAAGTATAAGCGAACATCAGCGCAATAAAAATTTAAATATCATTACTTGCATTACGCGAACGATTGTAAACCGATGAACCGGCGCTCCCGCGGCTTTCCGGAAACAGGCTGCCACGGCTGAAATAGGCGTGCCCATGCCGCCGATCGGTACGTTCAGTATCAAACGGGTTCCGGAGAGCCGTTTGATTAAACCGGTACAGTTTGCCGGTCATCGGCCACCGGTCACCCGTCTGTGCAACAAGGTCGCCGGTTTGAGCAAACGTGCGAAAACTTTGCTCAAACGAGTGGCCCATTTGATCAGACGAGTGACCCGTTTGCCAAAGGAGTGACCTGTTTGCCCAAATAGGCGACCGTTATGGCTCATACGGGGAACCCCTCTGAGCCATACGGGCGACCCCTTTGACAAACTGGTGACCGGTATAGCTAAACTGCTACCGGTATGAACCCGTTTGCCTTCATATAGGCGCCAAATGGTTTTTTTTCAGTAGGGTAAGAGCTGCGCTCTAAGAAAACACGCACAACACAGACAAGCGGCATCAGGGGCGGATTTAGAGGGGGTCCGGATGTCCTGACCCCCTCTTGATTTCTGCACGTGTAAAATTTAGGGCGTGAAACGAGGGGGAGGGGGTTCCTGAACATATGGTACGCTGACCGACACCTGACCCCTCCCCCTCAAAAAATTCCTGCATCCGCCCCTGAGCGCCATGTCGTTCGTATGTCTTTTTCGCCCTGTTTCAGTTCGCGCCTTTTAACCTTTTAATCAATATGTACCAACTAGTCCCAACCAAAGTTTTGTTCCCGAGAAAGTCTATTTAGATCTTCTTACTTGATTGGCTAGCCCACGTGGCACGTTTTTCCGGGCATCTAGACGCGCATCTCGGCTTGGCGCGTGCGCTAAGCCAGACGCGTGCGCCCAATCAAACCACACGCAGCGCTACCGGGCAGCGCTTCGCGTCTGCGTTTCCGAAGCGTCTGCCCAACGTCGCCAGACGCGCTTAAGAAACAAAAGCAAATTTTATAAATCGCGCGTTAAGTGATGGCTACATGCCGTAATATTTAATTTTATTAATAGTAAGCACGCATTTTTATTACAGCAATTGCAATGAAGCTCAATTTCACTCATTTTCATCCTTTTTAGTGCGCACGCCTCATCCACCTTTCGGTATGCCATCGGCATCACCATCTCTCGCGCCAAAACATTTACAGCTGGCCGCTACAGAGGTTGTGTTGTTGCGGTTGTTGCCGATAGTATTAGAGAGTTTTCGTAGATGGTTTTCGCCGTCCCGCAACGCTCTCCGCAACCCGCCACGATACTGGAACTCTATAGTTAAAGCCATCCGCACGCAGGCGCAGTTGGCACAGTGGCGGCTTCTTCGTTGCGGAGGGCTTAGTGGAGGGGGAAACGCCGTCTACGAAAACTCCCTCGCGCAGGCGCGTTGCAGAGGCCGGCGGCAGCTTTCTAAAGGCGCGTTTTCTACTAGTTCGTCGTCATTCACCGAAGACGTTCTTTAGGATCCTGTGTGAACCGTGATACTTGCCGTGAGACCGGCGGAACTCGCTTTCGACGAGTTGTGCCTTTTTCCTGGGGCACTGTGCTTTCGTAAAAAATTCCTCGTGTTCTCAACGGCAATGTATCACGGCTCACACAGGATCTTTAGAACGTCTTCGGCGAATGACGACGAACGAGTAGAAAACGTGTCTTTAGCACGCTGCCGACGACTTCTGCAACGCTAGCAAAACGGAAAAAAACTGCATACAAGATGGCCGTCCGGTGGCCGCACTCGTGCTGTAGCGAACAAGCGGGGATGCGCGATCCTCCTGCCAAGGGGAAGCAGACACGCCGGCTAAAGCAGGAGCGGCCAAGTTGACTCCGGCCAAGCCCACACCAACCATGAAGAAAGAGAGTTTTAGTTCAGATAGCGATTCTGACGAGCCAACCAAGCCTCCGGCCAACGTTACTAAACCACTCAGTTGGAAAACTGTCCCTTGAAACCTGGGCCGCTGGCGTCCACCGAGACCGAGCTAAATACGATAACAGCGCCACCCTTTAGCGACGAGTTGAAATATGGAAGTTGCTTGATATGGCTAAATTGTTTATCGAAGACCATTCCTCAATACATTCACTTTTTTCCCACGGAAAGCTTAAACCGAGAACACTTGCCATTGCAAGATAGCCCTGCGAGATGGCGCCACCGGCCCATCCGTGACTCGACGGAACCAGTAAGTGCAGCCGTGCAGTTCACGGAGTGGCCGCTGCGGGAGAAATGGCAGCGTTGTGATCGCCATTAGTTCGGTACAGGGATAAGAATCGGCGCCACTTTTTCAGAGCATGCTCTATGGCAGTTTCCCAACTTAGGAGTTCTAGTAACGTTGCCTCCAGCTAAAGGTTAGCAAGCATATATCGAGTTCGTTTCACACGCACTGGCACCGTTCGAGTTCTCCCCAGGATGCATCGCACTCGCGAAGTGTCGCACGAACTGGTCTCAAACAAACTTTGCCAGATGCACCGGGTGGTGGTGGTTAAACGTTTTTTTTATTGATGAAATATGATATTTATCAAGAGGCCTTAACATAACCAAATGCACCGAGTGCAGAAGACTGATGCTGTCGCCATCTATGTAGTAGAAAGAGTACCGACTTCAAACCGAAACTAGCGCCTTTCCGTTCGACGTGATGCGAAAGTGCATTCGCTGCCAACGTTTATCTATAAACGTTGGTCGCTGCAACCTGTAATTTATATATGCGATGACTTCAAGCAACTCGGCTGTCGTAGATATATTTACAGACGGCATACATTTCCGCAACCAGCTGACTACAAAGCAGCTGGTTGCGATCTTTCAATTATCATACCGTTTATACTGCACTGATGATGCTGTCCGCGCAGAAGCTTGATCCGCTTGAGCATGGTATTATGCGTGAACCATTGAAAGGGTACGACTTAAAACTAGTCTGTCGGAATATCCAGCAAAACGTTAAGGTGGGGCATTTGATTTCGATCGTCGTTAGGTCGATCAGAATTTAATTTAGCCTTGGTGAGGGCGTTGAGAACGAGAGCTTACTCAAACAAAATACGACGAAGCAAGATAGGTGACGTAGGTAAATGTTAAACATTATGTTGCCCAAGCCTCGGGTAAAGTCACTATGTTTAGCTTTCTCAGATGCTTATTGGGCAGCCACAGGTTTCTGCAGGGGTAGCTTTGTCGACAAATGGTAAATTTTTCACCGGCACACGGATGGTGGTAAAGATATCGGGGGCGGCTGATGCGTTTGTTCCAGACTTGTACACGTTACTGAAAAAAAGTAACCGATTTTAATTAAAATTACTGTAAAAAGTAACCGATTACAGTTACAATTACAGCCTCAAAAAAGTAATCAAAAAATTACTCTAAAGTAATCGATTACTTCCCACGTTACTTTTCATTCAAGCTTTTTTGTTACGGTAGCATAAAGGCCCGTTCACACTCTTGCAACTGAGTACGACCGAGAGAGACGAGACTTGTTAAAACCTCTTAAAATTTCTTAGGACGAAAGAACACACTGGCACGCTGGCGCCATCTATACGGTGACCCTGGAACTGCATTTCACAAGAGCGAAGGTTTTGCGGTATTTCGGAGGTCAAATGTGCGTAATACCTATAAGAAAGGCTCGTTTATAACGTTGACAAAAGTTTTTCGAGCCAAGAAAGAAAAGATAATGCGCGAGAGAAATAGAAAATATGCCGGACCGCCAGGTTTACACTGCTACCCAATAGATGGCGCCAGTGTGTCCACGCGTTGTAAGAGGTTTTAAGGAACCCAGTTTTAAGAGGTCGCAAGAGTATGAACGGGCCTTAATCCTTGGGGTCTCGCGCTCAGTTGTTCCCCCCCAAAAAAAAGCCACGACTGTTTTTGCTTAGAGCTGAGTGAGTGACGCCAACACACTCAATTCCTCTCGTGAAGAAATCAATAAATAAAAAAAGCGCTGTTTAAATACATTACTCACAAGAGGTTGGCTAAGGTCATTTTTCATACCCGACATAGTCTCCGGTCTACAAAAAAAAAATGTACACAGGAGGCAAAGCATAGTGAAGTGGCCTACTAATTCTCGAGGTCCCGTGCTTAGTGGTCTCGAAGAAACAAAATTACCGTTGCCCAGAGCTGAGTGACTCCAGCCGTAGCTCCAGCACATCTAACATCTCCCCCAACCCCCCCCCCCCCCCAACAAAAAAAAAAAAAAGAAAAAAAGAGAGAAAATTTGTAATGGGTAATTTTGTAATCGATTACAGCAAAAAAGCAATTCAATTAAAAGGAGCGTTACTCCTTAAAGGAAGTAATTGAAGCGTTACAAAATTACAGTAAAATGTAATCGATTACAAGTAATCCATTATTTGTAACGCGTTACGTACAAGTCTGGACATTTGTTTACACACCGGTATATTTCAGCGTCTGTTACGGCAACAAAGCGACTAAAAACTTGCATATAAAGCAGAGGTTGTCAATTCCTTCCTTCATGAAATAGCAGATGCTCACAATTCAAGCTCGCGTTTGATTCCGTTGCCCGCGGGACGCAATTTCTATCAGAAAATCTATTTTTTCTTTTCGGCTCCGCTGTACGAAGGACAGATCGTAGCAGACGAACCCTCGTCGTCTGCTCCCGCTCATCGCGGGAGCGACGCATGACGGGATTGCATTTCGGCGCACGCTCGATTTTCTCGGTGCAGCGAGTGTATGCACGCGTGGGGTGACGGCGCTGAAACGAACTCGGAGAGTGCAACCACTCATGGAGTGCCGCCGAAACGAACCCGCTCCACGCTGCGAGTGGGCACGCGTGGTCACGACTGCCGTGACACGAAATCGCTATAAGCCAACACCAACAAAGCCACCAGCTCAGAAGCCAGCAGCTGCGAAGAAAGATAGCTCCAGTTCGGATGATAGCGATTCGGACGAAAAAGCAAAGCCGGCACCAGCCAAGAAGCCAGTGGCTGCAAAGAAAAGCCTTTTTTTGTTTACCGCTCAGTGCATAGAGGTAGTTCCAACCGCAGTCACAGAGACCGGTCCCAGTAGGAGGAGCCGGTGGTCTCGTGCGGCCCACCAGGTGGAGGGGGCTCCAGCTCATTAGGGCGGCGAGCCTTGCCTCGCCACCTAACCCGCAATGCGTGGTTGAGATTAAGGTTTTATTGGTTGGTACAGGTATCAATGCACTAAGTAGCTCCTACTCTCTGATTATGGGGAGAGGTACCCAGGGTTCAGCCACCAACCTAAGTTGGTGGCAAGCCCGAACGAGTGGGGAGGGTGTTGGCTTCTTCGCCCATGGCCTTCACCATGGTGGTCATGCGTCGGTGTAGCCGGAAGCACTGCGCGCCTCCCTGGAGGCAGCAGACGGTGATGCGCTTCATGTCGCTGTCCGTTAGGCCCAGGGACTTGAGGTCATGAGCACTCTCTGGTGCCCAGACACCCCGGAAGTTTAGGGTGATGGTCGACTCCCGGGGCGTGCCGCTGCGCTTCTCACGGACCTGGTCGAGGAGGTCCGGAAGAGAGGACTTTTCCTTCTTTTGGGCGTGATGGAATTTCAGCCTCGTGCTAGTACCCACAACTTGGGCAAGCAGCATGATAGTCTCGGCTTCTCGGTGAGCCACGATGTCGCGTTTGAGAGTCCGTCCGGAGACAGAATAGTGGGTTGCCCACTTCTCCGCCCGGTTTTGTTGCGTTAGGCGGCCGCAAACGTGGTGGGCGTATGTTGTCTTGCTTCCGGATTCGGCCACGGTGTCCTCTATGACAGGCTTGTAGGACATGGCCCAGTGATTCGACTGCTTGACAGCCAGCTCTGCACTGGATGTCCTTCTGCTGGCCACCCTTACGAAAGTGGCATATCTGAACTTATATATATAAAAAATAAATATGGTTAGATAAAAAATTGGGCAAATCTGGCCATATAAAGTACATCAGTTTATATAAGGCACATCTGCCCAGATCTGCCCAATTTGTATATATCCTTATCTGGGTCTGCTAAATAGGGGTATATCTGCCTCCCATATAAGGCCAGATATGTCCCAATCAGATAAGGCAACCTTTATATATAGTTGTTTTCTACAAATATCTACCAAAAGTGACTTCTCATCTGTATAAGAAAAATACCAATTGTATATTGAGCATGTACCAACTTTTATTAATTTTTACATGAGCTGCGCTTTACGCCATTCCTGATTTCGCTCAACTTGGTTCCCAGGGAAAGCAGGATTATCGACATTGGCGTAACGAATGTCGATGGAACGTTAATGTCGACGAAACGTGTGTCCATAAAACGTGTATCCACGAGAAGGTGGGCGTGGAACGTGTTATCACGAAACGCAGGGAGTATAAAAAATTCAGTATTTTACCTGCAGTTGTGACATGATTTCAGGCGGCCAATGGCAGATGACTGCTGGTAGAATTTCGGGGAAATTCTTCTGCCGGTTGCCAGGAGATAGACACGGCCTAATTCTAGAAGGTAATCTGGAAGAGTACCTGTAGGAAAATGATCAATTGTCGTGAAGTAGGTTGCAGCGCACTTACGTCGACGATACCGGGCTTGAAAGGTGTAATCCGAGATATATGTCGACACAGGCACGACAGAACAACCACTCAAACACAAAAACGTGAAGGAAGGCGTCCGTGAAGATTCAACACGATGTAGCACAAGCTGTCATTTGTAGAACAGAACACTAAACGCATCACAAAACATTCTTGGGCCTCTTTGAAGAAATCGCTTGTTGCCGAAAACATTCTTGGGCTTCTTTGAAGAAATCGCTTGTTGCTGATATACGGGTAGGACTTATCGAATGAGATACCATCTACTACAGAAGCAGAATCCACAGCAGCCACGCAGGGCGCACCATGCGCCAAACTAGGTCCGCAAGCAGGCATTCCGAGATTGCCAACGGCTAATGCGTCATCCGTCACACCACGCGACCACGCTTCTGGCGGAGTCAAGTGATAAAAAGTCTACGGCTGATTGGTTCGGCAAGTGCGCACCTTCTACCACGCTTTCAGCTCAGGGAGAGAGAGAGAGAAAATGAGAGAAGGAAAGGCCAAAACAAAAGTGCACACACAAAAGACTTATCTTCTGGGGCATCCTAACAATGACCACAACGAGAGGATGTGTCACTTGTAAACAAGGTTGATAGTGCAGTGAATGCTATGTGTGGCCTTGGGCTTCAGGCAGATGCCGTGTTCTGCCTTATCACCAGCTTCTAGACTGTAGGCACGTGACACTGACCGGAGATACGATTGGCCTAAAACACGCATAGCGTCTACCCTGGGGTGCTATTCTGGTCGCAAACGGGTACTTTCGAGTTGTGACGTATCGAGAAAGAAGGGGCGGAGCCTCAAACTAGAATGATTCTTGTTTGAGGCTCCGCCCCAACGTTCGGGTTCACGCACGCGGTCAGCTAGAATCTGACGATCCCCCTACGTCGCGATGACGTGTCCACGCATTTGGGGCGCAGAAATCCCCGCATTTCCCCCTGTTCTTTTTGTTATCTTCTTTCTTTCCTCCGGGTGTTAGAACGAGCGAGTAACGGAGAAAAGGATACCTTCCGGAAAATGGAAGGAAACAGAGAAAAATAATGTTAGCCTTTTATAAAATACGAAAGATTATTTCAAAAATTATGACGTAAAGTAAATTTAGCTAAGATATCTCAACTTGTTTTCTCGAAGACTTTCGCTACGGTCTTTCAAAACAAACATGGCGAAAACCGCGGTAACGACCTTGTGATGTTTGTGTCTCGTTTGCGTCGTTGCTTTCTCTGTTTCTGCACGATACGGATCGTATTACGAGAAGAAAATATTATGTGAAGGTACGCTGCGGCACCGATCATCCTTTGTGAAGCCTCCATGAACATAAGCTGCAGATGAAATTTCCTGTTTGCCTGTGAAGGAGACTCCAAATAGATACAAAGCTGACGACAACTCTGTGGTAATATATGACAAGTCATGAGATTGACGCAGAGTGCACCGGTTGTGAACATGCTGTGGATGATGCAGGAAAGTTTCTTCGGGCAGTTTTAATAATGCATTGCTCCCTTTGCTCACTGCAGTGATTACGACGGTAGTCCCCATAAGCCATGCTCTTTGCTTTCGGCGCTGAAGAAATGAACGCGACCGCATAATCTCGGGCAGTCTTTTTTACTTACTTTTTATTTGCAAAAAAGCTCGTGCAGAAAAAAAAAGAAAACGGTTTTTTACGTTTTTACACGTCCCTACATAGGTACCTCGCTATCCCATTGGCTTCATTGCGCGTGACGATTCAACGCTCTTTGCCATGGGAACGTTCGTGAAACTAGAAAGCCTCTGTTTGCCGCTAACAGTCGCTTTTCGAGTTCGGTTTGTGACGACAAAATGACGCAAGAACAAGAATGCACGAGAGTATTTGCATTGTTTTAACTCGACAACCGTACCCTTGGCGTGATAAACTCGAAAGAACATGGCCGCGATGCTCGTCGGATCGACCGCGGCTGGGGTTTGACATGCGATCGGTAACTTGATCAACGCGCACACGAATGCTTTCGTGCTGTTGGATGAGCCCATTCGGTGGCAGGACCGGATTGAAGAGCACGGTGAGCTGGCGTTCAACGTCTCCGGTATGACACTTGGCGAGATGCAAGACTTGTCTTCTATCTGTGCCGGTGTTATGAAGCTTGAAAGTGGTAATGTTGTTGTGGCTCGTAACGGCAGCCTTGCTGAGATTATCAAGACGGTAATAGACCTTCATTAAGCGTTGCCATGCGTCAAGATTCAAAACCTCACCTTGTCACAAAGTGACCAACGCTTCTGCGAGCACGGGGGCAGCAGCCAATGGTCTGAGAAAGAATTGTGCCGCCGCCACGACCGCCAGTGATCGCCCAACGGCAAGAAAACAAACGACAAGCTCATTGAGGTTTGTGTAGCGCTGACTGCTGATTCATCGGACGACAAAGGTGAATGATGTAAAACGCAATGTAAGTTTGCCAGCGTTTTGCGAAACTAACGCGTTTCGTTGAAAATTTAATTTGTGGAATTTGTTAACGCCTTGAAAGTTTGACGGGGACTGCATTGTGAAGGCAGCCTTCACACAAGTGTTTTCTGAAGTGTGTGCTTTGCCTGCATGCATATAAAGACAGAAACACTGCCTATATGGTGCATAAAATAAAGGAAATTTCGCTTATCCTGATAATGTTGACTATCTATTGAGTGCTGTTGATCGTAGTGGCGTAGCCAGGAACTTTTGAGGGGGCGAGGGGGAGGGAAGTTGAGGTGGCTTGGATGTTCATGACTTGGGGTGCAGGGGGGGGGGATGGTGTCAAAATTTGTGTGTATATTCTAGGGCCCGCCGAACTTGGGAAGGGGGGGGGGCGAAGCCGGATGATACCATAAGGGGAGCATCCTACATTCACAGGCTGCCATAAGCATGTGCATAGCCACTGAGCTCGTACCACAATGGCAAGATAGTTGCTGACATTCTTCACGTTGCGTAGCAGTTCTTTCTTTAGCACATATGCTCGCTTTTCCTTCACACATCTACTCTGCTTCCGCTTGTAGTTTACGCTTGATGGTGATAAGTCAACAGTGCGTATTTGCTCTGTATCACAGGCAAATTTCAAGAATCCAGTTGATACTACTCTTTAATTTCAATGAGTTACTGTCACGTTTGAAACGACAATCTGTTTAATTGGTATCATAACCTTTACATTAAACACACGTGTGTTGAATGTAGGGCAATTGTATCTTTCTTGTTTTTTTTCGGTCACGGAGATGACAACCATCCACAAGAGTACACTGGCTAAATTTCTCGTCTACAGTGGGTAACAATGTTACCATGCTCTGCCAGGCTAAACTCCTGCTGTCTAAACAACTAACGATTCATTTTAGGACACACCTGTTCGTAGTTCATTGCAGGGCATCGAACAGTGTTTCTTATGACTGTCCGATGACTGACATTAAATTCCAGAAGCTTGGCGTGAAAAGGTAAAATATCTAATTGATACAATAAAATGCCATCAGCAACCCATCCAGATTTTATTGCGTGATTGACAGTAGCTACAAACCGCAACAAATGGTCAACTGTATACATAGGTACTAAGCGTTCACTAACTTCGAAGCGGTAGAAACCCTGAAGTTTTAACGTCAACTTACCACCATGTTGTTAATGGCAAAGTAATGTCTGCGGCAAAGTGTTGGAGTCCTTCAGAACGGTGACGGTCTCCTTCAGACCGATGATGATGGTGACGAAGGTTCAGTTAGATTCTAGGTTCAGTCAACGCACCCCACGGCGTCGGTGTGCTTGTCGTGGTGGCGACGAAAGCCTTCTTTCGCACATGCCTCAGCTGCCTCGGTCCGGGGTTTTGTCGACCCAGCCGTCTCCTCCCAGCCGGTTGACAGCGACACTCGCGACGGCCGTCACGTCTCTGATCACCATCCACTGGGCATTAGCTATGTGATCATCGGTGGCAACCGCGCCCTTGTAGTTCCCCGCTGCGAAAAATCTCAGTGCGATTCAATTAGTAGCTGCTGCTCGGCGGTCATCATCTCTCATCGTCGCCGTCTCTCATCGCGCAGCTGGTCACACTGAAATCACACGGTGCTTTTCGACAAGCGGTATTGTCGTCAGAAACAGTCGTCGTGCATCGCGAAGGCAACCGGGTGTTTGCGGAAAACCCGTCATTGTACGCGTTGGTCGAGCCATCGTTGCGCAGAAAGCATCGCCGCCATTTTCTACGCTCTAGAATCTTGCCCAAAGCTTGTTCCCCTTCGTGCAAAAGAAACAGAAGTTAAAAGCACGAGCACATCACCCCGGACGATGCTTGCACGAACGATGGCTTGCACTGCGCAAGCGCGCCTGCTCGACAGGGACATTAAAAGCCCGGAGCACGTTTTTGTAGCTCCTACACCCGTACTAGCTCGCACTCATAGTGAAACAGAGAGTAGGGTGTGTCGAGTAATACCGCAGTTAATCTAGTTACGCGACTTCCGCTATATGCTACGTAGGTCGGACGTGGTCATACGTCACTTTGTCGTCACGGTTCGAACTCGAAGTGCGACAGTTACGGCAAACGGTTGCATTCGTGTTTCGCGAACGTTCCCATGGGAACCGCGTGGAATTATCACGCGGGCTGTGGCCAATAGGAGCGTGCGGTTCGTAGGGGGAGGAGTTTTCGAGAAACACGAACGTGACCGTTTGTGACCAGAATAGCACCCCTGCTGTCAATACCGAGTGAACCGGACAGCTTTATGAAGTCCAGCTTTTGAACTTCCAAAGAAGCTGTCCAGCCCAAAAGCGACCCAAAACGATGCAAGTTTGAAGATACTATGTTTTACGCCGTATAACCCACATTATATTTTAAATGAAAAACTAAGCCCGACTATTTCTTGCGCACATGTCCACAAATAAATAGTCAAATAAATAAATATATATATTTTACCAATAAATTTAAAATGATGTGTACACTGTGAGGTTCGCGTTTTTAAACTTCTAATGTTTTTACGAAAGATTTACACATAAAAGACACTAGGTACAGTACAGTCACCGCGGGAGTTAATAGCTCCACGCGAGCGCGCGTCTTTTTCCGAGGAACGCTTGACTGGTGGGTTGCGATAGAACTAGAGATGACGTCAGGGCGAGTCTATGCGGAGGAAACGGGGAAGCCGTCTCGATTCAAGGGGACCGTTGTTATTAGGGATGTCGCGAACCACCCTAGGTTCGATTTCGAAAGGTTTCGATATTTTCGAAGCGAACTGAGGTTCGCATTCGAAAAATTTCGATATTTTCGTAACGACCGAGGTTCGAAATCGAAAAATTCGCAACTTTCGATCACAGTGGAGTTTCGAATTCGAAAAGTTCGAAGCTTTCATGGTTTCTAAAATTTCGGGTTCGAATATTTCGAATATTTTCTTACTTGAGGTTCGATAAATTCGAAGATTTCGAACTTTCCTAACTCAAAAATTCGAGATATTCGAAAAATTTAAATTTCTTGGGATCTGAAGTTCGAAAAATTCGAAGATATCGAAATTCTTTGGATATAAAATTCGAAAAATTCGAACGCTTCGAATTTTTATAGACATAAAGTTCGAAAACTTCGAAGATTTCGAATTTTTTGTACATAAAGTTCAAAAAGTTCGAAGGTTTCGATTCTCCTTTAAAGCTAATATTGAAAAAAAAAAAAAACTTCGAAGATTTTGAATTTTTTTATGTGCTGGAATATTTGTCAGTGCAGAGTGACGTGTCACCATAGATCAGTAATTTTGACCGCCAGCCCGGGGGGGGGGGGTCTTTAACGTGCATAGCGCAGTAGTGATCACACGAACGCACTGTTTTACGATACCCATCCAGTTCGAAACGGCCAGGGGCGGGCAGGAGGTTGAGGCTCAAAAAAACCTTGAAGCGACCTGGCAAAGTACCTCCCCACCCCTTGCACGCTGGTAGTAATCCGATCGAACGCCGCCCGAGTGACGCTGGCATATAGTAAGTTTAGTTTGTAATTGTCCTGGAGGTTTATTTTCCGGGACGGAGGAAACGCCGAGCAAAAAGCACAGAAGCCGACACAACTCGAGGTCGAGGAGCGTTCTACAATACAAGTGGCGTCGGAAGAGGAAAAACGGGGGAGGGGGGAGGTGCTCTAGCCCCCTTCCCCCTTCCAGATATTTCGGACTGTTAAAGAAAACAATACGGGGAAAGAGGGCGAGGTCGAGCTTATTTTAATCTGAAATTATTTATGTATATGTATAGCTACTGTCGCTCTTCACTGCCTAAAAGATCGCGTAGAATCGTCATTTTCGGAAACTCGTTGTCAGAAGGCACTACTTGTCACATACTTAGAGGTTCGGAAGTTCAAAGCTATCTCTTTTCGACCTAAATAACTGTGCCATTGGTAAAAGAAAAATAAACATAACAATGAATGCGGGATAACAAAGCTGGTAGAAAAAAAATCAGCTGAACAATCCTCTGGAATGATTATCTACTTAATGCGATAGCTCAGACGGTGCGGAGTTTGCCGTACAGTCAGATGGCCGAGCACGTTCAGATACGCCAAGACCAACTCTTGAGGCGATCCTGAATTTGTTGACACTTTCACAGCCCTGCGCTACGATCTCCGCAGCTCAGCACTACTTTGTGCTCATGTAGAAGGCGCGAAAAGCACGCTCCATACGCGCAAACACTCGAAATGGTACCAACCAGACTTGTCTGGCGTCTCAGCTAGTCTCAACCAACAGTACTTGAAACGTCGTCTAGATCTTGACGCATGGGATCGCGCTATGGAGCTGCACGACAGCTGGCGTGTAGCATCTGTCACGTTCGCTTATGCAGTGAGCCGAGCGCTATTTCACCTCGTCGAAGCGTGACATCGGAGCTACAGCATCCGCTTCGAGCGTCAGAAGTGTTGAGATGAGCTGACCTAGTGCAGTAGCGGCGTTACGAAACGCTACTGAAGACATGTATTAGCGCAGCTGCTAAAGCTGCCGTGCTCGTATTGAAACGCATGAGAATGCGTAACCTCTAAACGTCCATCTTGAATGCAGCTGATCTTATTCGTAGCATATGTATATTTAGCGCTGTCGCTGCCTGCTGCATCAAAGATCGCGTCAATCGTCATTTTCGAATCCCTGCTGGCGCCGGCCTACTTGTCACTTATTTATGCGAGGTTCGAGGTTCAAAGCTATGTCTTTTCGACCTAAATAACTGTGCCATACGTAAAAGATGCGTAAACGTAACCAATGAATGCTGGGATAAATAGCTCGGAGAAAAAAAAAACTATAAAGATCCCGCCGGAAGTGTTGTATTCTTGCATATTCAGAAGCTCAGAACTTCGAAACAAGTTTCTCCCACCAAAATGTCTACAGGCTAGAAGTAACACTTCCCAAAAACGTAACGAAAAAAAAAATTTCATGACGTGTTGAATTTGATGAATATTAGAAATCTTCTCCCATGAGTTAATTTATTCCCCATTCCACATTATTTTGTATTCTGCAGATGGCAATTATATGTACTGTCTGTGGTGTTAATTTAAATGCGATACCTCAAACAACTTAGAGGGAACAAAATACCACGTTTAGGACATAATTGCCCGTAGATACATGTTTGGACATTTCTTCGAAACTCATATTGAATAGCAATAATCACATCTTAAGACGACACTTACCTAGGCTATACATAGATCATTCTTAAAAAGTTTAACATCTCTACCGTAAATAGCTTCGGCTTTAGCGCGCTTCAAATATGGCACAAACGACAATCGTCAAAAACCCGTCGTCCTTCCTCGACCCTTCGGGAATTTATTTCTTTAAAACTGAGCTTGCCAGAACATTGTAATAAGCGGCATTGTCTTTCGTAAGGAACGCAGCACCGCATGTAAAAATTCGAGAAAAAAAATTACGATTGTACCTCACTACTTGAATTCAAATGAAACCGTCCGCCGGTCTTTCGAAGTTCGACGAACGTCGAACTTTTACCCTAAAAGTTCGAAGTTCGTCGAACCTTTGATTTTTCAGGATTCGAAAGTTCGACACTTTTCAAATTCTCTTGATAAATAAGTTCGAAAGTTCGAAAATTATCGAATTCCCTGGCGTAGGAAGTTCGAAAGTTCGAAAAGCTTCGAACTTTTTAGTCCAAGAATTCGAAAATCATCGAAGTTTTTGGTCTATCAAGTTCGAAAGTTCGACAAGCATCGAATTTTGCAGCATAATAAATTCGAAAGTTCGAAAATGATCGAATTTTCTAGCGGAATAAGTTCGACGGTTCGAAAAGCGTCGAACTTTTTAGTTTTACAAGTTCGAAAATTCGACTTCCGTCGAATTTTACGATATAGAAAGTTCGAAAATTCGAAATCTTTCGAACCTTTCGAACCGCTCGATTCGATCATCGAAACTTCGGTTCGAAAAAAGTTCGCGGCATCCCTAGTTGTTATCATCTGCGGGGGGGGGGTGAGCGTAGCTCGAATGAAAATGGAAGATGACTTTGCGGAATCATCTCCCATTTTTATTCGAACTACGCATCCCGCAGGCGGATGATAAGAACGATTCCCTTGAATTGAGACGGCTTCCCCCGTCCACTCTGCATGGACTCGCCCTGACGTCATCTCTAGTTCTATCGCAAGCCACCAGTCAAGCGCCCCATGGAAAAAGACGCGCGCTCGCGTGGAGCTATTAACTCCCGCGGCGACTGTACATCTTCCGACTTTCAACACACGACGAATCACCGACGCTCGCAAACGGAAGGTTGCAATGCTGCGCGAACGGTTTTTGAAAGATGCTGCGTAGGGTACTCCGGGCGCAACGGCTTCGCAGCCATTCGAAGGGAAAAGGATTCGCGACGACGAAGTCGTCGCGAATTCTTTTCCCTTTGAACGGAAACGGTTCGTGTTTCCCCGCTAAATTTAGTGGGAAAACACGAACTTAAACAAAATTAGGTGTACGGCTAGATTTAGCGGGAAAATCGACGTCACGTGACATAAGCACGAATTCAATTTCCCGCTAACTTTAGCGGGGCGGTTACACCGATGCCGACGCCGACACCGACATCGCTTAACGTGGAAACGGGCGCCTAAGAGCTGCGATCTAAAATTCATTATTTGATAAACTCCTTTTCCGATCTTATGCACTTCGTCATATTGTCACACGTCAAACATACAACCAAATTTCATTTGTCTTTCAATCTTCAAAATGCGCAATTGATTAATTGGTCCGAATATCTGGAATAATTTCACTTTAAGGATGTTAACAATAGTTAACCAATTACATGAGACTCATGCAGTATAGATAAATCAACTAGTGTCTTCGCGAGTACATATGACTTTTTGCTTGCACGACCGAAACGGGCCCTCTAATATCATTATCAGGGGATATATGTTTACCCATATATGTCGTGAACGGGCTATATATGGCACTTTTATACAGCGATATATGGCCGTATCTGCACGCATATCTGGCGACATATGGCCGTATTTACGCACTTACATGGCCACATATGGCAGTATTGGCCCACTTATATGGCAATATATGGTCGTATTTGCTGCCACATATGGCGATATATGGCCATATCTGACTCCTTATATTATCATATATGTCCATATATAAAATATATCAGGCTCATATATGACATTTTCGTACGGGCACGGCTGGTGTGCTGGAGTGTTGGTAGCACATTTATCTTCACCTTCGTGATGGAGATGAAGTCTCTGCCCGAGAGTGGTCGGGTACCTTCGGCCATCCAGCGGTGGGCAGCCGGCACCCTCTTTGGCTCCTGGGGAAGTCGTCCATCACAGCCTTTGTGGAGCATTGCGCTCCACATTCGGTGGACTTCTGCCTTGGACAGGAGTCGCTGCCCTTGGTACTGTGCCGCCGACTCCGCCCTCCGGCGGAGTTCTGACAGGAATGGCAGCCGGATTGCGACCTCGGACCCAGGATGGGTGCTGAAGACGAGTCCCTCCAGTCGCTGGAGCACCATGGATGGAACTGATGCTCGCAGGGAGTTGACTCCGAGGCCACCCTCCGTTACCGGGGCATGGAAGAATCCCAGCGGTGTATCACGCGGGAGTTCCAACCAGCGTCTGATGGAGCTTCTGATAGCGGTGTCCATTTTCAACAGGAGGGCGGATGACCAGCGCCCAAGTACGAGGCGATGGTAGAATCTCGGCAGCAGGTAGTGTCGCAGGACCACCAACTTCTGCTGTGGCTTGATGGGGGCCTTGCTTAATCTTGTGAGAAGTAAGTTTAGCTGCACGTTGGTGCCTTTTTTGATCGAACCCTGGGGGTTGAAGGTCACCCCAGGTAGCGCCAGGGAGTAGTGACCTTGGAGGCTGGAAGGGGGTTCCCCCGATGTTGAACTCCTGGTCGCACATCACCTTGACCTTCTTGTCCCTCCCAGGTTCTAGCGATAGGGTAAAACTGTTCTTGACGTCCACCTTCAATCCTCGTGGGTCGAAGAACTCGACGAGGGCATCGAGTCGGCCCTGCAGACCCGCTGGGGTTGACGCAAAGACGACCAAGTCGTCCGC
Source organism: Ixodes ricinus (assembly GCA_037355805.1). Classification (NCBI taxonomy): domain Eukaryota; kingdom Metazoa; phylum Arthropoda; class Arachnida; order Ixodida; family Ixodidae; genus Ixodes; species Ixodes ricinus. The sequence continues at coordinate 276,228 of JAZHYW010017204.1, forward strand.
GAACGCCATCGCGTCGAGGCGCAAGTCCCCCGATACGAAGGAGATGCCTGGGTCCATGTAGGAGAGGTACTCATCCAGGACCAAGTTGAACAGGATGGGCGATAGTGGATCACCCTGCCGCACGCCTGTTGTGGGTTCGACGCGCAGACTCTCTCCTGGAACTGAAGGAGCGTCCTGGACGTGGTGTAGAGCTCCTTCAGGTATATGATGAATTCCTCGGACAGTCCAGCTCGTCTTGCACCTCGCAGGATGGCGTCCGTGGTGACCCGGTCGAAGGCCTTTGTGAGGTCGAGGCTTGCCATGTAGAGCGGGTGCCGCCTGTTTCTCGCCTCGTTGAGCGCGGTGGACAGCAACCATATATTTTCGGCGCAGCCATCCACCGGCTGGAAGGCTCTTTGTCGGTAGTTCAAGGGAATGGCCTCCGTCGCTCTCTTGGCCAGGATGCGATGTACTAGACGCTGGAGAACGGAGGCCACCGTTATTGGGCGGAATTGAGAGGGTTCCGCTGCCTCGGGGACCTTCGGGATGAAGGTTGTTCTTGTGTCTCGGAGGGCAGTGGGAACACGCCGCACGAGGAGCAGCAGGTTCACCAGGACCCTCAGCAGAAGGGCCGGGACGGACTTGAGGAGACGGGCAGAGAACCCGTCCGGCCCAGCAGCCGAGTTCACGGCTATCCCAGCACTCTGGATCTCCTGCGCCGTCGCTGGGAAGAAAAGGTCCACCTCCTCCCGGGATGGCAGATGCTGCGCCTCGAGTGCGGGACTGGGCCCCGTCATGATATCCCGCCACGTTTGCAGAAAGGCAGCTGTGCCAGGGACCGATGAGGATGCGGGTCCGTCCAGGATCTCCCTGGCACAGTCTGATTGCTTCTTCCTGAACAACTTTTGTGTTTTGGTGTACTCTTCCGTCCTCTGCTTCCTGTGGCTCCGGGTGCGCCGCGCAGCTCGACTCTTCTTTTTTGTTTCTGTTGTGGGGAGGGTAAAGACATCCCGCAAATAGGAATTCAGGAGCGGAAGGGTGTTGGTCCCCCTCGTCGCTTGCTCCGCAATATCCCACAGTCTCACTCCCTGAAACGACTTGGGTGGTGCTCGGTTGATGAAAGATCGCAGGGCATCGATGTTGGCCTGCTTTGAGTCTTTCCGAGAGCTCACTGATGTTTGGAGCTCCGGAGTACCTTCGGGCGGGCCTTGAACATGCGGCGCCTCGCTGCCCTCCCCCGCCGTCCGCAGCCCGTGCACCAGGTCCCGGTAGGCCGCCGTGTTGATGTCCGTGTTGCAGTCCTCCAGATGGGCATGCCTCTGGTGTTGGGACATGCCCCGCTTGGTAGTGAAGGCTCTGCTGCACACCGGGCAGACGAAGGGCCCACCACACAGGTCAGCGGAGGTCAGGAAGCCGGCCTCCGATCCGGATGGTCCCGGGGACGCCCCAGGCCGGCCACCAGGAGACCCAGGCGGCGGTCCAGACGTCCCGGGCAGCAGCCCAGCCGATGATCTAGGAGGTCCAGGCGGAGGCCCGGCATCCCGGGAAGGGGGCCAGGACAGGGGCCCAGGCGACCCAGGTTGCATCCCAGGCAGCATCCCAGGCAGCGTCCCAGGCAGCAGTCCAGAAGACACAGGCAGCAGCGGCCCAGGCACCCCAGGCGGCGGCCCGGGAGATCCAGGCAGAGGACTAGGCGGCAGCTCACGAGCTTCCATGTCCATGGCCACCCGGTCAGCGGCACCAACTGTGGTACTGTTCCCCGCTCGTCGTCTGCGGGACTAAAACGGAAGTTCGGGCGAGTTGGTAGTTCATGACGCACGAGGACACAGCGCACCCGTAACAAGCACTAGGACAACGTTCACAGTCACACCAAAAGAAAGAAAGGGACACTTACACAGCGCTGACTTCAACTCTTTGTATATTCCCGCCTTTTTCTCTTCTTTCACGTCTAATGCATAACCTAGGCCTCATCTTTTTCTTTCTTTGCTGAAGGTTAACTGTAAAGGTTTTAAGCTAGAAATTGAAAATTAAAAATTAAAAATTAAAAATTAAAAATTACTGTAGATCAATGATGTAAAGCTAAGTAATCCAGCTCTTTTTGTGACAGCGCTATAGATGGCTTGCTAATACACCTGCCGTTTTGCCTGGCAATGTTCTCCGCTTCTATTATTTCCCTTGTGAGCTGGTCTCGGCTCCTTGCCAACACCACACACTTGTCAAGTTCCGCTGTGCACCCACAGTCCCGAATGTGTATGCCAACATGTCCAGAGTTCTTGTTGATGGTGGCCAAGTTGTGTTCTCTAAGGCGGTGGTTTAAACACCTACCCGTCTGTCCGATATATGTTCTTCCACAGGACAGGGGGAAGGAGTAGACCACATTTTCAGTACATCGAACGAACTTATTTCTGTGATTCGTTGTGCAGGACGTCGGTGTCCTTGAAGGAGTGTTTACCCTCTTGCACAGGCTGTAGAGCTTGTTCGGAGCGGAGAAAATAACGTCCGTGCTTACTTTGTTTGCTATTTTCTTGAGGCCATGAGAAAAATGATGGAGATATGGCACAATCACTGGTCTTTTTGCCCTGTCCCGATGACTTTTCTTAAATCGTTCATCATGCTTAAATTCTCTGAAAAGTCCTTCCGCCACTGATGTTAACAAGGATGGTGGATAACCTGCGCATTTTAATCGCGACACTTGCCCATCAAAGCTCCTTTGGATGGAATGGAAGCATGACTTCGTAAGAGAGTTCTTAAGGCACAACCGCGCTATGCCTCTCTTTACGAGTTTTGAATGCGCGGAGTTGAATGGCAGAAGTGGCTTCTTTCCCCTTGGCTCGTAAGTCCAGCACGTATGGTACGGTGACGTACAAAGACGAAGATCTAAGAATCGCAAACTTCTTTCACTTGGAAGTTCGTGGGTAATCTCCAATGGGTTCATGCACCTTTTGAAACTGTCGAGAATGTCTGGTACCAAGGCTGTCAGATTTTGGTCATCGGTGGCGAGGACAATTAAATAATCATCGACATATCTGAATACTTTTTTAACTATTGACGCGTCGAGAGTTTGGTTTAAATTCCTGTCAAGGTGTGCAAGATACAGGTCACTGAGGATAGGTGCAATGCACGAACCAATACACACCCCTCTCTTCTGCAGATACGTATGTCCATCCCAAGTGGCGAAGGTAGATTTTAGATAGATGTCAATTAAGTTTAAGAAGTTGCTTTGGGATAGGCCTGCCGCATTCTGAAAGGCAGTGATGCCATATGTGTCTATGCAGTCCTCGATACACCTTAGGAGATGGGGTTGGGGCAAGGAATAGTAGAGATCCTTAATATCGATGGAAAATGCTCTTAGATCTTGGTCGCTTTTTTGATCGAAGAAGCTGATGACGTCATAAGAGCTATGAATCAAGTAAGGATCATCGATGACTAGCAGCTTCAGTCTTTCTTGCAAATATACACCTACCGACTTCTGCCAAGTTTCCCTTTCTGAAATTATTACTCGAAGAGGGCATTCCGGTTTATGAGTTTTGGCGCTGAAGAATAATTGTAGGCTCAAGTTTTTGCTGCGATCAATTCTGGAGCAAAGTTGATTCAAATTCTGTGAATGACAAAACGTTTGTGCTACCCGTTTCACTTTTTCCAGGGAGATCTCGTCGTGGCTGCTGAAGACAGATTCGACCGCTGTTAAAGCTTTTTCTCCGAACGTCTCCTTTTGCATAAGCACAAAACCGCCTTCTTTGTCAGCTGGCATAAGTGTCAGTGAGTGTTCTTTTAGGTATGCTTCTACTCTCTTGATAGGCAGAGGTGCAGCTGATGGCTTGTAACGAACAAGCAGGTCCACTCCCTCAGAGGTGCATCGATCTATCTCGGTCTCTGGAGCTCGTCGTGACACTTGCCTAATGATGGAGAGTAGCTCCGGTGCCGTCTTCTTGGGTTCCACTGCAAACTTGGGGCCCAAGCTTAGAACGTGCCTCACAGAACTTGGTATATCAATGTCCCCTATCGTGTGTACTGGGTTACTTGAAGTCGTTTCTTTCTTGGGTCTGGTGGTCCGGAGATGCCTTAACGTGAGTTTCCATAGATGTTCAGTCGTACATTCCGTTAATGAGGCGTAAGTTTGCCATATTCTTCTGCTAGAAGAAAGAGTGGTGTCTTCATGCAGTAGTGAGAACAGGCTATTTCGATAGTGCCGTGCCTGCCTATGCCACTCGGCCTGGAGTATTTTACAAATTCTCTTCCCGTGCCCTACGGATGGTAGGAAGCCTCCGAAGAGGGCCATGACCTCAGGGGGCAACATCTTTACTCGTATGCAGTACCCAAAGGATCTTGCTTGGCAAACACATATGGCGATTAAGGTGACAAGGCCGTTACGGTCCAAGGGATGATGTCTAAAAGGGCCCGATGTCATCGATGTCATCGATGATCCTTACTTGATTCATAGCTCTTATGACGTCATCAGCTTCTTCGATCAAAAAAGCGACCAAGATCTAAGAGCATTTTCCATCGATATTAAGGATCTCTACTATTCCTTGCCCCAACCCCATCTCCTAAGGTGTATCGAGGACTGCATAGACACATATGGCATCACTGCCTTTCAGAATGCGGCAGGCTATCCCAAAGCAACTTCTTAAACTTAATTGACATCTATCTAAAATCTACCTTCGCCACTTGGGATGGACATACGTATCTGCAGAAGAGAGGGTGTGTATTGGTTCGTGCATTGCACCTATCCTCAGTGACCTGTATCTTGCACACCTTGACAGGAATTTAAACCAAACTCTCGACGCGTCAATAGTTAAAAAAGTATTCAGATATGTCGATGATTATTTAATTGTCCTCGCCACCGATGACCAAAATCTGACAGCCAATTGGTACCAGACATTCTCGACAGTTTCAAAAGGTGCATGAACCCATTGGAGATTACCCACGAACTTCCAAGTGAAAGAAGTTTGCGATTCTTAGATCTTCGTCTTTGTACGTCACCGTACCATACGTGCTGGACTTACGAGCCAAGGGGAAAGAAGCCACTTCTGCCATTCAACTCCGCGCATTCAAAACTCGTAAAGAGAGGCATAGCGCGGTTGTGCCTTAAGAACTCTCTTACGAAGTCATGCTTCCATTCCATCCAAAGGAGCTTTGATGGGCAAGTGTCGCGATTAAAATGCGCAGGTTATCCACCATCCTTGTTAACATCAGTGGCGGAAGGACTTTTCAGAGAATTTAAGCATGATGAACGATTTAAGAAAAGTCATCGGGACAGGGCAAAAAGACCAGTGATTGTGCCATATCTCCATCATTTTTCTCATGGCCTCAAGAAAATAGCAAACAAAGTAAGCACGGACGTTATTTTCTCCGCTCCGAACAAGCTCTACAGCCTGTGCAAGAGGGTAAACACTCCTTCAAGGACACCGACGTCCTGCACAACGAATCACAGAAATAAGTTCGTTCGATGTACTGAAAATGTGGTCTACTCCTTCCCCTGTCCTGTGGAAGAACATATATCGGACAGACGGGTAGGTGTTTAAACCACCGCCTTAGAGAACACAACTTGGCCACCATCAACAAGAACTCTGGACATGTTGGCATACACATTCGGGACTGTGGGTGCACAGCGGAACTTGACAAGTGTGTGGTGTTGGCAAGGAGCCGAGACCAGCTCACAAGGGAAATAATAGAAGCGGAGAACATTGCCAGGCAAAACGGCAGGTGTATTAGCAAGCCATCTATAGCGCTGTCACAAAAAGAGCTGGATTACTTAGCTTTACATCATTGATTTACAGTAATTTTTTTTATTTTTAATTTTTAATTTTCAATTTCTAGCTTAAAACCTTTACAGTTAACCTTCAGCAAAGAAAGAAAAAGATGAGGCCTAGGTTATGCATTAGACGTGAAAGAAGAGAAAAAGGCGGGAATATACAAAGAGTTGAAGTCAGCGCTGTGTAAGTGTCCCTTTCTTTCTTTTGGTGTGACTGTGAACGTTGTCCTAGTGCTTGTTACGGGTGCGCTGTGTCCTCGTGCGTCTGCGGGGCTTCCCCGCCGCTTTGCGGAGGAGAGCTCTAGTTCTAGTTCAGACAGCGAGTCGGATCAAAAGACCAAGCATGCGGCCAAGTCAACCGGAAAAGCAGCGGTCAAGCCTGGGCCAAAACCAAATGCCGCGAAAGCAAAGGAATCCTCTTCCTCTGACAGTGACGGCGAAGATAACAAGCCGGCACCTCCAAAAGCGGCGCTGCCAAAGCCGGGTGCAGCGAAGCTGCAAGCCACATCTACAGTGTTCCAGAGGATGTAGTGGCAAGTGCGGCTTACAATGGGCCGCGTGAAGACGGTCAACGTAGATGGCCGCCAGTGGCGCTGGAGTTCCGAGCCCTAGGAGAATTTGTGGCAGATGGCAGATGTGCGATGAGCGAAGAAGAAGATGAAACTGAGGCGGCACGCTTCACCTGAACGTACCACCGTAGCACTTTTCTTTGTGGTATAGCGGTGGGGAGTTTTCACCGTTCCGTTGCCGTCTCGGTCATAAATGCAAGGAAAAAGACGGACACACACACTGCTTCGCTCCGGGATGCAAGTCGGGCTACCCGGTCAACAAGGGCAGCCGGAGCACTAGCGATCGTAAGCCGTCGCTGTTTCGTGCGCCAAAGGGGAGTCGCGCAGACTACAGAGGGAAAAAAAAATCTTAATCGAGAAGATAAACGCCTCGTCGAGACATCAGAAGTGTGCGAGAGACATTTTGAACCGCGCCATATCCTTCGGGACTATGTGCACAGCACATCGTCAATGGCGAAGAGGTTAGGATTCTATGCCGCAATATATTATGACTATTTTGTAGTCTTTTTGCGTAGTATATAGCTGGATATCTGTCATGTGCTTGCTGTGTATGTCGATGAAGTGTATTACCACTTTTTAGAGGTCATAAAGCAGTGAGCTGAGAATAAACCTTATTTTTTTATTAGGGGTTGTTGAAGTTTGTGTTCATATTGTATTTTAATGCTTTATGCACTCCCAATAGAGCTGTGTTTTCTTCACAGACTCCCTTCCACAAAGGCAATTTGCTAAATGTTCGCCTGTTGCAGTGGCACCTGGGCCGTTCCCAAATGCGCTTGGCCTTGCACCTTACACAACGCTGGTCCCCGCATCAGCAACACGATGACAAAAACAATACACCAGTTTATAGTTCCTCTCACCATTAAAAAAGTGCGAGATTTATTGAGATTTATTAGTCTATTTTTCCTTGTTATATCAGTATCGCGTGGTTTCTTTCGCAGCTATTAAGCGGGCAGCCCAAGTGATAGCTTGCTGAACGACCTGTCAGTACTGGGAAGGGGAGTCGATATTAATTAAATGATCTCCACAAAAAAGAAACACGCGAATAATGAAAGTAGAGGATAGCACACACTCTAGAGGCATTAGTCCAAAGGAAAGCCTACAATATTCATATTAGCAATTGTTCTGCTCCGCGAAAAGCTCCAATCGAACCACAGTAGTACACGCCGAGCAGCGCCGACGACAAGGCCGATGGGATCACGTTCATAGGGCTCAGAACAGAAGCGCTACGGTGTCGTCTGCGCGCGAAATCTTCACGCGGCGGCCGCCAGTCTTGCCACTACAACTCTCTAGAACACTGTAACGGAGGTCACGCTGCAGATCCTGGAGGGACCTGGAGAGACCTTCGGTTCAATCCCCCGTGAACATCGTACCGGTGTGCGGTCGTATATCACCACCAGCGTGATGCGCATTATAGACCCAAGGGAGCAGTCGTACTGCACCGGCGAAATTTCTCATCTACAGTGGGTAACAATGTTGCCGTACGAAACTCTTGCTGTCTAAAAAACTCAAGACTAATTTTGAACGCGCCGTGACATTGCATTTTGAGAGTGTGTGTGTGCGTGCGTTTGTGTTTTTTTTTGTCTACAACTTTGATTAGGCGGCTCTTACTTACGATGAAACAGAGTATAGTTGTCAGAACTTTGGGAAAAATATTATTAACTAAAAGAAATAACACGTTAACACAAAAAAACACAAAAATCATTGTGCATCTTATTTAAGAAAAACAAGCCATTATTACAATAGACCTATTGCAATATTTCCCAAGCATCAAGGAGAATGCAGGGAACGGTGTTCCACGCGCCACACGCGCACGCCGTCCAAGTATAAAAGATTCGAAGTAAATAACCAAAATAAAGCGTTGACGAACGGGCGTGCGGATGCCAATTGTATTAAGTATTTGCTTTAGAAAAGTTACTACTGCTGAGGACAGCACGTGCGGCGCGTGGAACACCAATACCTGCATCCCCCTTAATGTTTGAATAATATAGCAATAGGTCTATTGTTTTCCTTTAAATCGACAGCATTTTGCGCCTACCGATAGCACTGTAGGCGCGATAGATTGGCAGGCGTGCGCCTACCGATAGCACGCGCCTACCAAGCACGTGCGCTTGTTCACTGGAAGAGTAGTTTAGGGCAGTATGCTCGCGCTTGTAGGTTCAGCTTCGTTCGCACTCATGGTGAAACAAAAATCTTTACTACACTTGTTTAACTTGTTTACACTTCAAGAAAAAAGCAAGTTTTGCTGATGGTTCATACGCGGCGCGAAGTAGTTCTCACGAGATTTGGTTGTCGGAGGAAAAAGCGATGCTTTTGGCGTTTGGAACGTGTACGTCTTAAAAAATATAGCATATATCTAATCTATAATTCACCTACATAAATCTTAATTATTAACATAAAGGCGGAAATTAGTAATGCTCCGCGAGAAGCCGGACTTGTTTTACTACAGTTCTTGGGCTGAAAACGGGTAAAGTATTTGGTGAAACCAAGCTTACCTACTGCATATATGCGCAATGCCCTGAGTTTTCACGTGACTACGTGCTCATCATTATTGTTTTTGTTTGAAAAGCGCGGGTATATTTGAATGTTGGTTTTTGCATCATTTTAATGAGCCGATTTCACAATAACTATTCTGAATTTAGTGGTACTAAACAGTATGACGAATGACGAGGTGACGAAACAAAAAATAACCGAGGAAACTAAAATGTTTATTGGGGCAAACTTGTGCCCAAAACAAAAAGGAAACAGAAGATAACAACAGAGCGTCGCGGGCGTCGAAGTCGGCGTAACAGCAGAGTCGAGCGCTAGGGCGAGACTGACTCCGGCTCGCCACGCGGAGCACCTTTGTAGCCGCGTGGGTCTCTGGAACATTCGGCCTAGAACGTTCGACGCGTAGAACATTCGTAACACGATCGGACGAGAAGGTTCTTGAACTTACGAGAACGCGTAGGGCGAGACTGACTCCGGCGCACCAAGTAGAAAGAATAAAAATATAAATTAAGATTCCGCTCCCTGCAATGGAACTCGGATCCTCCGCGCGACATCCAAGCGCGCTAGCCACTCTGCCACGCACGCGCTCGCTCGGCGACGCGTGTGGCAATAGCATTACCTGAAAGGGTAAACGCCGGGGATTCAGAAAATATAGTTATTTGGGGTAGCTAAAAGCTCGCCGGAGTACCCTTTAATGATAAAATATCTGGGGATCGCATTGTTGACAAAACCAACAATTTGATTCCAACAACTTAAGCATCAAGTTTTGCGACAAAAAAAAAGTACTGTCCGCTTTTATTTTTGAAATTATGTGGCGACAAAGAGCTTCTAGGTCAGAGTCGTTGTGTGCGAATACACTTGTGTCTCACTACGTAGTGCCAGTAATCTTGTGTAAAGTGAGAAATGTTACTACCGAATATCGTTGTACGATCCCTTTAAAGGAGTTTTAAAGGAGTACCAATGGTGATGCTGCAAAGGGCGACGCACCAAACAATGCAGACAATGTAACATGGTCTTTGCGCTGCCAACGGCCGCAATGTATTCAAGTACATTGTGCGCGCCCTTCTCACTGTGGGCATGAACTATAGCATATCCTAGAGCGGAATACAGGCAGTCGGAAAATATCTTCGCCTAAATTGTTAATGCTGTTAAATTAAAAAAATTTAACTGAAATAAAATTCTTCCAAACCCGGTTTCACTGTCCAGCTTCTTGAAATTTTGGTTACTTCAGGATTTAGGCTTTTCGTCCTCATGCGCTGTGAAATATTCTTTGAGTCACGTAATACCTACAAGGTGACAGAGGTATCGTCAATCATTGCCTCAAGTAATAAAATTGTGATAATGTCATCACTTCCATCGATCTAAATCGCCTAAACGCATTTTATAGAATTCACAACTCTTCGAAAACCAAGAAAGTATCCGAAACATTAAATCTTATAACATTGCGTCGTATTCTCAAAAAAAAAAAAAAAGCCCTGAAAAGTTATGAGAAAAGTAAGCATGCGACGCACATATATGCAGAAAGAAGTCACTCATGACTTCCAAGACTTAGACCTCTAAAACCGTTGTAACAGAAGAGCAAAAGTCATTGTTAATTCAAAGATATAAACGGATTAGATTGAATAAACTTTGGATTAAAATTAATGCCTTTGGGACTAAATTGTTGACAACTTGGATTAAATTGATGACCGCTCATATTAAATTGGTATACAGCTGGGCTAAATTCAGAAACAATCGAACTAAAAAAAGCTGCCACTATAGGATTTTTATTATGAGCAGGAAAACCTGTAAAAATGCAAACAGCACTCTCAAAAAAAAAAAAAAGTCATTTTTTTTAGAGTGCTTTAAAAAGGCATTTTCTTACTTTAAAAAAAGCCCGTGCGTATACCTTCCCGCACAACACTCCGAGAGCCAATCACCTCAACTTACAGAGGCGGCTCATCAGCGAATGACGACGCCGAAACATACGTTTAGACCCAAATAAACGCATGCAGTATGAGTTGTGACATTAAGCAATTCAAGCGTGACGTTTTGCATTGCTTAACGTCACAACTCAGACTGCGTTGTTTGGTATAAACATGTTTCGGAATTGTCATTTGCTGAGCCGCCTCCGCAAGTTGCGGTGATTGGCTCTCCGAGTGTTGTGCGGGAAAGTAGACGCACGTTTTTCTTTTAGGGTGTTACACCCTTTGTCTTATATAAGACACTCCAAAACTTCAGTTCGACGAACAGCGCACTGACGTCGAACCGACGATACCAACTTTCACGAGAGGCTTGATAGTCGTGTTGTACTACTTATTAAATTAGCTAATGTACATGTTACTGACTACAAAAAAATAATCGGGGTGTTCTTGGCTCCACTGCAAAACCTCAGTGCTTTCTTGGTGTGGTTTTTAATACGTACTTTAGCAGTTTAATAAGTTATATCGCACCGTTATGAAGCCACTCGTAAAATTTGGGGCCGTCTGCTCTACTATAGTGCGCCATACGTCGACCTGAAGTTTTGGGGTGCATTATATGGGACAAAAAGGTCTAAGACGTCACCCTTGTTTTTAGAGTGAGTGCGATGACGCGTCACCGCGATCTATGGTTGCAGTGGTTGAACTATGGGTAGCTCTAGAGCCACTAAATGAGCTACGCTTACAGTATCTACACTCTTTTCCCGATATTTTTGTGGGCGCCGCCATCTTGGTGCTTGTGCAAAGCAGACGCAACTGCCGATCGTCATTATTCAAAAGTGCGACTTCCTCGGCATTATATTCGGTGTTAGGAAGCTCATACAATGTAGCTTTGCTCTGTCGCTAACTGTTTAAAACATTCATGGAGGGCGGAAAAGCGTTTCCTGGGATTTCAGATAAACCTTCAGATAACTGGCAACCATGATTTTGAGCCACAAGATGGGTAAGTGTCGTTACTATGAAGCGTAGCTTATTTAGTGGCACTAGGTAGCTCATTCAAAGTGGGTTCGAAATTCTGATAACACTTCTTGGTTGCCAGACTTTCAGCGTAGCTGACTAGATTGGCGGCTCCTGTCGACGCCAGCGCCACGCGCAGTCCCGTTTCAAGCCCATAGCGTTACGGAGAAGTTTAGTGAACAGTGGCGTATTGAAGAACTCTGCCTTTATGTTGCGATTCTTTGTTTGCGTTGCATGCTAGCGCATTGTAAGAATTGGCCCAATCGTCCGTTCTTGTTCTTTGTCTTTACGACGTGTGTTATTGCATCATGCGACAGCTGTGCTCTGTTTACGCGACTCCTAAAATCTTATCGCATCGCAAGCTTCCTGCGCCGTGCACAAATTAGTTCTCAGTGTCGACATCAACACGACAAATTACCAACTGGCCCATCTTTCCATTCTGCTTCTCGGTATCGACATCAAGAAAAGCAAACTATACAGCAGGTAGCACAATTTAGTCGGACGACAACGAATGGCCCAATGAAGTAACAAGCGACAAACCGAGGCCAATACAACTGCCAGCCCGAAGCAAACGTGGGGTCGCAGCACGAAGAGCGAGGTGCCAGCCAGCCGTACGCGGGGCAAAATCCAGCCACGAAGCTACGTCTCGAAGAAGCGCTTCCGTTTGCACAAAGGCTAGCCCCATACTCTGTTCGCGGCATGAGCTGACAGTGCCCAGGAAGTCATGTGGCGCCGCACCAATCGTACCATCGGGCTCGCGTCGCGTGAACTTGCCATTCGCTAATGAGCGAACGAGAAGGAAGCCGTCACGTGGCGTAAGGCTGTTGGCCGGTTGGTTCGGGTTGCTCGTTGTTGCCGCTCGAGCGTCACTCCGGCTAGAGCCGCCTCGCCAAGGCGCAATTAAGAGTTGGAGGCCTCGTGGCGTCGGGGCTCCATGGTGCCCAATATCGGCTGCCGACGCTCGAACCGTTCCAGCAGCGATCCGAGTTCCTCGGGAGCCGTCGCGAGCCCGGCCAATAAAAGTGGCTCGCCCCTAGCGACTCTCGCAAGAACGGGCTACGGCCCGTGGCTACCCGGGTTCGCCCCGCGCCTCGGCGCTCTCGGCGCTCCAGCACGGCGCCGCGTCGAAGGGAGAGCCGGGGAAAGCAGGCCGAAGAAGCATGCCTGCTTCGCGGTGGAATTCGCAGGAGAAGAGCGCTCTCCGGATGGGCCAATGGCGGTGGGACGTGGCCGAGGCGGAAGCAAAGAAATAGACAAAAAAGCAATCTTAGCACACTAAAAGATGTGTTTTTGGAAGGATTTTATGCGAATTGTGTCACGCTCGATTGTGACGAAAAAGCGTTACAAGCTCGCCAAGACAACATAAAGCATGCATAGCTCAATGCAGTCCTAATCATTCACAGATAATAACTAGGCACAAATAATCGCAAGCAGCGAGATTCGCCGAGGAGCTCAACGGGCACCAAACCTCGGACCACGCAACCCGTAGTCCGACGTCTTTGGTTCGGCGCCTCAAGGACGAGGTGAAAGAGCGTAATCCGCTAGACCAAGCATGACTGACCGCCGACGGTCGCCTGCGCTAGCACGCGACGGTCCGCGGCGCGTGCTGCGATTCTCGTCCGAAATCAGTGCGATTTCCAGTAAATGTGCGATTAAAATCGCAGTCGCACTGTCGCAGCGGCTCTGCGACTGCATGGTCTCCACCAAGTTGGTATTTTGTCGCAGAGTCGGTGCGATCGCTTTCTCGTCAACCAATAGCGAGCCTCGCGGCCGCGCGTCATGTGAAAGCTTCCAGCCTTTCATTAGCCAGCTTTCAATCGTGATAGCTGCGTATTCGAAAATAAATTTAGACACCTAAAAGCTTTTGGTTTAATACTTAATTATTAGAAATGTCTAGTTACATATTGTATTCGTAAAACATATGTGTTTATTAAGACGTCTTTGTTGTATTTGAGGCAAAGTCAAACGCGTCGCGTCCCTGTCCGCTGCAACTAACCTTGGGTCGAAGAGCCGGCCGCGGCGACAGAAATCGCGCGGTTGTTGGAGCATGTGAAACCAAACGTTGCTATCGCACTCGCTGCGTCGGCTGTCGCACCGATTTTTTTCGCACAGTCGCTGCATGTAAAACAGGCTTTAGCCTACATACTTGGTCAGGAGGTGACTGTCGGGGCATATTAGTAGAGTCCAGTATACTTAAGCCGCAGGCGATTGCGGTGCGCGAGTCATTCCTAGTCCAGCATACTTAACCCGCAAGCAACCGTCGGCGGCGAGTCATACTTAGTCTAGCATGCTAAGTCCGCAGGCAACTGTGCGCGGGAGCTCCCTAATGACGGAGCGTAGCTCCCCACGGGGACTCACGCCATCACGGGGTGGACCATAACGTACCAAGGAGTAGCGCAGCGGAAGAATGACATCAGCACTTCAGACAGCAGTTAATATTGTCGCGGATGTAACTGGCTCAACAAGCGTAGACTTAAAATTAACATTTGATCGGCGAACTCGTGCCAGAAAAAAAAAATAAAGAAAGAACGATCGTCGAGAAAGCAGGAGCGAGCGCCGGGGCGTCGGCATGACAGCTGGCTAGCGCGAGAGCGACGAGAGAGTACGTTGCTGAAATAGTCTGACATGGCGAGGCCGCGGTCGGCTCCTTATCTGCTATACATGGATACTTGGTATCTCGAGTATTCGATAGAATGTTCGGGAGTGGGATAGGGCGAAACTGACTCAGCAAGGTCATTCTGGCCTTCTTACCTTTTACACTCGGGGTAAGAGTAAGCTCGAACCTTCTAGAAGCACGGAGAAGCGTTTCTTCTCAGTCGTGCATGCGGCATTACTTCCCCCTTTATAAGTGCATCGTCCCGTTGCAACCTTAAATAAATTAACACAAAGCTATTCCAAATAAAAGCAAACAGATAACTGCGGTGTCATCTGAGCTGTTAATAGTAGTCAGTCCTATCGAGAATAGTACGGCTCGAGACAAACGACATGCATTACTTGTGGTCACGGCTGCCGGCGTCCTGATGATCGGGTTACGTCGGTTAGCACCTCGTAGTTCAAGTCCCCAAGGCTGCGAATAACCTTGTAGGGCCCGAAGTATCATTTCAGTAGTTTCTTGCTGAGATCACGGTGACGAATAGTTGTCCCCACCCACACTCTGTCTCTGGCCTGGAAGTGGACGTCACGACGGCGGAGCTTGGACCGGCCGGCCCGCATCGACACGTTGTTGGTCTCAAATCCGTAGTCGGGCGAGCTGGCGGACCTCTTCTTCCCGTTGAGTGACCATCTGGGCGTCGTCGCTCCCGTTGTCAACAAGCTCATAGGGCAGCATTGATTCGAGCATCGTCGTAACCCTTCTTCCATACACCAGCTAAAATGGTGTTACTCCGCTGGTTTCCTGAACAGCCGTGTTGTAGACAAACGTGACGTAGGGGAACACCTCGTCCCACGTCTTGTGCTCTACGTCGACATACATTGAGATCATGTTGGCTATGGTCTTGTTGAGCCGCTCATTTAGCCCGTTGGTCTGCGGGCGGCTACGATGGCTGTGTGACTGAGCCGAAGGATCTCTTTCGTCAGCTGAGCCAAAGACACTGTTCCTCTGTCTGTAATTAAGATTTCCGGCGCTCCGTGACCGTGAATGATAGACTCAACAAAACACGTGGCGACTTGCACAGCAGTCCCACATGGAAGGGCTTTCGTTACGGCATATCGCGTAAGATAATCTGTGTCGGCGATTATCTATCCGTTCCCTGTCGGCGACGTTGAAAATGAACCAAGCAAATCCATTCCAATCTGTTGGAACGGTGAAGTCGGGAGTCGCGTGCTTCATTGATGCTCGATATGGCAACACGAAATCCAGCTAGCTCTCCGCTAGCTTCGCAGCGATGACAGTATTAACGATCGACGAAAACACCCTATTTATTTATTTATTCGGTTACCTACAGCGCCCTTGCTAGGGCATTATTGCAGGGGGAAGACAGTACAAAATTTACACAAATGCAAAGTACGTATAAAAAAAACAGAGGGCTGTGTGATGCGGGATGATTCACAACGACAGCAACAGCAAATTATGTAGATGATAACACCACAGCAACCTTACAACAGAAACACCAAGAAAAGTCGATAACAAAATACCGACAGCAAACAAAGATAACTAATTTAACAGAAAATTTTGTAGGGCTGTGAGAAATGAAAAATGTGGAGCAGAGACAATTTCAGCTCGTAAGTAGTTCCAATTGTGTACTGTGCGGGGAAAGAAACTATACTTAAATATGTTTATTCTGCACCTGTATTCGCGGACTTTCATAGGGCGATCTGTACGGGCAGACACATAGGTTGGTTCTTTTATATATTGTTCTTTATCAATGCCATTTCTGCGATTAAATATGTTATAAAATAAGGACAGTCTAGGACATTTTGGCGGTCTGCAAGCGAAGGCCACCCTAATTTATTACATATAACAGACGAGCTTTTCTAGAAATCATAGTCGCCTGACTCAAACCGCGCTGCACGTTTCTGTATATGTTCGAGCTCATCTATACTTGTCTTGGTGTAAAGACCCCACGCGGTGGAAGCATATTCTGAAATTGGACGCACGTTCGCCATATATAAAGTTTCTTTGAGTTTTGTGAGTGCCTACCTAAAATTACGTTTAAGAAAATTTAACGTGCGGCTAGCCTTAGAGGACAGAAAATTAACATGAGCGTTCCAGGACAGTTCGCTGGAAAACAGAACCCCTAAATACTTATATTCTGGAACAACAGATAAGCTTGTGCCACCAAGGGAATATTCTGTAAGCAGAGATCGTCGTTTATTAGTAAACCTGACTGTAGAATAAATTTGTTTAAGTTCATGAGTCATCTTCCATGTTTGGCACCACCATAAAATAGAGTTAAGCTAGTATGTCCCCCAGGAGTCTAGTAGCGGAAGACGGAGTTAAACATTCTTGGAATGCACGCCTTCGGCACGTGCCACAGAACTCGTTGATTAGGCAGGGCGGCTCGGAATTGAAAGCAGTTAACGACAGACACAGATACCCAACAGAAACGTCGCCAAGGAGAGGCTAAGCGCGCTACATGGAAGAGAGACACCTGCTTATTGAGAAAAACGAGTCACTGATAATCGAGAGTGGGTAACAGCTCGGGGATAAAAGTTCAAAGGACGGTCGGAAAACGTAGTGTTTGTTAGAAAAACTTCATCTTTCTTTTTGGAAACCCAAAGAGACTGAAATGCGATAGTATTTCTTGGTGTGTGCTGACTATGCGCCGATTTGATAAAGGTTCGAAATATATATTCGTTCGAGTGATTGAATAAACAAAACCCGCATAGAACCTTGTTATGATAAAAAACAGAAAAAAAAGAACCGTGTTAAGCCGAGGCGTTAACAGAGAAACTAAGAACCGGTCTCGTCTCAGCCGGTCCTACTCGGTTGCAAGTGGGCGCAGGGGTTTCTCCAGGAATTGAAATTAGGGGGGGGGGGGGGGGCGTCTAAGTTTTGATGGGTTGGGGTAAAGGGGGGGGGCATTCAGAATAGAGGAGTCGTTGCGAATTAAAGAGCCTCTGACACGCCAAAAAATTTTTTTTTCATGCTAGGCGTTGAAATGGCATATCAGGACATCACAAAAAAATATTTCAATATAGAGCTGCGTAGTTTTTTTATAAAAAATAGAAATACGAGGCCCAATTCAAAGTTCCCGCCGTGCACTGTGACGTAACAGTGTACCGCAAGGTGTCAGGGCGGTCAGAAGGGAGGCATCGACCTACGTCACTAAGCGTGGGTTCACCGGAAGTCACGTGAGTTTCACTCCTCGTGCTCTCCGCGACCGTGCCTACGATTTTTTTTTTATTCTGCTCTTTGTACGAGCGATTGTAGAAAACGAAGTTTCAGTTCCACTAGCTGTTTATCGCTGCACCGTTGGTTCGTTTGCGTGCTGTAAATTTGAGGACGAAGAGTCAGTGGATCGACGTGATGGAGGTCAATGATGAAAGCGTTGCGAGTACAAGCCAGTGTACGAGTGCATGCCGTCAGTCCGATAATACACGGCTATACTGGGCGCAAAACAAGCTATCAAGTTTTGAAAAAAAAATTTAGAACGCTCGCAGAAATTAGGATTGCTAGCATACGACACGCCCGATCGCATTGCTGAGGGTTCAGACACCGAGGTCGTTGAATCATCGGATACTCTTCAGGCTAAAGATGCCTGCCGTCTAAAGAATACGAACTGGTTTGTGTACCAAGTACAAGTAAACGTCGAGCACAAAGTACGTATTTTGTCTAGAACATGAGTAGAACGTGTTTACTAGGTGCACATGCGGCCGATGTATGTCTCTCGGAAATGCATGCAGTGTGATCTCTTCTTCAGTTGCTGAAATACCGGGACAGTCCCTCACACAGCACCTTCTAGGCATTGTAGTTAATCACGTCAATTCACTGACTCCGCTTCTTCTACCTTTACAGCAACATTAAGCGATGAAAAGCAAATAAAAGAAACCTTGTCTGCTTGGATCGCTCGTGGAGATGCGGAGAATAACAAAAATATAAAAAAAATATTACACGCGCTCGCGGTAAGCA
The DNA here is from genome assembly GCA_037355805.1 of Ixodes ricinus. Taxonomy (NCBI): domain Eukaryota; kingdom Metazoa; phylum Arthropoda; class Arachnida; order Ixodida; family Ixodidae; genus Ixodes; species Ixodes ricinus. The sequence continues at coordinate 294,504 of JAZHYW010017204.1, forward strand.
CGAGGATCGATACAACTCACGTGACTTCCGGCGATGCCTTCCTTCTGACCGCCCCGACACCTTGCGGTACACTGTTACGTCACAGTGCACGGCGGGAACTTTGAATTGGGCTTCGTATTTCTATTTTTTATAAAAAAACTACGCAACTCTATAGTGAAATATTTTTTTTGTGATGTCCTGATATGCCATTTCAACGCCTAGCATGAAAAAAATTTTTTTTTGGCGTGTCAGAGTGCTTTTAAGGGGGTGCCTTCAGAAAAACAAGGGGGTGTATGTAGCGGGGAACGCGAAAAGATTAATTGCAGTAAATTTAAAATGCACTAAGGCACAACTGAAATGCACCTCTTATAGACACCTTTGGGTGAAGTCTAGTGTCGCCGGCACTTCGTGAGGGTATTTGAGGTTGAGGCAGTAGTACGCGGCGAACAAGAAATCCATTACCTCGCGGCGGCACCACCAAGTTCACCAAGTAAGACGATGCAAGTGCAGTCGAAGATGCTCCTGCCTGAATTATTTTATTGTCTTTAGACCTATACTCGTTTTCACCTTAAGAACCGTAGTAAACAAAGTCTGACTACACGCGAGCATTACTAATTTTCCCGTTTACGTAAATAATTAAGATATATGTAGGTGCATATTAGATTAGATATGTGTTATCTCATCAAGACGTATACGTTTCAAACGCAAAAGCTTCGCTTCTTCCCCGACAACCAAATCGTGTCAGAACTGCTTCGCGCGGCGTATGAACAATGCGCAAAACTTCCTTTTTTTCTTGTGGTGAAACGAGTATAGTTGAGAATCGATTTAAATACTCAGTATTTAAATGTATTTATAATTATTAATTTATATGAGTATTTAAAGCGCCAGTAGCCTTGACAGCGTTATACAGCAACTATCCAAGTATGAAACGGATTTTGGACACACTATGAAAAGAAGAGGGACCCCTATTTCATGCACTTCAATCAAATAGAGCTTATGTCCAAAAGGTTAATGAATCGTGGGGCAGAGCAAATGTCAGCAAGGAGCCAATTGAGTGACGACCTATTAACTTCCAAATTTTATAATGCTTAATTTACAAAAGAACAAAAAAGTTTGTTTAGACTAGTTTCTATGTTATATAAAATTTTCACGAACCAGAACAAAGCTAGAACGAAGAAGAAACACGAACGAAAAGGAGTGGCAGACTCTCCTGACCATTAACGCGCAAGACTATCAAACACTCTTTAAATAGTCTAACTACCAGTTTTAGAAACATTGTGTTAATTTACTGCGATAGATGAAGCAAACACCAAACAAGCAAAATGACCACTGATGATGATGACGGTCGCGTGGTACACGCGGGTACATACGAAAAATAAAACCTGCTTGCCCAGCCGATTTTTTGCAAGGTGGTTTTGCACGCGGCACACGAGGCACGGAAGTTGCGGTGGCTAATGGTGTTCGAACGTTGTATGTAAACTCACTAGGCTCTCTACTATTTCTTCTGCCTATGCATTGCCTGCTCTGGGCTATCTAGGGCGGTTTCCACATTTGCGTCGGTAGCGTCACAGCTCTAATACGGATAGCCGTGTTTCGTGATTGCTTGACAAAGGTGATTTGTGTATTGCTTGTCGCGTTCTGTAGGCCAGACTTGTAGCAGTGACTCCGTCGTTGCCGTCATTTCAGCAGTTCGCTGGCAATACCTGGAACCAGTCAATATATTGATTGCCTGCATGCTGTGATTGTTGACGGCTTTATATATCATATCATATTGTCTTGACCAGAGTGAAATGTTTTGTTTTGTTAGGACGCTTGCTCGCTTTTCGCATGAACCGAGCCTCGCAATCTCTGTTAGACACACAAAGCACGAAAGAGACCGTAGTAAGCCCTTTTTCCCGAAGCAGCGCTGGCAGGAGCTGGCGTTCTTGAACCTCTGCGCTTGTCGCACCAGCTTCTTTCTCTTCTGCGCCGACGGCCGCTTTCGTACGAGTAGTAGTAGTTTATTGTAAAGTGGAAAGGGGGCAGAAGCAAGACGAAAGGTTAGTCTCCAGTGGTGGGGTCAGCTTTCTCGCCTTGCTAGGGGTAGGGGGAACCAAGAGTGGTTGTAGGAGAGGTGGCACAACAAACACTATGATACACTATGATACACTATTTACAGTGTGATACAATATTAAACAAATTGCGTGGCTAATTTTGATCTTGGTCCTTTCCTCACGTATTACAGGCTGCTATAGCCTGCGAAGCATGGCCGTTCTTTTACAAGCACTGTTTGTCACGCCGGTGGTAGGTTTCGTTTACCGAGGTAACAACGTTATACCTCTGTCGGATGGGCACCTAAGGACCTTTACGTCAAAAGCCTTTAGGATTTTCAAACGACCTTTAAGTTCTGCCGTGCCAGACAGCACAAGTAACTGTCATTTAGACCATGTTTACAGCGATTGTAGTAGATGACGCAAACATTGACACACATACGCTCGAATCTAATGACAACTAATTATCTTCATAGCATGGTACTATACGGTCTAGAGTCGATTATACGGGATTTCACGAGAGGAAATATATAGAGGAGACTAACACAATCATGCATAGACCATATACATACACGGACAAAGAAAGGAAATCTGAGGGACAAGTTATCACAGAGAAAGTAGCCGACCACTATTTTATGGCAGCAGCTATTTCAAACTTCGTTAAAACTACAGGACAAATATATGTTAAGAGTTCTCTGTATTAATAATAAAAAGGTAAATACATACAGAGAGGAAATCAAGTGGAAAAATTTCTAAATAACAAAATCTAGAAAAACTATACGATCAACTTATATACATGTTTAAGCAGATTTATAAAAAAATTAACACAAAAGTGTAATATTTATAAAAAAATCAACACAAAAGCGTCATATATAAAGACGTAAAGAACAAAATGGATAACTAAAGAGATTGACTACCTAATAAAGGAAAAAAACGAAGGCCTGGCAGCTCCTGAAGCGCTTTCCAAATATTATTAATAATAATCTTTATTTTTGGATGCCAAAACACAACCACATTGGTCTTCTCATTGGTGCACCAACACAAAGAAACAAAATCAGCAAGCAAATACATATGCTCTAAACACACTTACTAAAAAGATAAAACATCTAACACAAACATAATGCTAAGGGGTTAGAATAATATCATACAAATCGTGACGGTACATAGAAATTGATGCAGTTATGTCAAGGTGGGGTGGAGCGACGGTATTATATAATGACTGAATCCGAGAGAGAGGTGAGGTATTACATGGTGAGCGAACTTCAAAACAAACAAGGTGTCTGGTTACTCGGAATGGAATATGGAAGTTCACTTTCGCAAGGAGTTGCGCCGAATCAACTACGCCATTTGCAACCTTGTGCAGAAAAATTAAATCTCGAACAGTCCTCCTTTTAGACAGTAGTGAAAGTGAAAACATTTTCATTATATATTCATACGTATAATAAAAGCGCCGCTCAAAGTATCTGTCATAAACAATCCGGACAACTCTTTTCTGAACATTTTCTATGCTCATAGCCTGTGTCCTAGATATCGAGTTCCATACGACAGAAGCAAACTCGAGTCGTGACCTCACTAAAGAATTAAAAAGGTGAATCAATGAATGAGGGTTTCTAAAATTACGCGTCAAACGAGAAATTACCCCTAACACTCTAAAAGCATTGCCCACGACCAACGACACATGATTTCTAAAAGATAAAGCACTGTCAACACACACACCAAGGTCTTTTAAGATTGATACACGCTGTATTGGCGATCCCTCGAGATAATAAGTAGACTCAAAAAAAGAACGCCGACGGCAGAAAGAAATCACTTTTGTTTTTTGGGGGTTAAGCAGCAATTGATTATTTTTACACCACTGAAGAACGCTGGTAACGTCACCTTGTAGGACATCGCAATCTTTAAGACTGTTAATGCTTTTGAACAACTTAAGGTCATCAGCAAAAAGTAGTAGTTCAGAACTGTTCACGCAGGACACTATATCATTTATAAAGATCAAGAACAAAAGAAGGCCTAGTATTGATCCCTGGGGAACACCGGACGTCGAACAAAATATTTCAGAGAAACAGTCACCAACCCGAACAGTGTTTGAGCGCAATGACAGATAGCTGTCAAACCATTCGCATAATTCAAGACACACTCCATATGAAGACAGTTTACGCAAGAGTAATTTATGGCTCACTTTGTCGAACGCTTTAGACATATCAAAATATATTGAGTCGACTTGTCCTCTATTAGCCACAACTGGCGCAGAAAAGTCTAAAAATGTACACAAATTAGTCTCGACTGACCTGCCACTCAAAAAACCATGCTGCAACGAGGTTATTTTCTGTCGGAAATAAAAAAAAAGCATTCTCGTACGGATGACAAGCTCGAAAACTTTCGAAAAGCCGCAAAGCAAGGAAATTGGGCGATAATTTGTAACAAGGGACGCATCGCCGTTTTTTAGAACCGGAACGACCACCGATCTTTTCCAAAGAGACGGAAATGTTCTCGAACTAAGAGAAAGGTTGAAGATATGCTTTAGAATCGGAACGAACAGTTCACTGCATCCTTTGATAATAAAACTTGGTATACCATCAGCGCCACTGGAAAGCTTCGGTTTCAGCTTTCTAATCGCTTCGGCGATTTCAGCTGAGTCAACACGCACAGAAGACAAAAGGTCATGACAGTACGTGAAATCGTCACTAGGCTGAAAAGATTGGTTACCGACAGAAAAACAATTTTTAAAATAATCCGCGAACATATTTGCAACCTCAGCGGGTGCAGATTGATAACAAGGAGCATTATCTGACCCATCACGCAGGCAGATAGTGCGACGCGCCTCACGTGTATGCTGTTTCACGAACTTCCAAAACATTTTTGGTCGACGATTTAAACTGTTTTCTATGCTGTCATGGTGTAGACGCTTATCACGCGTGAACAGTTTTTTTACTAAGGAACGATATATGCTAAATTTGGTGTGCCAAAGATCAGAACCGGTCTTTTTATAAAGTCGGTGAAAATGATCTTTTTTCCTTAGGTTAAGCCTTAATTCTTTAGAAAACCAATTAGGAAATATCGACGGCTTGTTGTAGCATTTAGGAATAACTTTGTCGATAGCACTATTTACGACTGTGGTAAGCGTCTCGGTAGCATGATCAACATTCGACATAGAAAGAGCACAACCCCAGTCAAAATGTTCTATATGTCTATAAAGACTTAAATAATCACCTTTAGAAAAGCAGTAATTTGATGTGTTACATGAAGCCCTCGGCTTGTACGGGAGAAAAAATTCGACAGTAAAAGGTGGATGGAAACCATCAATTTGAACCAAGGGATTCACAGCACGCTTTAGACTTAAAATTGGCATGTTACAAAAAGTCAGATCTAGAACATTTCCAGCCTTATTTTCGATCGAATTGTGTTGTTGAAGACCACAGAAGTTTATAAAAGATAACAAAGAATACGCCTTGGCAGATGTGATCGTATTGCTATTTACAGTTTCCACAAACCAGATCAACACCGGGTAGATTAAAATCGCCATAGATTTGAACACGACACTTTTCGAAATTAATTTGCTTACTAATGGCATCAAAATGCTGAATAAAAACTGTCTGGTCTGAAAGGGGCGGGAAATAATAGGTACCTATTAGGTAATTGAAGCCATCACTGGCCTTAATTTCTACCCAAACACATTCGGAATAAGATTCGAGGTCAAACCTTCGATGCGAGACAAGGGAACATTCAGCCGCGATTAGGACAGCCCCGCCTAGCTTCTGTCCTGTACAGGAGTAATCTCTATCTCGGCGATATATATTGTACTTAGGGCTGAAATAATGTTCATCTGGAATTCCATTACAGAGCCAGGTTTCTGAAAGACAAATGATATCATGATTGGAAACAATTAAATTTGACATGAACTCGTCGGCCTTCGTACGTAGGCCCCGTACGTTCTGATAAAACAATTTAACCTTGTTCGCCATCTACATTATCTCCTGGACTGACACACTGAACACGAGAGCTGTCGAGTCGTCCAAAAAGCTGATGAAAGATGCTGCCCTCCGGCCACACTTCAGAATTGTTAATTACATCGAAGACGAACTCATCGCCTGACAAGTGAAAAGAAGAGTATGTATCAAACTTTGTCATCATTTTTGAGCAAATGACCGGTTTTCCGTTCAAAAAGGGCTCGACTAGCGCGTCAACATCGGCGACAGTGGTGTCAGGATGAAGCCTAGATACAAATAGCGCTAAACGGCGTTCCGGTCGAGGAACAGCAGTCACCTTGTTTGGTCTGGCGGTTCCAAGTGACGGCTTGGTTCGTCGTCGGGGTCCCACCGTTGTAAAACCGTCATCATCGGCACTCCCGTGCGCGGCATTTCCAGACCGCAATTCCGGGTTCACGCTGGCGGGAGGCAGAGGAGTCGCTGGGTTTGAAGGTCTATTCTGTGAGGGGGGCAGTGACGCTGACGTCGACTCGAGGATAGAAGCCATGGTCGACTGAGCTGCGACCGTAGCGTACGAAGTCGGTGGAACTGATGGAAGCGGCGTCCTCTCCATTACATTTTGCGAAGTTGTGTAATCTGGGGCGAAGACTGCTGTTATCAGCTCTGAGGCACCTGACCTCTGCCGTTAACACGTCCAGCTTGTTCGACAGGCTTCCGATGAGGCGTAGAAGCCCGGAGGGGACGAAGTCTTCATTCAGCTCACTCGCTGGCTCATCCAACGGCCCCGACGCAAGAACCGTTTCACTGGGAGTCGCACTGGTATTGCTGGGCGACGTGCATCTTCTCCTGGTACAATCGGAGCACTTGAACATGCTCTTGCCGCTTTCCATGTAGATGTTGTACTCGTCAGGGCCGATGTCTAGGCACTTGCAGTGAAAACGTCGGTTGCAGCCAGCCATGCAGATAAGATACTGCTGCTTTCCGTAGAAGCGGACAGCACACGTGCCACAAACATCTTTCAGCGGAGCGCATCCGGACACGTCTTTCGTTGGCGGCGTCATTCCGCGGAATGGCGCCGCCGACATTAGAACATAAAAAAACACAAATCATCGAGCAACTAGGAGCAAAGAGACTTCCATCAAGAGATGTACGAAAATAAATTACTACTGGACCAAATTTTCAGAAACAAAGATACAGTACAATGCTGGTCACTAGCAAATCAACTGCTAGGACGAAAAAAGAAAACAAAAATCGATTGAAGACGTAATTAATGTTAACTTTGGAAATTATCGTGGTATGGAAACGCTTGCTTATCAGTTCAATACAGAATATGTTCAATCAATGGAAAAACTTTGCTCTATGCCAACAGAAAGGCAACCTAATCAAATCAGAATCTGTGATTCACTTTTTTCTTCCAGAGATGACTGAGAACGACCTAGTCAATCAAAACCAATAAAGCAGTAGGATACGATAAAATATGGGCAAGGGACATTAAATGCCACATCCACATAATAAAACCAGTTCTGATCCCGCTTAAAACTGCATATTCTCAAGTGGTATCATTCTAAAATACTTAAACAGCTGTTGTTCGGGCAATATACAAGAACGGCGAGAAAAATAAATCTCTAATTATAGACACGCTTGTATGCTCTCAGTAGTTAATTATATAATGAAAAAATACATCAATAAAATACTTCAGAATTTTATCGCGAAACATAATATATTAATTGACACGCAATATGGTTTCAGAGAAAAATGGGAACTTCAGATCTTCTGGAGAATTGTTTTGATCATGCACTGTATATAAAAACCTTGACTGTACAAAATATGTGTTAGCTGTTTTTAAATATTCTACAGCGCTGTTTAAAACGATAAATCACTCTATTTTATGAGATCAATTGTACAGCATAGGGATTTGGGGAAAAGTACATGACTTGTTACAAAATTATCTTTCAGACAGATATCAAATAGTGCGACTAGGATGGAAATATAGTGGGGCAATTAGGGTAAAACAAGGAGTACTGCAAGGTACAGTTCTGGGCCCTCTAGTGTTTAATCTATATCTCAATGAGATTGCTAAGGTAAAACCAACACGCAAATTATTCCAGTTCGCAGATGATACAGTAAATGTATACGCCCACAAAAATTATGAAGTCGCCATTGGAAAAGTACAAAAAGACTCACAATATTTTTTGAGTGGTACTGTAAAAATCAGATTATCGTAAATACTTCCAAAACGCAAATAATGTGTTTTAGAAACCGTAGAAAATTACTGTTAGCTAAATTAACATTTAAATGCACGTTAAATTTTTAATAACTGTTTATGCCTAGCAATTGAATATATCAGAAATGTAAAATACCTTGGAATGTATATAGACGAACATCTTAAATGGGACTCTCACATAGAGCAAGTATGCAAAAAATAAGGACACTGATGGCTTATATGTTTCACATTCAAGACATGTTCCCCCATTCTGTACTTAGATGATTTATAACTCATTAGGAAAACATGTAACACAATATGGAATAACTTTTTATGGCCACTGTGCCAAATACCTCCAAATAAAAGTTGAAACTCTCCAAAAACAGATAGTCAGAAGAGTTGGTTGCCAAATAAAAAAGGAAACGATTTCATAGATGATATACATAAGACCTAGGCGTATTTTACTTTAGTGATCATTTGAAATACGACATAATCACAAAATTATTTTTTATCAATTACCACAAAATAGGAATTGTTAAAGAAAGAACATTACGACCAAATAGAAAATATTTTGAACCATTCATAAAGACAAAGTATGGAGAGGCTACAAGAAAATATTATGTGCCAAAACTTTGTAACCAACTACCTGAAAAGCTGATTGAGAGCAAACATCCACATGCAATGAAAAAAATAGCAAGAATATGGATCAATGAACAGAGCAAGTAAAAAAAATGACAATTAATAAAAAGCTTCCCTACATCTGACCGTACCCACTATATGAATTGTATTGATTATTCAAACAACGCTTTGAGAAGTATTAGTAAATAGCATTGCGTACCCAATAGACGCCCGTTTCACCTGTTATTTTGTACCTGTGTATGAAGCTTATTGTCTTATAATTTGTTTGTTTGATTAAACTCATAGAATGAGTTGAAACTAAAAATTCTGGTTGTTAGTCACCTGCCACGTCCCACGCACAAGCCTTATTAGATTTATTGGGTACAGAGCGAAATGTATTAAAAAGAAAATAAATTGTATTGTATTGTATTGCAAAGGAAGACCCGCAGAACGAGGCGACCATCCAAGACGATCCAAGAACCCCCTTCTGTAAACTAAACTATCTGGCCCATGTCACTGGTGGCGGCGACGAAAGTCAAAGAGCCCACAAGTTGAAGCCTATTTAATAGTATATTGTGCTGGATAGTGTCGAATGTTTTTTTAAAGTCTAAAAAATCCTAGTATGTACAGTTTATTTTCAGTGTTGTCTCTTATTTTGTCCTTTGCTTCAAAAAGTGCATGATCTGTAGATTTGCCTTCTTGAAAGCCACATCGAAATTTATTTAAAGCATCATACTTTGAGAGAAACATATGTAATCTGTTCTGAATAACTCCCCCAAACAATTTAGAAAATATGGGCAAAATCGATATAGGTCTATATTTTGGTAAACATGCTTTACATAATATGAATACCGGAGTAACTTTAACAATTTTAAGCAGTTCCGGAAATACACCAGCTTCTAAAGGACAATGAATGATTTGAGATAAAATGCTACTTTCATTGGGATACGTATTTAATAGGAATTGTTTTTAAGCCGTCTACACCGGAGGCTACTTCATTTTTCTCCCCTTTATAAGTGCGTCTATTTCTCGAGGAGTAGTTGGCGATAACATTATCGAGTTTATTAAAGAATGTATGGTCATCATAAGGCAGCATGAGGGTTCATTTTCAGTTACTAAGAATGCCCTAACGTTTACAAAATATTCTTTCATTCAATTACAAATTTTACAACGACCGAATGGTTCCCATCAACAATCACGTCATGTATCCTGGAAATGACTATGCTTATTTATTTGTTAGCGTGTTAACGACATCCAATATCTTCTTGGGGTCGTTTTGAACGCGACAGAACAGGTGTTAATGATAATCATAATTGTCTTTTCTCAGATGAAAAGTTGATTTTTATATTTTGTTAAATGCTGCATGAATATACTTGATCTCTAGACTTAAGGAAGTCATTGTACATTTTATTTTTTAGCTTTTTTATTTTATAAAACTTTTATTATATTTTATTTTATGAAACTTTTATTTAACTTTTTTGTTTTATTTTATGAAACTTAACATTTTATTAAAATGGTGTATACAGAGTTAGGGTCGTAGTTTAAATATTCACTGCTCCAGTCTAAATCAACAATTAAGTCGCAACAACTTCTCAACGATACTTCGTTTTTTTCCCTATAACTGAAGCCTTCAGTTTTATTTTTTACTTTGTTTAATATAAAGAGATGCAAGACACAAAATAGTGAAATGGTCACTAAGGTTATTTGCGAAAATGCCAGAGGAGACCTTGTTATTGTTTAAATTACTTATAAAACATTAAGAGAGCTGAATATTTTCGCGACCACTCTGGCGGGCAGTGCCACCGTATTCATACAACCACGAGTGCCCAATATATTTTTCATTTCAATGCACTCTCAGACTGCGTTTTTTCGTCGAAACATAAGTTTCGGCATCGTCATTCGCTGAGCTGCCTCCACAAGTTGCGGTGATCGGCTCTCCGAGTGTTGTGCTGGAAAGTAGATGGACGAACTTTTTTTAGAATGTGGAGTCATTTCCACTTCCAAGTATATCCACGTTTACATCGCCCATAATAATAATAATAAAAACAAATATCTGTCACTGGAAAAAAAGAAAAAGCTAAGAAAGTCCTAAAAAAGAAAAAAGAAAGAAAGAAAAAGGCTTTGCTTTTGGCAGAGCGACTGTATACAACGCATGCAACGACGTTTCCAGCATGAACAACAAGGCATTCCACATCCGTAGGAATTATAGAAAACTTATCCAATATATGTCCCTAAATATTGCTTTAAAAAAATGGCGACCCTATTTTTTTATTTTTATTTCTTCTTCAGAAATTCTTACAGTTAATAACCAGTAGCACAAGGGGTTCCACATGTTCGGGTACCCATGTTTCTGTACAAAGCAGGACGTGAAAATTAAGGTACAATGACTCGAGTTACAAGTTAAGGTCATCTAGTTTATTGCTGATGCTTCTGATATTAAACTGAATTAAAGAGAAGCTATAATAAGTTTTATAAAAGGTTTGTTTAAATAAGGACTCGTCATAGTACTTACAAACTTTCGAAAAAGTAGTAGTCATGAAGGAAATACAAGGCTATCGAACGGGGTAAGTGTTCTGTGGCAGGCTGAATTACAGGACCATTTTTTCGATATCAGTTTGACCTGTAATTTTTAAGATAACCGATGTGTCTTCTTTCCGTGGAAATCTGTCTGGGCAGCTGGACCTTTCGTCCAGCTGCCCAGACAAATTCTCAGCGAGAAATAGTGCAACCAGCCTCTGCTGCGTTGCGCGAGGACAGCGCAGAAGAGGCGGGTTGCACTAATTCTCCACGGGGCGCAGTGCCGTCAGGGCCGAGATGCGTTGCGATTGGAAACCAAAACTTAAAAACCCTTCGAGTTTGTGTGGTTTTTCAGAAAGCCGTAAAATGCTTCGCGGGCCTTCTGTCGTTCTGCAATTTGTTGATTTAGTGTTTTTAGATGGTGCTGAGCAATTTTCTAATTGAAACCATGCCCTTAAACACAATATTAAAAAAGTTGATTACGCAAAAATAATTAACAATCTATTTATCCCCGACTTTATTAATTTTCCTAAATAGGCTCCTGGCCTAGGATCAACACGACACAAACCGTTTTTTGGTGCGATGCGTAGTTTTCGCAATATCGAATTTGTCCACGTTTCGCGAAACACCCTATATACCTTGTGGTATTGTTCCAATTCCTACAGCTTGTTATTTAGCTCTTGGTTTTCTGTATTCAGCATCTGTTTTCAGGTAACTCGTACACTCCTTCGGGCGTGACGAATGCTGTCTTCTCGCGGTCTCGTACATCGACTTCGATCTGCCAGTAGCAGCTCGTGAAGTCCATCGACGAAAAGTATCGGGCTTGACGCAACCGGTCTAGCGTGTGTCAATGCGGGGAGCGAGAAGACCGTTTTCTTCGTTGCGGCGTTCAGCCACCGATACTCCACGCAAAACCTCAGGTTTCCATCCTTCTTGCCTATCACAACCAGGGAGCCTACGGACTTCTTGAAGGCTGGATGATATCGTCGTTGAGCATTTCCTGCACTTGCTCTTGAGCAGACTTGAGAACTAATCCGTTAAAAGTAACGAATTACTTGTAATCCATTACCTTGTCAAGTAATTTTGTAATTGTCTGTTACTTTTTTCGGAAGTAATTTGTAATGTAATTTCGTTACAAAATACTAGTAACGGATTACATTAATTACTCGTTACCTTTTTAAAAATATCAGCATAATACAGAAACTGGAGCAATACGAGCAGAACATTCAGCAGCATCAAGAGAGCAAGTTCAACAAAATAGAAAACATCAGGAAGGGGAGAATAGCCGGAAAGAAAACACGATTGTTTGTATGACCGGTCACTAGAACCACTAGAAAAACAGGAAGACATGTGCAAATTTATGAAAGACAAAGATCAAGTAAGACAACGCCGAGTAGGCTCTCCGTTGCCTTCCATCGTGTTTTTCTTCTTCTCCCGGGCAGGAGAGAGCTTTGTTATGTTTTAGGGGGGTACATAGGCCGATCCCCCTGGTCCGGACATAACGCCGCCTGTCTCCTACGCGACCGACGCTCTACGCTGTGCCGTGCTGAGCTACATGTCAAGGACGAGGGTGGCCGGCAAGGGCGCAACTCACCGAGTTGCCCAACGGGGTTCCATGACGTGAGCCGGGCCGGTGGTTCCGACTCCGGTACTTGGTCGGTTCAGAGACACATGTAGTCGAGGTGACGTTCAGGCAAATTCTCTGAGCAAGCTCCTTGAGCCGCCCCATTTATTCACACACTCAACAATGTTCCTCAAGGCACACCCAATCACAACTCTTATCTTGGCTGTCACGATTCCGATAGGCGGTGAAATCTGCGCGCGCTAAGGAGAAGTCCCTCGTGCCGAGAGCGCAGCGCCATCTAATGCTGCGTTGAAGTAAAAGGCAACGCCTACCCTTAGCTCCCGTAAATGGCGCTTGCTTGCAACACTACAAGCTTTGTGTGTTTTTGTTTTGTCTTTTAAACCGTTTTACCCTTTCCAACTTCTTCGACATCTCCCGCCACCTGCACAGACATCAAACGCGGGTCCGTACCCCATCGATTCGCGGGTTCCCAACTCGCGTAACAGGCGATTTAGCCTCGTGCGAGGGGTCGAATTATTTTTGCCTTTGATGTGCGCTACTGCATTTCCAAAACGCTCTCGAGGCACGGCTGAAAAGCGCCTTCCGCGAGGCTAAGAGCATAGTCTTTGAGGGTACGGACGATACTTCCTTTGGTTTACTTCCCTGGGCATGGTGGTCGAGTTCACTATATACAGTCAACTGTCGACATAAAAGGGGGTGGTGGTTAGGCCATCTAAGGAGTGCTGACACAGAGAGAGAGAGAGCGCGTAAAAGTGGTGTGATCCTCTATAGTTTGGTGAGACCGACTCGCCGCCGCTTCTCTCGCTCTCTATGCCCTCCCTTCCCTGTCCTCCACGAATATTGGTATGAAAGTGAGAACCTATAAACGATCGACAACCCGCCACAGCCACTTTTTCTCCGATTGGTTAAGCCGCCTTGGCGCCTTCAAGGCAAAGCGCCGAACTGGCGCGTTCGAACACCGGCCAATGCGCCCGCAATGGACGGAGGCTTATTGCGGAGAAGGCGCCGTGTAACCCAGCTTTCGTTTACACGTCAAAAGATCCCCAGGTAATCGAAATTAATCCTCAGTCCTCCGCTGGGGTGTGCCAGATGCCGTTCGTCGGTTTGGCAGGTAAAACCCCCAAAGTTGGCTTTGATTTCTTTGACTGGTCGAGTTTTCGGTCATGGAGTGTCCGTCGTCTCCATAGGCATATCTTAATGAGGTGTTCGAAATTCAGGGCATTAGGAGAACGGAAACCTAGAGGTTCGGTGCATACTTTGCTTGCCCAAAAACACACATTGTCATCAGCACGAACAACAAACTCTAATCTACGGAAACACATCAAGGTAAGCTGGGCACCTGGCATTCTGCATTGATACATTGTAACGTTAGAACCAAGTTTTTCTTTTCTTGTGAAAAACAAGCGAAACACCCGAGTCATAGGGAGCTTTCGTAGATCGCTTCTTTGGCTCCGAATCTCGTAGCGGAGGTAGACGCTGCTTCTGAGCAATGCATGCGCACCGCTAGCTTTGTTTGCACAATTCCAGGGATCATTTCCGGGGTCCGTAAGCTAGCAGGATGGCGGGTGTGGTTGCTGTTTTCGGTGCCTTGTCAGCTTGCAGATGAACGGAGTGCACCTACACTCTTCTTTTAAATACAATAATTTATTTTTACAAGGGCTACCATAATACGGCCTATGAAAAATAAAAAGTATAGTGCTGCAGAAGATTTTTGAAAAATATCAAACTTGTTTTATTGTTTTCTGGATAAGTGTACGGAAAAATTAACGTGAAAGTAATTTGTCACGTAACGAGTAAACTAATCCGTTACTTTTATGCGAAAGTAATTTGTAACTGTAATCCATTACATTTGAGGCTCGGTAATTTGTAATTATAATCTGTTACACTTTTTAAGTAACGAGCACAAGTCTGCTCTTGAGTGACGTCCCTCTCTTTTAAGGATACTCGGTACGGCAACTGGTGGACTGGCAGCGCGTCGGCATCGGTGACAATGCGATGCTTCGCGATCGCTGTTTGTCGCACCTTCGACGATGTGGCGAAACAGTCGCTTGGCGATAAGGTCGGTCAGCTGTCGATGTTGAGGAGCTGGGATCCTCTGGTCAATGTGGAGCTTCAGGGCGGAGTACACTTGTGCGACGAAGGTGAGACGTCTTCTGAGATTGCGGTGATTGCGGCTATACCGGAGTTCCTCGTTGTTGCCCATAGCAGTACCTTTCGTAAGGTGCTGTGCATCCTGTCGGAAGTTGGTTAGGAGCACCACAGCGCGTCCGCTGTGATGTTCCGTTATCCCTCGCGACGCCGAGGAGCAGGGCAGCCGAACGCTGCCCTCAAGCAGAGGTAGGTGACTCCGCCTGTTCCGACAGGCACAAAAACACTCGACCGCGGTGGGCAAGTTCACATAGTCGGAGAGGACCCGGACAGCGGCGGACGTCGTTTAGGGATCATCCGGCGTTATAGGGCCACTGAAAAGAGAAAGAAATGCTTTTTTTAAACAGTCTAGTTTTTGACACGCGTGTCCCACGCGTCTCAAAAAATTAATTTTACGGAAAAAAAAAGGTTTATGAGAACGTTATTGACGGCGCGAGACGCGATTAAGTCGGTGAGTCACCTCCTTTCCACTTTTTCTCTCTCATCATTTCGGACTCGTGGAGGACAGGTGGATCGCCTTAGCCATCACGTTGAGGTGGAGAGAGTGTAGGACCATCTCGTTGAGGTGGAAAGACTGTATGACCATCCCGTGACGTCATGGACTTTGCGCGCAGAATTTAAAATAAATCTCGCGCCGTCAATATTGCACACAATTTTTTTCGAGTAAAATACATTTTTTGACACGCGTGTCCCAGCCAGACTATATAAACTTTTTTCTTTTCAGGCGCTTTTTAAGAGAGGTTTTCGGAGCGTCAACTTGTTTGCTTCCAGGTCGATGACGGCGCCGTATTCAGACAGAATGTTCATTCCGGAATAACGTTCCTCACACAGTCATCTAGGGCAACAAATTTAACTGGGCACGTCTCACCGTGGATCTCGACGTGAGCCGTGCACCTCCCGACTTGCGTGATGAGGTGTCCTCAGGTGGTTCGGATTCATGGGCCATCTCACGGCATCATCACTTTTCGAAGGCGATGAGAGAGCTTCCCACTCCTAACGGAATAGTCTGCTCCGGAGTCGATGACCACGTTGAGGTTATTTGGCACGTTAACGGAAGTGCCGTTTCGACGCGTCTCGCTGATAGAGTGGGAGCCTTCCGACGTTGGTGGAGGACCTTTGCGCCGTTCACATTCGGCAGTACCACCTCGGTATTGTCGCACTTAATTTTCCCGGTGAGGCAGGGGAGACAGGCTTTGCCGGCAGGACCCACGAAGAGGCGATGCAGGGCGTCACGGTGAGGGCAGAGCGAGCTCATCGGGGCGAAGCGGGCGCAGGAGACGGTGGACGGCGAAGAAACTCGTCGATTTCTCGTGGGTGCTCACCGTACCGTGGGCGCGGGTCGTTAGGGCGGATTCGCGCAGCCCAAGTTGCTGGTGGGGGCATCGGTGATAAATGTGGTCGGCTTACCCGCAGTGGTAGCACAGCGGGCGTCGGTCAGCCGTTTTCCAGACGGCCGTTTTCCTCGGCGCCGACTGTCCTTGGAGGATGTACTGGGGTCGTTTTTCCTGGCGTGAAGCGCACTAAGGTACAGGCCTGTCTCGCCGAGAAGGCGCCGGGTACTGGCGGGCAACCGGTGGCGGTCGTCGGGTCATGGCGGCGTAGGTCAGGGTCGGCTACTCCGGGGCGGCCACGTTGAAGCCGGATCTTCCGGCTGCAAGGCGTGTTGGGCCTCGTCGCGTACGATTTAAGCTACTGAAAGGGAGGCCGGGAGCTCAGCAGTGGGGAACAGTTTTCGGAACTTTTCTCGGAAGACGTCCCGAATGGTCTCGCCGATGTCCGATGTACTTGCGCCAAGGTACCAGCTTGACGACGAGGCTGCAGCGACGCCAAATAGTCGGTCACGTTCGTTGTTCCTGGCATCCGTCACGAATTGTTTGACGGTCGCAGGAGAACTGCGCACAAGACTCCCCAAATATGTTTCTTTAACACCGCGCATGAAGATCCTCAGTTTCTACGCTTCAGGAGCTTCGGGATCCGCTCGGTTGCTGAGTCGAAGCACGTCCTTGACGAGGCGGACGATGCTCTCGTTGGGGCCCTTGAACACTTTCCTGAAAGAGCTCCTCTGCGCGTTCCCGTCGCTGCTGGGTCGCAAATGCTCGGCGGAGCTGATCTTTGCATGCCTCCCAAATGGTGACTGTCGCCTCGTGGTTTTCATACCAGGTACCTGCCGTTCCCTCGAGAGAATTAGACGTTCTGCAGGCATTGCTTCGGCGTCCACCCATTGTGACGAACAACTCGCTCGTACTGCTGCGTCCATTCGTCGATGTACTCGTAGACGTCGCCGTGGCAGGGCGTCGAAGTACGGGTTGCGACGGGCAGGAACACGACAAGGGATGCAGGTGTAGGGTCTCGGTCGGCTGACCCTGGGAAGACATCTCCGGGTTCGTAGTCTTTTCCCTGGTTCTTTTACCAATTGACCGAATTCCGGCGACTGGCAGAGAGTACGGCGGCTTGTTCGGGCTTCGGCTGGCTCCACAGTCGGAAGTTCCCCGGGGCTTGAAATCGATCCACACCACCACCAGAAATGTCGCGGACGTAAACGGCTCGATGAGGGTAAACCTTAAATTAATGTTTATTCGGCGAACTCGTGCCAGAAACGAAAGAAAGAACGAGCGTCGAGAAAGCAGCAGCGAGTGTCAAAATTAAGGCTTATTCGGCGAACTCGTGCCAGAAACGAAGGAAAGAACGAGAGTCGAGAAAGCAGCAGCGAGTGTCGAAGACGGCGGCTGCGAGCGACGGCGCTTCGGCGTGGCAGCTAGCTAGCGCGAGAGCGACGAGAGAGTGTGACTGAGAGAGCCTGAGTCAACAAGGCCATGGTCGGCCCCTTATCTACTACACTCAGTATCTCGAATATTCGACCTAGAATGTCCAGGAGTGAGCTAAGGGCGAGACTGACTCGTCAAGGTCATTCTGGCCTGCTTATCTTTTACACTCGGGACAAGAGTAAGCTCGAATCTTCTAGAAGTACGGAGAATCGTTATGTCTCCGTCATGCATGCGGCAATATATAGGGTAAAGGGCTCAATAAGGCTGCTCCCCTCGCGATTACTTTAGTTACCAAAAAGAGTTCCTAGCAGTCAAGGGTACTATAAAATTCAATGCCATACACGCACCTACAAAAGAAGCAGAACCTATGAAAAACGTCTCATTAAAACATTCTTGTTACATCGTAAACTCTTAACAAATTTTAACTTGTCTTAATCATTATAATAAACCCGGAGAACAGGGGAGTGCGCCGTGTGTATGGCGCATCCGAAACCCCAAGCTCCCCGTAACAAAGCTAGCAAATCATGAACCCTGTATTCAGAGTCTCGTTGTGTCTTGTCAATTTATTTACTTACTACTCTCCCGCGTATACGCGTTAGTTTCGTGTTTGAGAGTATAATTTGCCAGGGGGTCTACGGAAATTAGAAACTTGCTGAGCGTCATCGAAAACCACTAAATCAGTTAATTTGAAAGAACTCGGAGTGCTTAAAGTGCTTCTCACTCATGGCTCAAGGTGGGTGGGCGAAAACGCGGGATGATAAGCTCACGGTTGTGTTTACCTTCCCAGTTTTCGCACCGCTAGCTTTGCCTCTGTTCCAAGAGTGGCAACTTTAGTGGTCACCGCGTTTCTCACGCGCTTCAAATTTTGCTAAAATTGACCGATTTGGCGTTTTTTGATGAAGCTTAGACAGTTTCTAATTGGAGCCATATGTTCATTTTCACCGAATAAAAATGAATTGACAATATTTAGCTGACTAACCGACGTATCGTGGCAATTATTTCGCTATATTATGCCCCCCCCCCCCCCCCCGAGCCATAAAACTCACCCGCGCAAACCGCATTAGTGTAGTTTTAACGGCTTTTTTAAAACAAATATGAAAAGCCTAAGACAAACACCCTATATTTAAAATTTGGCATTCAGCATTTGTAATGTGTTATGTTATATCCCTCAGGGGTCACCTGCGTAAGTAGGTACTCGACGAGTGGCGTTACCACGGAACCCGAGCCATGTGGGCTAACCTAAAGTCACTGGATCCTGGGAAATGTAGTGCAATTGCATTCCATACCTGATAGCCGGAAACAAACAGATATTAATATACATACGACCAAAACCTCGCAAGGTGATTGGCGAATATGTCTACGTTGCCATGGAAATCGCCATCTCGGTCCATTCAAATCTTCGAAGCTTCCAGAGGGTCGTTCTAAACCAGTCGTGCCAAGATCACCATGGAGCATCAACGTTCCTCGCCAATATATAGCGTCTTTGGCATTGTGTATGCAATCCAGTGTTGGGTAAGGTACATCTAAAATGTACTTTAAAGGGAAACTGAAGCGGTTCTGTATTTGAGAAAAACACTTCAATGGCCTTCAATTTACCTCCAGGATCAGGAATATCGAGATTATTTTTCAATTTGGCGCACGGAGCCTTCAGTGACTCGATTTTAAAGTACCGCCAAAGCCCCTCCTTCCCGGGGCGTGACGTCACAAAAGGAGTTTTCGGAATCTCTGCTCTCGTGCATCTTCAGCGCCTGCCAAAGCTATGCACGCGCACTCTTGCTATTTTCAAGAAGGTCAGAAAGAGACGTCACGACTGCCGTCATTGCGGAAAAATATACCTGGCAAGCTTGCCATTGCACGCGCTGCCCACGCGAGCGACACGCGCTTGGCGGCCGAAAGGTCCTTTTATGACGTAACAACAGGTCGGAGATTTTTCGCGTTTTCTCGCTTTTAGTTGCATCTTCAGGGAAAACCAATGTGATATTCAGATTCACGGGATAAAAATACACCAGAATTCACCTCTAACTCGTTTTTTCCAAGAAGTGTTTCAGCTTCCCTTTAAGTAAAGTACAAAGTAAATGAGACGTGATGTGCTTTAAGTAACGTAGTAAGTACACTGGGTGCAATGTACTTCAGTAAAGTAACTATAAATACATAGTACTTTCAAAGTAAAGTAGAAGTATTTCTATACAATCTTTGATGATGTCCTTTCATTTTCCTATTCACGTTTGCAAGTCCGGCTTCAGGGCGCTGCCATCCTGCTGCTGGGGTGCGCTTGGACACGTCCTAATCTGATTACGAAGACTTGCTAAGGTGTCATAATCGGATTATGGCCGCTCCCAAGCGCACCCCACTGGGCAGAATGGCGGCACCCTGAGACCGGACTTGCAAACGTGTATACAGTGATTTTTTAACTGGTATGCATTGCCCAGGGTGATCAGGGTGCATGACCTATTTTCAAAAATAGTGGCGAATATTTTATAAAGTCAAGTGGCCACAGAGTAGTCATTTTCAAGAATTGAGCCAAATTCAGAAGTCCATCTTCTGAATTTGGCGCCGCTTGCACTGGAGGTTTGCACCCAAGGGTGTTTGTTAAATATATACTAGGAGAGAGCACGACGTCAGTGAGCGTGCAAGCGAGCTGGTGATAATTAATCATAATGTGATACCTGAGATTGAGGTGCGAAAAAACTGAGGAACTTTTAAGTCGAAGGAAAAGACAAAAGAGAATGTCTCAAAACATTCTGACGTTCTCCTCTGTTCTCTTTTTTCTTGGACTTGAATGTTTAATTGTTCCGCACCACAGTTTCAGGCGCTATATTATGATTAATTTTGCCCTCATAATATTTTAAACCTCCTCGCTTGCGCTGAACGACCGAGAAGTAGCGAGGGTTCAAAAAGCTACTCGAAAACCGCTCCCAGAACAAGCGGAGCGATGCGTCGTCTGCTCACGTCTCTGCTGAGAGTAGAATATCCCTCCCAGTATTTCTTCGGAGCTGACAAAGCATCATTTCGTGATACAAATTTAACAAAACCAAATTTGGGGATTGTACTTTGAAGTCGGGAATTGTACTTTCCTCGGAAAGTACCAAAAAAAGTACTTTAAGTAAAGTACAAGTACATACTAAGAGAATGTACTTCAAGTAAAGTACAAGTTTCCTAAATTTTCCTAGTACAATGTACTTAAAGTACTTCCCATCACTGATGAAATCAACTTAACAATTATGCCCATCTCGGATCTCTTGCAATTATATTGTTCATCTCGAGTATTTCAAAACAGCAAACTTATTTTTCAGTGTCTCCAAACACCGACACAGCATGTCGTGGTGGTACGAAGATGTACGCTTGTTTCGCCGGTGCGTGGATAGCAAAATCTCAGTATACAAGAAACGTATCCATAAAGTTACCCGTCACCAGCGTATTTAGATCGGCTCACCAAGAACAGAGGGGTCAAGGAGAAATTGCCCATTTCACGGACCAAGATGGCGACCAAACGGGGAGCTTGGCGCTACTTTCCTAGGATCCAGTGATTTCAGGCTCCTCCCCCCCCCCCCCTTCCGCCTTGCTGTGTGTGGCATGCCCGTGTCCAGGGAAAAGTACCTTCTGGTGGTTGAGCTAAGCCTGCAGTGGGTTAGGAACCTTCGGGGCCCTCCGGGCAAGGCAATACGCCACTTCGGCGTCTGCTTCTCATAGACGGGTGTCCTGTAAGGCCCGGCCACGATGATTCAGTCAGTCACTTCCTTAACCTCATCTTCGTTCTTTCACTTTTCACAATTCAAAACCCTGCACGTACCCATCAAAGAAGCAGAACCCACGGAAGGCTTCTTATTAAAACATATTCGTGACACACTCTACTCCTGAAGAAATTTAAACGTGCCTTGATCATTCTAATCAAGCCGGAGATCACAGCAGTGTGTTATGTGTGCAGCGCATCCAAAACCGCCTAAAGCTCCGCACAACCAAGCATAGCAAATCATAACGTACACATAAAAAACGCACGATGCATTCTGTGTTCCCCAGGTTTATCAGAATAATCAAAGCAAGTTTACAATTTTTTCTTCACGTGTCTCGCAATTTTACAGATCATTCTCTGCGGTATTCCGGCAGCGGCATCGCGACCGCCTAACTGTGGCTTGCGCAGTTAGAAGACGTACAACTAACTGACACAGTTGGGGACAGGCGGGACAGAGGAAAAATGGGACTCCCTTCCGCGTGGCTTCGGCCCAAAGTTCCCACCCTGACTTCCAGTGCGCCCGGTGCCGTAATAACGCCGACTAAGTTTGACCAGAGGAAAATTGGCCACTCCCACGCTGAAGGGAAGAGGCGGGGGAAGAGGCGGGGATGATGTTTCTAGTTTTTTGCCCGATCCCCCAAACGGTATCCTGATGATATCCCATACCGCCTGGTGACAGCAATGAAATTGCAGAGGGTAAGCAAAATGGCGAAGTAAAGAAATCATATTTTTAGTTCTTCAGTTCTAGGCTAGGCGCCGCAAGCTACCGCCCGTTATAAAGGGTACAGCCGTTAGCATCCATCCATCCATCCAGCAGCGCAAGTCGGCGGCCCATTTAACGTTTCTTTTACGTTTTCACGAAGGCGACTTTGATATTCATCAATGTCGTCCTCAAGCTGCTTCTCATAAACTGGTTTTGGATTCTACGTTCCTTGTGCTGTGTCTACCCTTTCATCCAGCATCTTTTTCAGCACGAATCAGTGCGTCGTCTTTGTGTATAACAACGCTACTGCCATAATCGCGTACCGCCGTTTCATGTACGCCTCTATTTTTTTAGATGCGGAGCATCTCTTGCTCAGGTCTATGTCCCGCGGCCTTGTAGTCCGCACTCACACTACGCACGCGCAACTCTCCTCCTTCCCTCTCTCCAACAGCTGCGCGTTACTCTCTCCGCTCTCTCTCTCTCTACTAGCTGCGTGCACTGCGCGTGCGTTCGCTTCTACTCACACCGCGCGCGCACGCGCAACTCTCCTCCAATAGTCTCCTCTCCTTCAAGTGTGAAAAAAAAAATAAACGGCGAGCGGCGAGCGTTCCAAGTTTCTCTGCCGCGAGCCGCGACGAAGGCTCGCGTACAGGGGTAACGCTAGGGCAGTCGGTGGCGCCATCTCTCGACGTCAGCACGCAACTGACTCTTTCCTCGGAACCAACACGATGCTCCGCATCACCCCATGGTTCCCTCGGGAGAGATGGTGTAATTTATTTTACTCTTGTCAGCGCACACCGAGGCTTGTTGTCGAGTGCGACCGCTAAATTCGTCGACTAACACTGACATTCTTCTCGGCTCCCCGCTGTCCGTGTAAATGCTGCACCGTAGAGGAAGTACCGCTGGTTCCCGCCGATCGCTGACATCATGCACATCCCTCCCCAAGGGCATCCCCCGTGTGAATTCCCTTTTACGACCGATTTATATATATATATATATATATATATATATATATATATATATATATATATATATATATATATATATATATATATATATATCTTGTCGACAGCTGCATTTTTTTTCAACAAAAACAGAAAATCTCATTTTTGTTTACGACGTTAATCTCCACTTTTTCTGCTTGCAGAGTGCCTCGCAATGCGTGTTCTACAGCGTACTGGCTGGCGCAACCGTAGTAATGATGGCCGTAATCCCGCTGGTAGCAGCGAACGTGACAACGTCCAGCGGTCGCGCATAGTTTGGAATTAACGCCAATAGATGACGCAGCATTGGTAAAAGGGATCTATATCAGGGGTCTCAAAACGTTTTGGCTACACTCTAAACAAAGCCCGTGCGTCTACTTTGCCGCATAACACTCGGAGAACATTTCACCGCAACTTACGGAGTCAGCTCAGCGAATGATATGTTTAGACCAAAAAACGCAGTG
Source organism: Ixodes ricinus (assembly GCA_037355805.1). Classification (NCBI taxonomy): domain Eukaryota; kingdom Metazoa; phylum Arthropoda; class Arachnida; order Ixodida; family Ixodidae; genus Ixodes; species Ixodes ricinus. Next base: position 318,155 of record JAZHYW010017204.1, read on the forward strand.
CGTTGCTTAATATCGCAACTCAGACGGCGTTTTTTGGTCTAAACATGGGTTTCGGCATCGTCATTCGCTGAGTTGCCTCCGTAAGTTTGCGGTGACTGGCTCTCCGAGTGGTGTGCGAAAAGTAGACGCAGGGGCCTTTTTCAGGGTGTGAGGGCTGGATTGGTGACCCGTCGCAGTCTCGAGGTCCTGAAATTAGATAAGACAGTATGAATGATGAATTACTAAATAAATAAGCCTAAATCAGCATTAAAAACAATTAAACTGGTGGGAAATATAAAAAAAAGAAAAAGAATTGTAAAGTGGATGAATAGATAAGTTTTTTTAAATGCAATATATATTATGACATGACAAAATAATTGTTACTCCTATAGAACTCACGGCCTAAATCAAAGCCCATGGGAAAATTGGCACATTCAAATGTACGGAAGAATCAGGAGAATTTTGGATATGATGATTACAGTATGTACGAGTTATGACACAGAGCACTAAGCACCATATACATGGGAATGCAGAGACATTTTATCATAGTTAGACATTTCTTTAAATTCAATTTTATTTGTTTCTTTTTATACGAGAAGAGAGGGAAGAAGGGGAAAAGCAGCACAATAACTGCTTGACAGAGTCCCCTTCCCTACAGCAACAGCAACAGCAGCAATTAACACTTTACTAAAAAAAAGAAATCTAAAAAAAAAACAATAGAAAAGGTTACCAAAATGTTTTGTGTACACAGTAAAGAAGATTGCTATACTTAGCTAGACAAGACGACTAACTAGCGTATATTTTTTGCGAGAAACACTTTCAATATTAATGACTATTAAAAAATAAAATTTAGTACTTTGGGGGGTTGATACCTAGTCATCTTCCATAGTTCATTCTTGTGGGGGAAACCGTACAGGTACAGGCATGGCGTATGGAATACAAATGACGTTTTAGGTGAAAGAAGAGAGAGTGATGAAATTACTGTTTGGATTACTCAAAGCTATGTTAAGGAAAGTTTGCAATCATAACAATTTTTTTATTGGAACAATACACCATTTTTCGACTATTGGTGCCGTGTGGCTATCATACTATTGCATTGCCCAAATTGCGAACTATTTTTTTCTGCAATACACGGACAGTGTGAATATTTGTAATAGTGGTATTTTCCCTGACCAAATAACAGTAGTTAAAACAAGCATAGAATAAATAGTTACATAAAAGTCGTAGAATAGAAGGAGGTAATGTTTTTTGTTCTTGCAAATTATTCCTACAACCTTTCAGAGTTTTTTCAGCGATCATTTGAACTTCATCGTCCCATCGCATGTATTCATTAATTTGTACGACAAGCACCTAGACATTTCGGACAATTAAACTTGTGCCTAAGGAGAAGACCATGATTATCGCAAACTTCACACCCTTCGATCTAAAAACTGCAGATTTTGTTTTATTACTGTTTTATTACTAACGAATGAACCTTTTCCACATACCGACGGCACCAGGCGGTGGCTGCACGAACTAAAAATCGAGGAAGTGACCTACCTGCGCTGCCAATCGATAATGGGGGCTACGCTACCAGTTTCTTCGCTCTCTGAGCGGCGGCGCGTGCCGATCGCGACTTTAAAGAGGGGCATCCGTATCGTCCACCCAAACGTCGTGTTTTTCTTTCCGTCCACTTTCTTTTTTTGTGTAACACAATTATATATATGCTGCAATTACGTGTTCTACTCGCTGATCCACAGCCTCCTTCCGAATTTCCTCGATTTGTCGTGCCGACGTCCGCCGCTTGGCATCGGGCGCTCGCGCGTGCGCAGAACGCTTCTCGGAAGAGGTCTCATTTCATATCGTCCACACATTAAGTGTTTTCAAAATATAAATTGCCCATTTCTATCATTTCAGAAATGTTTGCCCCTGAAAATAACATGGTGGTGCCATCTGCATAAATTAGGATGCTTGCCTTACTGTCGATGTTTGTAACGTCGTTTATGTATAGACTAAAAAGAAGAGGCCCTAAAATACTACCCTGTGGAACTTCTGCATTTAGTTTTCTAGACTTGGAGTGGTCTCCACCCAATACGACACATTGAAAGCGGTATTGCAATCAGAAATATCTTCTGGGCTATTCCCTTTATCATATAAAGCTGTAATTTCTTGAGTAGGGTCCTGTAATTAAGGCGATTGAAAGCTTTCGAGAAATCGATAAGTAATTTTAATGTAAGGAGTCTGTTTTCAATATTGTTTAGAATTCCCTCTTTTGGTTCAGTGGGGCTAACTCAGTCGAGCACCCTCTTTTGAAACCCGTATTGGTGGGGACCAAGAATGGAATGCTTTTCGCAGAAGCTGTAGATTATCTTGTGAAATTATTTTTCCAACCCTTCTGAAAAAAAAATGGATAAAATAGATACCGGCCTATAGTTACCAAGCTCGTTTCTAGCCCCCGTTTTATAAATTACTAAAACCTTGGCTTCGAGCATTTTACATGGAAATACACCATTTTGAAGTGATATGTTAAATAAATGCGTTAGTGTGAGATATTTAACTTGACTTTATTTGAATGCCGTGCCGTGTATGTCAACAGTTTTAATGTTTTAAGGCACTTAAGAATTGATATAGTTTCTTCCTCGTCGGTTCGGGAAGAAAATGCTGTAAAACACTTTTTACCTCTTGAACTTTTTTAATGGAGATGGTGAACCGAAATTGTATTTCAGAAAAACAATGTAGGAATGTAGGCGGGACGCTACAATCCCCCTTTTCTCGTGTGGTGATATCTCCGAATGGACGGTTGTATTTTGATAAAAGAGGTCGAAGATTGAAGAAAGGCCGACGAGGCGCGTGAGGAGTAAGGTACTAGTTTCTCCTCTCTTCGCTTCGCTCCTCAAGGCGGCGACGGCGGAGCAGACTATGGTGCGTTCCCTCTCCTTCTTGGAAAATGACGTCAACAAACCACTGTCCAATGCTCCTTTTCTTGAAAATTCGGTCATCCGTTTGAGATATCGCTGTATGAGATGATGTTTTGGTGTTGTAGCATCCCGTTGCACGCTTTTGCCGCGTGTTTTGTGGAATCAGATTTCGGTTGGTATCCCTTTAACGGAGTGAACACTAAGCACCAGATCAACAAAATAGTCACGAAACGCGTTTGCAAGACTTATGCCACTTTAACTGCCTCTTCAATTGTAAAGCTCCAGTGATTTGTTCTAGTCCATGGCCTTCATGCAGTGCTAGCTTAACTTCTTCCATGGGAAACATTTGTTCTGTTTTCATTTTGAAACAGCCAGTTTTGGCACGTTCTCTTTGCCCGTCGTAGCTCCTTGTTATCCTATTCCTTGGCATTTCAAAATTCGATAAAACAGTTAAATAGTGCGCATAAATCTCTTTTAAAGTGCATCTTTCTTCTTCATAATTTTTTACACATCGGATGTGACCCATGATTTTCTACACTTTTTGCGAACTATATGCTTTATGTACTGAAAAACACGATTATAAATTTTGTAGAATATTTCACGAAAACTTTTGTATGCCTCGTCAGCCGACACATTAGAAAACAAAAGTGGGGTGTGTGTATGTTTATACAATCTGCCTCAACAGGCGACTTGTCTCCCAGCTGTAGAAGAGAAATTTAGCCAGTGCAGTACAACCGCAGCCTGGGGTCTTTAACGTGCACCACGGAGAAGTGATACACGTCCGCACACCGGTACGATGCTCATCCAGATCGGAACGGTCAGGGGTGGGGATTGAACCAGGGATCCCTGGGTCATGCAGCGCGAGCTTTTGCTCCACGTGCTCCGAGCTGGTGTGCCAACTTGAGCACACCAGAGGCCTTATGTTGCGCTTTTTGGACTCCCACGGCGACTAGGGAGAGGAAGTGACGTCAACAAGGCAGCAAACGCAGATTGGATGTTGATTGGCAAGAAGTCGCTGATGACGAATTTCCGCAGAAGAAAACAAAGCTCACTTTTTCTTTGTTTTCTTCTGCGGATATTCGTCATCACCAATCAACATCCAATCTGCGTTTGCTGCCTTGTTGACGTCACTTCCTTCTCCCTAGTCGCCGTGGGAGTCCAAAAGCGCAACATAGGGCCCCAGCTCATGAGCCAATCATGACCTAGCACCTATATCCTTCGGACGTAAAAGTCGTCTCTGCTATTTCCGAACATTCACCCAAGTGGTATGGGATATCACATTCACATCACTTCATTTTTCGATATTCTTTTAGTAGTTCCCCTTATACGTCATACACACGTCATTGGCGCCCTTTACCATTTTCGCTCATACAGTAGTGGTTCACCAGTCCCACAATTGAGAGAAAAAAATCGGCAACACACGCGACAGCAGCAGCAGCAGTGCAAATCAACGCACAAAAAACAACTATGTTTCTAACTGATGATTCAGCAAAAGAAGACGTGGACGTAACAGCGCTGCTGCTACTGCTGTCAAGTTCTCTTGCGCTCGTCTTTAGTAGTCTTGATCCGTGGTGGTGAACAGCTGGACGATTAATCTCAGGATCTCGTTGTTGTTGTCGCAGCCTTGATTTCGTCTTCCGACCGGTCGGGAGTAGCAGTTTTTATTTTTATTATTTTTTATTTTAACGCGTTAGCATTATTGCCCACTGCCCAGGTACATGCGCTGACCTTGCTCTGGTTTGGAGCTCACGCATTTAAAGTTCGCAACATCTCCACAGGATGGCGCCACAGGCCCATTGGCTTTGGAAACTGACTAGGAAACAGACCTGTGCTCGTTACTTGAAAAATGTAATGGATTACAATTACAAATTACCGAGCCTCAAATGTAATGGATTACCGTTACAAATTACTTTCGCTGAAAAGTAACGGATTACTTTACTCGTTACGTTACAAATTACTTTCACGTTACTTTTTCCGTACACTTATCCAGAAAACAATAGAAACAATTTTGATATTTTTCAAAAATGTTCTGCAACACTACTTTTCATTTCTCATACGCCCGTATTATGGTAGTCCTTGTAAAAATAAAATATTGTATTTAAGAGAAAGAGTGTAGGTGCACTCCGTTCACCTGTAAGCTGACAAGGCACCGAAAGCTGCAACCACACCCGCCATCCCGCTAGCTTACGGCCTCCGGAAATGATCCCTGGAATTGTGCAGACAAAGCTAGCGGTGCGCATGCTCAGTAGCAGCGTCTACCTCCGCTACGAGATTCGGAGCTAAAGAAGCGATCTACGAAAGCTCCCTTTTGACTCGGGTGTTTCGCCTGTTATTCACAAGAAAAAGAAAAACTTGGTTCTAACGTTACAATGTATAGCCAATGCAGAATGCAGGTGTCCCAGCTTACCTTGATGTGTTTCCGTAGATTAGAGTTTGTTGTTCTTGCTGATGACAATGTGTGTTTTTTTTGGCAAGCAAAGTATGCACTGAAACTCTAGGTTTCCGTTCTCCTTAATGCCCTGAATTTTGAACATCTCATTAAGAGATGGCCATGGAGACGACGGACACTCCATGACCGAAAACTCGACCAGTCAGAGAAAAAGTGGCGGTTACGGGTTATCGATCGTTCATCGGTTCTCACTTTCATACCAATATTCGTGGAGGCCAGGGGAGGGGAGGGCATAGAGAGCGAGAGAAGCGGTGGCCATCGGTCTCACAAAACAATAGAGGATCACACCACTTTTACGCGTTCTCTCTTCTCTCTCTCTGTCAGCACTCCTTAGATGGCCTAACCCCCCCCCCCCTCCTTTATGTTGACAGTTGACTGTAAAGTGAGGAGTGGACTCGACCACCATGCCCAGACAAGTAAACCAAAAGAAGTATCGTCCGTACCCTCGAAGACGATGCTCTTAGCCTCGCGCCGGGCGCTTTTCAGCCGTGCCTCAAGAGCGTGCTAGAATAAAGTAGCGCACATCAAAGACAAAGAGAATTCGACCCCCTCGCGCGAGGCTACATCGTCTGTTACGCGAGTTGTGAACCCGCGAATCGAGGGGGTACGGACCCGCGTTTGATGTCTGTGCAGGTGGCGGGAGACGTCGAAGAAGTTGGAAAGGGTGAAACGGTGTAAAAGACAAAAACAAATAAACACGAAGAGCTTTCTCCTGCCCGGGAGAAGAAGAAAAACACGATGGAAGGCGACGGAGAGCCTACTCGGCGTTGTCTTACTTGATCTTTGTCTTTCGTATATTTGTACATGCCTTGCCCGTTTTTCTAGTGGTTCTAGTGACCGGTCATACAAAAAATCGTGTTTTCTTTTCGGCTATTCTCTCCTTCCTGATGTTTTCTATTTTGTTGAACTTGCTCTCTTTATGCTGCTGAATGTTCTGCTCGTATTGCTCCAGTTACTGTATTATGCTCATATTTTTAAAAAGTAACGAGTAATTAAAGGAGCTGTGCAATAATTTCAGTGCTCTGCTTAAATAATTTGGGAGTTGGTGTCTCGACCTTTCTGAAGTGAAGAACAAAAAACCGCTTTTGCCTGCATATCCTAGTTTTTATTTTAAAAATGGACAAATATTGAGGTTTTCGGCACCTCTCAACTCCTTCACCATCGTCCGAGTCACGTGCGCTGTGACGTCAATGGGGGTCACGCAGGATTCCGGTGAAGCTCTCTCCTCAAGAGCCATCAGTGAGCAGCGAGAACTCATCCGCTCGCGACCGCGTGACCACGTGCTGGCGCAGTGTGAACAACACGGTGAAAGGAAGAAAGTCTCATCCGGTCCGGCCATCGCCGTCCGGCTCTGCCCCCGTCCCCCTCCGGCTTCTGGCGGCTGTTCGCGGTAGCGGATAGAGCTGACGGTTTTGTGAACCTAGGATGACATGGCGCCACTAAAACTTCGTATAATCACCGTTTTGTCGATGATACCAGGTTTTTGACGCATTTATATTTATGTTGGAACGACAAGATTTATAAAAAGTTACCTTTTATCGAGCAGGTATTCGAACAACTTGCTATCTTTCTACAAGACCCCCATTGACGTCATGCCGCGTGGTTCTCATGGCACTGCCGCTCGCGGCTGCAGCTCGGGGAATATTCTAATTTTTGCCTCGCGATTACGCGGCGGAATCGCAACATTTCGAAGGTAGGAGATGTGTTTTCTGTCCTTTGTGACAAGATAAACAATGTCAAAAGTAGAAGATGCCAATTTTTTCAACGTTGAAATCGTTGCACAGCTCCTTTAAAGTAATCCGTTGCCAATATTTTTTAACGAAATTACATTACAAATTACTTCCAACAGAAAAGTAACGTAGCAATTACAAAATTACTTTAAAAAAGTAACGGATTACAAGTAATCCGTTACTTGTAACGGATTACTTTCCAAGTCTGCTCAGAAACACCTTCTGCAAGCGCCGACAGATGGCGTCGGGGGGCATACTTCGTGAGGCTTTGCGATAGGACGCATAGCAACGGAGGGAGCACTGCACCTAGCAACCGAAGATCGCCGGCAACGTCCCCCTTCACCAGTTTCGGAGCCGCGCAGTGGGGAGGGCGGGTATATCACTGGGGCGCGTGTCCAACCCCCTCCCCTTCCCGTTCACGGCGCTTCGCAGCGAGTCTGCGGCCCAAGTACGCCCTGGCCCCGCTGTCCCCCACCCTGCACCTCGGTTGCTACGTGTTACTTCAGGCGGCCGGAGTGCGGGTGCGCGATTTGGACGCCCTCGGAGCTCCTGCCGCCAGGTTTGGAGACCTAATAGCTGTGAACGCACACGGGCTCCGATTCCGTTCTTCGGCTTCCCACGCCGTTCTTGACGCGCAGTTGTGTTACCATGTCACCGGGCCGTAAGCGTACGGTGTTGTCACCTCTGTATGCACAACAACGAAATGGCTCTGTCGTTTTCCGCACATCGCGCGCCCGTCCTTCATGCACACGCAAAGTGACCTGATCTGCCTGCTCCAGGAAGAAGAGGTGTTTCGGGAATGTTCATTCCGCGGAAAGGTACTGAGGGGCTGTATTCCCCATGGCTTTGTCATATATAACCGCTGCACGAAATGCTGACGAATTTCTTCGAGAATCAGCGGGACGGCAGCAGCGATTTCGGCATACCTTTTCTGGTTCATGTGATGCAGCAAAAACACGATGTTGGTAACAAGTTCAACCATGCCACTAACACTGTTAGCGGCGTGGTTGTTACAGCGTCGCTGCTACTGTTGTCAACTCGAAGCAGGAAGGCTACGAACAGTAATGCTGATGATGACAATGTGCAATAAATAATATGGCAAGAAAACCGGCATTTTAATGCAGTTTTTTATGTTTTCTGTTTAAGATTTTGTAACGCGTCGCTGCGCTATTTTTTTTTTTACGGGTTTTTTTTTTTTTGCTGTTGTAGCAGGGGCCGCGGGTCGGGCGTTTTGGAAAGACCGCAGCCATACACAGTGGGCCGGCCAGAACGCTTTCGCGGGCCGGATTTAGCCGTCGAGCCGGGGTTTATAGACCACAGGTCTATATCGTAGGGTAAAGCGCACTTACGGGCTTTCCGCTTTCCTTCAGTGCAAACTTTCTTCTTTCATAAGTGGAACTCGATGGAGATGTTGGCGCTGTCAACACCTTCATCTATTTTCACTTATTAAAGAAGCAAGAAAGTGAAAACTCATCGAGGGTGAAACGCACTTCTGATATTCTCACTTTTTTGCAAACCGCATATTTCCGGGGAGAAGCCCGGGTGTGAGTTATAGGGTTAAGCACGTTTTAAGGTCCCTTGCTTCCCCGCCAGGCAAATATTTGTGGGGAAAAGCGTGCCTCCGGCTATCACTATTACCCAAAGCCAGACATAATTGGCCTCAAAAATAATTTTAGTAGAGTGGAAATTATTCAAATGGAAAGTAATTTAGTAAATTTCTAACTACCGTAAAAGGCAGCGAGTTACTTTTGAAGTTACCTTTATATACTTTATAGCAATAAGAAAGTATGCGGGTTTTGATCTGTTGGCGAAATTCTGCCAGCCAAATATAAAGCAGCTTGTTTTTTTACAGATTTGCTTTAATAGCAGGTTTTACTTCTGCGTGCCTAATTCTTTTGGACTTTTTTTGTTTTTTGGTCAACGACGTGCCGAGGTTGTATCGTTTCTATGTTGAAGTTTAGCACTGCCTGAGCTTGAGTTTGCAGATAGTGTTTACTCGTTTACAGGGTTGCGTGAAGTACATCTTACAAGTACTTGAAGTAAAGTACAAAGTAAATGAGAGGTTATGTACTTCAAGTAAAGTACTAAGTACACCTGGTGCAATTTACTTGAAGTAAAGTTCTATAAATAAAATGTACTTTCAATTTAAAGTACAAGTACATTTTAACACAATCTTTCATGATGCCCTTTCATCCCCTATACAGTTTTTTTAAACTGGTATGCATCGTTTAAGGGGTAATTGGAGGGGCATCAGTTTTTTCTTTTTCGGAAATGGCGGCAAATATTGGATGAAATCAAGTCGCCACAGTGTAGTTCTTTTACTCTCGCTAGAAAACTATTAAACACAATCAACATAAGTCACTTATTGCTAGCCGTCTTACAGCCGCCATTACTTCACTCAGCGAAATGACCAGATGACGCCTCCAAAGACGATAGCGCTTTCTCACATGATAATACGTCATTTTTTATTTTCAAACTTGGGGAATGCATTTTTAAGTTGGGAGTTGAACTGTCCTTAAAAAGTACCAGAAAAAAAATGCATTATTAAAGTAAAGTACATGCCCAGAGAATGTACTTCAAGTAAAGTGCAAGTTTTCTAAACCTACTTGAAGTAGTACTTTAAGTACCATGTACTTATAGTTCTTACTAACACTACTTGCTTACTTCTTTCCTTTGCTTTTGTAAAAACGGCGGGGGAATAACTAAGATTTCTCGAACAATCTTCTAATCTTGGAAGACCTGCATATTCTGAGTTTTGGGAGAAAAGGCAACGCAAAGAGTTTACCTTTATGTTACCCTTTAGCACGTGATTCTTCAAGTACAGCACAAACTACGGGAGCACCAGGTGAGCTAGCTTCAGAGCGGGTGCTGCATTTTGTTGCCTCCTCTGAGTGAGGATGCATATGTACACTTCCTCTAGTGGGCGAGAGTTCCTACGTTGGAGAGAAGCGGGGACAAGCCCTTTCTTCAAATCCGTCAAGTCTCCTTCAGCTTCGGGACACAAAGAAACGCCATTCTTCGGCGTTAATCCCGCAGTTACTCGGCCTCACTTGCGACATTTCTCTCCGCTCCCCGCGCCTCGTAGCAGGGTTTGTTCCTGAAAGTTTTTTGGGGGTTTCGGACCTTCCAAGCTATCCTATCCGCCTCTCTGCTACCACCCATGTATTTAGATCAAAGTTTTCTAGTCCGCTTTTTCCATTTTGTATCGACGCTTCTCATGTGTAAATAGCTAAGAACTCTTCGTGCATATCGTTCTGCATCTATTTCTCAGCCTATCCTTAAATTCTGTCTTACTGCTAGTCTCCCTACCTTCTAATGAGGACCATCCCATATCGCCATGCACATCTTGGTTCGGTGTTTTACGATGTGCTTCCAGAGCCAATCAACCTACACCACGTTGCTTTATTTCTAGCCCTGTCTGGACGTCCAGTTTTATGAACAAAATTGCATTTGCAAAAGTCAGGCTCGGAACCATAACTCCTTTCCAGATCTCCGTCACCACCTCATATCTGTTAGAGTTGCACAGTACTTTATTTTTCATTACAGCTGCATTTCTGTTGCTCTCACCAATTACACATTTTGCATGCTCTTTGAGGTACTCTACCCTCGTTAATTTATACTCCTAGATACTTGCATTTATCGACTTGCTCAACCTCTAATCCTCGTATCTTTAGCTTTGTAATTCCGTCATAAATAAACACCATGACCGCTGATTTGTCACTACTGAATTCTAAGCCTAACATGTGGCCCTTGGCGCCACATATATTCATTAGGGACTGAAGCTCTATACTGCTATCGGCCATTAGCACTATATCATTAGCATACATCAGACCTGGTAATAACCGTTTGATATTTTACCTTGTCTGTCGTATGAAAGGTCAACCCTAGATTGCTTTTTCTAACTTCGCCTGTACTCAGGGCCGGATTAAGGAATTTGGGGGCCCTGGGCTAAGGCTGCTCAAGAGGCCCCTAATGGTGGTGATATACTGACTATGATGACGATAGTGGTAGTGGTAACGACCATGACGATGATGTATGTTTCACCAACTTATAAAATACAAATATCGTTCATTTTATGATATATCTCGGCAGGTTTTTGTATCTGTAGATTCGATGATTAGGAAATTAGGGTTTCACTGGGTGGAAATGAAGCAGATGTGTTGTAGATTAGAGGCTGTTTCGGAAATTGCCAATCACTCACTAAGAGGTACAAAACGCAAAGCAATGAACGATTAGGGAAAATGATAAATAAGTGTCGCGCATGTTGAGCAGGGCCTCGTAAACATCCGTTGGAAAGTTGAAAATAATGACTCCGCGTTCCTATGAACTTGTGTGTGACCAAGTCTACAACTTTACCTCTTTCTTTCTTTCTTTCTTTGTTTTTCCTCGGCAGAGCCCGGAAGAAGGGCCGGTGCAAAAGGCTAAAAAGCCTGACGTGGCACCGGTCCCTTACAGTCCACACATTGTACAGTACCTGTCTCTGCCGACTAATTAAGAACATTTTTTTATCCATTTGGACGTATTACTTTAAGCTAAAAATAATAGGTCATACCTCAGAGGCAGGAAAAGCGTTGTCTCGTACTGGCAGATCACTGAGATCAGACACAGACTCCAGAACAGTTTCTTGCAGTTGCTGCCTCTCGAAAACTTTTGGTTATCATCTCAAGAGCCGGCTCCTTGACACGCCTGTTAGTGGTTAGAAAGGATGGCTTGGGGAGGTTCACCGATATTTCTTTTTGCTTGTTTTGAAACTTTTCGTTTCAGAGGAAAATTTCCATATGGAACTACGCTAAATGACAAGAAAAAAATGAATAATGTGTAGCATGTATGTTGCTCGTGTAGCCTTCGGCAACACTTTTTTTGCTTGCCTTCCAAGCCACCATTCTCCACAAAATTCGTCGGGGCCCCAGTACAATAGAGAATCCCGTGGCCGTCCTACCGTCTGGCTTCAATTAGGAAATACTTTAAACGGGACCACCAGCATCGACAGCTTTGTTCCTTCCACAAGAAGGGTGGGAGGCAACGCTAACATTTTGTTACTCTAGCACAGTCTTTTACAACAAATTCACGAACCCCAGCTCGTCTAGAGAAGGCAACTTTTTGGCAAGACTAGTGACTAGAAAGCCAGGGCCCAGAGGCTCATGTGATCCTCCTTTAGGTTTGAGCTGTTTTAAACTGAAATCGACTAGCCTTCTTTTTTTCTTTTTTTCTTTCATATTTCCAGGGGCCAGCACGGAGCCCCTTGGCAGCCTGGGGTCTGGGCTGCAGCCCCTTAGCCCGTACCTTAATCCGGCCCTGCAGGCTGTACCCCTGGAGATTCAACATGAACAACAATGGGGACAAAGGGCATCCCTGTCTAAGAACCCATTTGACCTCTATTGGCTCTCGTCTTTCCTTCCCATGTTATTAGTACCTTGTTGTCTTTGTCAATATCCTTTAAAAATGTCAATATTCCGTCGTTCATATCAGAAGCTCCTTATTATGCTCCACAAATTCTCTTGAATGACATTGTCATAAGCCCCCTTTATATCTAAGAATGATAACCAGAGTGGTCTACCTTCCTTTTCTGCTACCTCGATACTCGATAATGAAAATAAATTGTCCTCCAACCTCACTTCTTTTCGGAACCCATTTTGTAGCTCTCCTAGCACATTTACATTTTCTACTGGTGACTGCAATCTCTACTTGATAATCTGCATTGCCAACCTGTAGACTACGGATGTTACTGTTATGGGACGATAGTTACTTATGTAAGATTTGTCCCCATTTTTCTTGTATATTAAGTTCATTCTGCTCAGCCTGCATTGTTCCGGGGCAGTTCCCTTCATGATAATGGTACTTCACTGCTTACCTTAACGCTTCCTTAGGTTTGGGTCCTAACTGTTTTACCAAATTTGTTGGTTACCATCTGCACCTGTTGATGTACCCGTTGTAACTCTCCGTTCTGCTCCTTTCCCATTCTTTTAGTACGATAGCCTCAACATCAGTACTTAAACTATCCTTCACTGGCGTGGCGTTTCTTTGTATCCTTGCTAATTGAACGTCTCTGTCATTACTGTTCCTATATATTTCATTGCCTCATCCCCTTCAATCTGATTACCCTCAGGCATGACAATATATCCAGACTTGTACCGTACGCATTACAAGTAATCAAATTAGTTGTAATCGATTTCTTTTTGGAGTAATTTTGTAATCAGTTGATTACTTTTATTAGACAGTAATCATAAGAGTAATTTGATTACTTTTCGAAGTAATAAAAATTACTTCTAACCGTTACTATTTTTCCACGAACCCACCCCTTTTTTTTTTTTCTGGAATGACAAAATACATTTTTTTTCTTTTTTCGAAACGGAAAAAATAAAAAAATTTGCGGAGCTGAAGGAAACGAGGTTAACCCCTTTGTATGTACAATACGGCAGGAGCTAACACAACTGCTCAAGGACCGCCCATGCTACGGGAACCAGAATCGAGACGCCAAGGTGACTGCGTACTCTCCCCGACATAGGTTTGTTCCAACTTTTCTGTGCCGGGGACGACTAACGGCAGTGGGGAAGTGCCCGGCACTTGATTGACTTCCCGGGACAATAAAACGGACCTCCTGGAGGACTTCCCTCGCCTTCAGAAAGTGTTCCTCAGATTCAACACTGCCTTTTCATCCAGCGCGTCTGTCTGTTGAGAGGGTTTTCAGCGTAGCAGCAGACATATTCACAAGAAAACGCGTTTTTTGCTCCCCACCCCCCCTTCCCAACTGGCGAACGCCCAAATCATTCGACTTCTTCAAACAATTCTTATGCTTGTATCCGCATTGGGAAGGTGCGACGACTACGAAGAGGGAACCCGTTTTTTTTTCCTTCAATACTTGTGAAAATCTGAAATATAAGTTGGAAGTAGTTCATTGTTATGAGCGCTAAAGATGTAAGTCTTCACACAATAAAATAATCGGAAAAGTAACGGTTACTTCTTAAGTAATGTCCAATTACTTTTGCTGTCGAGTAATCAAAGTAATCTAATCGAATACTTTTTAGCCAAGAGTAATAGTAATTGTATCGATTACTTTTTTTAGTAACGTGTACAAGACTGCAATATACTTCTGCTCTGACTTTGTTTTATGACTTAGTGAATTCAAGTGGTTCCAAAACTTCCTGGCTGCCTTTCCATATTTTTAAAAATTTACTTTAGAAAGCCATTGCTACCCCTCTCCCTGAATGTTTTCATTAATCAAGCAGGATGCCTCCCGTCTACTTTTAATGAATATATCCCACTTTTTGTTTACGTCACTTTCTGGTTCCCCATTGCACTTAGAATATCTGCTCTCTGAAAGCTTCTTGGCGTTTCTCTATTGCCTTCTTTACGTCATCATCCCACCAGCTCTTAGGCTTGCGTCTTCGTTTCCCCCTTCTTTTTGTTCGAATAGCGAAATACGCACCTTCGCCGCCATCTGACGGCGCTTGCAGAAGGTGTTTTCTAGCCAGTTTCCAAAGCCAGTGGTGCTGTGGCGCCATTCCATGGTGACGTTGCGAACTTTGAATGCGTGTGCTCCAAACCAGTCCAAGGTCAGCATGTACTAGGGCACTAATGCTAACGTCTTAAGAACTCTTTTACTAGAACAAACTGCCAAGCATGGCGGCCGTCAGGTATTGTAAAAACATACCAGTTAGATGGATAATAAACACAATTTACTAATTAAATTTGATTAGTAAAAATAAACATGGTTCGCATTAAAAATTGCTGAACATCTTAAAAAGACACTAAATCAACTAATTTAAGAAATTTATTGGGCATGCGCAGCATTTTACGGCGTTCTGAAATTAAAATACCGCTCGATTTGAACGCGTTTCGAGGTTTCAGTTTTCTATCATAGCGCATCTCTGCGTCAGCTGTCCTGACCCTCCTGGCCGAGGCGCGCAAGGCACGTGCGCCACACTTCCTTCCATTCTACAAGGGAGGCGAGGCGGTAGTTGGGCACCTTGCCACGTGGGGGCAGGACCGCTGGCGCAAGGGTGCGCTTCGGCAGGAAAGCAAAGGTAAAAACGCGTTCAAATTGAACGTTTTTTTTCGGAACTCCGTAAACGGCTCTACGTGCCTTATATTTTTAAATTGTATTTGATCTAGTTGTTTTTGATGATGCTTAACAAGTTTTTATTAGGACCATATGTGTAATTTTAGCAATTAAAAGTGTAATCAGTAAACTTAGTTAATTATCCAGCTAATTAGTATGTTTTTGCAATCCCTGAAGTCCACCATGGCTGAAAGTTTGTTCGCGTAAAGAGGTTATTTTTTCTCAACCACCCTATTTTCATAAATGTTTTGAAGTCTTCGCTGAAACACACAGTAGATGATCTATAAAGAAACGAAAATATTTCACGAATGCGAGTCCTCTGGCTTCATCTATATAGCTTCCAGAGCAGAAGCCTTTGTCGCTGCCAGCGGCATGGGACAGGGAGGCGCTGAATACTAGATGCGTAGTAGTTGTTTTTCACGTCCGGGGCATCCCATGAAGTGTGCACTGCGCACCACTATTAGCGCGAACACAGCATCGGCGATTCTTTCAAATTTTGTGGAGGTTGGTATAGGTAGTAGTGCCCCATATGAGTTGACCATAATTTAAATGTGAAAAAAATAATGAATTATATACTATTAACTTTGTTCTTAGTGGTAGAATGTGTTTATGGCGATATAAAATACCGACGATGCTAGATATTTTTGATATGATATGATTAATATGGTCGTCCCATGACAAGTTTTCTTGAAAAATAACGCCCAAAGTTTTAAACGCGGGAACAATTTCTATTTGAAAAGAATTTATAAAAATATCATTTTTAATATTAATATGTTTATTCTTAGGTCGGAATATAACTGTCTTTGTCTTAACGGCGTTTATTTTTAATGTATTATGTCTACTCCATCTATTAAGCATTTCTAGTGTTTCGTTCGCGTTATCAATAAGCTCCGACGCATCATCACCATCAAACAATAAGCTTGCATCATCTGCATAAATAAAAAATTGAGTGACTAATATTTACGATATCATTTATATATACATTGAATAGGAATGGCCCGAGAATATAAACTTCATTGTTCACAAACAGATCAAAGGACTCATATATTTCACAAGCGGAGTACCTTTCGGGAAAGAGGCTTCCGCGAAAGCCTCTCTATATACTCTAGAGAGCTCTTTAGGTCACCAGCCCACTTTGCCAAAAACGGTCTGAGGAGCTTCCTGAGAAAGAGCTTGCAGAGCTCTTCGCTGTGGTACGGATCTCTGCAGTTAGTACACCACATCAGCGGGCAGTCCATGAGGTGTGGAAGCACAGCGCTCGAGAGGACCTCGCAAATCCGTCCACAACGACGAATCTCTGCCGACTGTAGAACGCACCCTCTCTACAAAGGTGCAGACGAGCTTGCACAGCCAGACAGCTTCAGGTCGTGGATAGCTGAGTCCTCTTTGGTCAAGGCTAAACACGAAGTGATATGCTCCGTCACGTGATGCATTTCCCTTAAGTTGCAGCTTGTATTCAGGACACGTCACCTGCAAAGTTGAGCGGGTTCTACACATCAGCCTTCCTTGCTTTAACTCAGACATTTTGTGCAGCGTCGCCCGCAGGTGGTGCATTTTCTAAATAAAATTTGCAAAGAGCGAACTTACCTGAGGGAAAAGAAAAAAAAAGAAAAAGGCTTAACTCCTATGAAAACGCAGCGAAGCCACCGGTCTTCAAACAATAGGGCGCCGTTTGGCATGGGAGACAAGAGATGGCGCAAGCGGTCGGGACGCCAAATGCCGCCAACAAACGAGCATTCGGCGCTGAGAACCGGTGTCATTAGAAGACGAATTTTTCGACTCATAAGCAGCGCGCGTTCCGCAGACGGGCATGAAATCGAATTTCATCCACCGATCGTCGTAAAAGGTGTGAAAAGAAACACAAAAATAGCGAGCCAAAAAAAAACATTCTTTGCTGTAGAACTTAAAAAAAAAAAAACTGGACTATTTTGCTCCTTCTTTCCTTCGAAAGCTCTCTGCCTTTTCACTGCGATGCATCCGCGGAACCGCAGCACGTCAGCCGAATCCACGTCGCCTATTGGGTAAGAGCCGACCTCACCAGCACCGCGATCATAAACAATAAATAGCCGGCGAATGTTTCCAAGAAGTTTTGTTAAATAATATTCAGATTCACATTTTGTAGCATAATTAGAGATGTGACGAAAATTACTAAATTTGATAATGCTGAGAGCCAAGCGCCATCTATCGTGTGGTAAACGAAGCAAGAAAAATACCCTACTGCGCAAGCGCCGCTCAGTTACTTGGTCGCGACGACCAACGAACGTTTATTTTTCTACGTGTTCTTCTCGCTCATCCCGACTTCAAGCAGCAAGAAAAAAGTAAAAAGTACTTGAAACAGACCACGACGAACAAGAACGCTGGATCCATGCACAAACACCCGAGAAAGCTACAACGGCCACGAATCCACCGGCCCCGACCAAGCGAGCTCGGCAGAATATAGGCCTATAGCAGGCACTCCGACTCGGCGCAGCGTTGCTTCAGCCAGCGCTGCTTCAACGGTACTTTGCCAAGACCGTCTGCCCACAACCGGCTGGCGTGCTGAATAAAATATGCCCGCGCGACCCTTGTGGACCCTTCCCGTATTATAGTTTGATCGCTGACCTCAATTTTAGATTAAGAGGTGAGGTCAATCTCTTCCCCTTGTTTTCCGAGGCAGTGTTGACGAACACTGTCGTCGAAAAAGGGACTCTCGTCGATTCTATCTTCTTGTTTTGTGTGATGTAGAGCTCAAATAAACGCCGTATGGATTACCTTCGTAACCCGGTATGTACACTTTGTTAATAGTATGCCATTTTTATTCTGACACGACTGCACGTCACTGTCGAACTATTACAGTTCGCGGGAGGTATACGTGCAATGCCGGTCCAACCTTCCTTTGCCGAGTGTCACGTCAGTCTCGAGTTGCAGTCGTAAAAAATCGGTCCCGAAGCGCTTACCAACTGCGTGCCCGTACGAAAATGTCAGGTCGGAGCGGTTCCAGTTCGGAGCCGCGCGGTTCTAAACTTGTGGACAGTTCAGATCCGCGCAAATCCTATCTGGTACCGCGCGGTTCTGGGTGTAACCAGTCGGATCCAGTGAGACGCAACGCACTGGAACCGCACAGTGATGAATGGATTCGTTTCGTTCCCCTTGGGTCTGCTCTCAGCCAGCGGGCGCGCACATGAGTGACCGAACCCGCGCGCTCGAGCGTAAATGTCCGGAGCCTGGAGCTCACTGACTTAACGCGCCCATGGCAACGCGCACGCCGGCCGGCAGTGGGCGTTGCGCCGATATCACTGGCAGTGTTCCTGTATAGGCTCCCTACGGGAGCCAGAGTTGCGCGTTTAGCCATCTTGAAGTCCTAAGTTATGCGGGAAAGCCACTCATCGCGCATGTAGGAGCCGTTCTCCGTCGATTGCAGCCGGTCACGAGACTGAATCGGCGAATAGTGGCGCCGCTCGCACCACCACGCATGCAAAACAGGAAAAGAGGAGAAGGAAGCAAAAGCAGGGGAACATACGGCGGGGCGCGTGCAGCGTCGGCGAGGTGACTTTCCTGCATGACGCAGGATTCTTTGCTCCTCACGTGATAGATCTCGGCGATCATCGGCGTGGCTGCACGTGGAAAACATACGCGCAACTCTCCATGGGGAGCCCATAGAGGAACTCTAATCACTGGAACGCGTTTTAATCCCCCCCCCCCCCGTTCACGCTTCGCAGCGACCGTATGTGGGGGCTCATCCACGCGCCCCAGTGATACACTCGCAACGCCTGCCGGCCAGCGCGTTGCTATGTGTGACGACGCAGCGTCCTCTTCGAAGAGCAGCCAATTCGGCGAGAGCGGCGTCGCCGTTCCGCGTATCGCCCACCGTTTACAAATACGCGTACCGTCGTGCGTTCGTGTAACGCTAGTGCGTGACTCACGTTAGAGACCCCGGGCTAGCAGTGCACTGGGTTCAAACTTCCCGCAAACATACAAAGAATTATGCTGGAGCAGCGCGTACACACTCACTCAAGAAGCTTTGAGGCACGTGTAAATAACGCTAGCCTTGACTACTTTTAAAACAGCCTACTTAAAACCACTCTCCATGACGTCAATCAGCCGTTTGTCCGTATACTACTGCGGAGATGATCAGCGATTGTGCTAGGGAGTGAACTTCAAACTTCCTCGAAATTACGTGCAAATGTATTCCCTCACGCCAGAGAAGCGCACGTGGAGGCCGCGACGTTGTCAGAGGTTCAGCGCGCTCGAGGACGTTCGGACCCCGGGAAAGCGCTTTGCAAGCTTTGCGGTTTCCCAACCGAACTGGCCGCACAGCTATCAATCACCATTACGCACGTTGGCAAAAAAAAAAAAGAGATGTGGTTTTAAAGTTGTTGGTACAATTGTTAGAACTCTTAATATATGTCAAAAGAGTGTACGACAGCTTTCTCCGTCGAGCGCTAGACTGGTGGCATTCGCGGCAGCTAATCTAGTCACGTGGGCAGCATGGGGCGATCCGCTCGAAAGGTGTCCTAAGCTCTCGATTGGGCAAACGTGGGAGGCTGCTCGCACGCTTCGCTCTTTAGTTTGTATATCGGCTGCGCACTATTGTGAGCACATCAACAGTTTGGTTTTCCCAGCATCTTGTTGATAAACTCTTTATTTATTTATTTTTTATTGCTACGGCGGCGTTCGCGAAAAGCACGCGAGCAGCGTTCTACACATTCTGCGGCAGCCCGCATCGAGTGGGCAGGACACCCCTCGAGCTCCATCTTCCCCCACGTGACTAGATTATTAGCCGCGAATGCCACCAGTCTAGCGCTCGCCGGAGAAAGCCATGCTCTCCCGCGTTATAGACGAGTGTGATTAACGCTGTGCATAGGCTTCACATGAATAGTCTGTCATGTGGCTTTTTATTTTTAAATCATATTAAAGGCAAGCGAATTGATTTTTTTGTTGTTGTAACGTTTTATAAAACAAGAGATGTTTCACAATGGTTTTTATTACCTTATCACGTGACATTTTTCGTGGATGGAGCCATATTTCACTGCCGAATCAGGTGAATTCCCGCGCGTAGACGTAGCCTCTACCTTTGGCAAGTGGTGTATTACGCCAACTAATGAATTTGATTATTGATTGCGTTTTTCCACTTACCAGTTTGAAAACGTTTCGAAGTCGGTTGTTCTACCCGATGAGTGCAGCAGAAATACATCCCAACTATCGTATTTGACTAAGTATAGAGCACGGTGTTTCACCAAGTTTAATCAAAACATTGGCTGGTGCAGCCAATGTTTTGATTAAACTTTGGTGAAACACCGTGCTTTATTAGTCAAATACGATAGTTGGGATGTATTTCTGCGGCAGCCCACATCGAGTGGGCAGGACACCCCTCGAGCTCCATCTTCCCCCACGTCATTTTCCCAAACGCGTTTAAAGGCGGTTGCTGTTTAGGGCCACGGTTGGCGAAACGTGTTTTGAAGCGAAAGAAAATTTGATTGAAATACTTCGAATGTTCCACAAGTCCAACTATACTCCGTTCATCCTTAAGCTGAGACAGCAGCCAATGCCACAAGCACGAGAGCTTGAGGTCGCTGCTTTGAAGCGTTCTTCCGCAGAACGAGCACTCGCGCTAGAAATGCACGTCTCAAAGCCAGGAGCGCGGGGTAGCTCGCGTATGCAGCTTTGGCTGCAGTCTCAGGTCATGGGTGAATGGGTTATAGTGCTCTGCGAATATTCGAAATTTCGAATAGTAGTTTCGAATATTATGCTATTCGATATTTGCTTCGAGATGAACTGCGACGTTCGTATTTTTCGTAGTGTTAATCCTGGCGGGTTAGCCTCGTTGAGCGTGCTTCTTACCGAGCAAGAGTGCACTGCGGAGAAGCAACACCCGCGGAAGTGAACTACGCGGGTGTAGCTTTTCCGCATAGCATGGCTGCTCGTTGAGAAGCGCACTCAATGTGGTAACCTGGAAAAGTAATCGCAATTGCGTGCTTGGGAGAAAATCACATTTTTAAGGCGAGATAGCACACGCGCGCGCCTACTGCATATAAAAAAAGAAGGAAATTTTGTAAATATTTACATTTACATTGCAGTAACATTTTTCAAAATTGAACTGTGGCTGTTATGCAAGAGTGTATGTTAGGCAGAGATGCTCTGACAACATGCTTTCATCATTCGTGATTTTCTTTTTTTCAGAATTGAGATTGAGGAAATAGTATTTGCATGTAGCAAGATTTGTAAATACACTTAGGGCCGGTTGCACCAACGCCGCTTTGCGAAAAGCGGAGCTTAGCCGGGAACCTAAGCTAAGTTTCGGTTTCGTTCGGTTGCACCAAAATCGCTTATCGCTAAACCTAGCACTAAACTACGCTTATCTTGAGCGCTCAACATTGGGCGCTTTTCTTTTGCTTGTTTCTTAATCCTGGATTATAAACATGGCGTCTGGTTTGTGGCGGTCGACGTGGTGGACGAAATTGGTTGTACAAAGTGTTTCAGGTCACAACAGCGTGAGAGTCTCAACAGAATGGCCTTCGATTGTGACAAGGATGCAAAATATTTTCTCGTGAAGTGTTTATCGACCCCTGTTTTCGAGCTGGCTCTCCACTCTCAGTGCGTGTTAGCCCTAACCGAGATACGCACGGAGCTGTGGGGCTCACGCCTGTCTTCCCGTTGGTTTTTCTGTCAACGAGCTTGTTCGTATGTACTTACTGATTTTCGCATAACTGTAACGTATTGCTATTTAACACCTTGTTAATTTCTGCTTGCAAACCATATCCTTTAATCCGATCGGTGCGTTGAATAGTAGCCGTACATGATCTCGGCAATCAGCTGATTGTCGACACTTCTGCCGTTTGCATCATAATAAAACTGCGAAAATTCAATTTCTTTAGTTTTGAGACCACTTTCAGTGAATTTTCCTTGTCTCGCGAGTAGAATCTTAACTTCAGAAAACTGCGTTCTATAACCGCAACTTTTCTGGTGATCGTGCTTTTTAGAAATGTTTTGCTTTATATCTTTCATTCGTGGCGACGACAAATCGTAACGACTACAATGCGAGATTCGTTCAGCGCTGTATAGACCATTTGCTGTCTTACCCAAGCATCAGGAGAATGCAGGGATTGGTGTTCCACGCGCCACACGCGCACGCCTTTCCTGTATAAAAGATTCGAAGTAAATGACCAAAAGAAAGCATTGACGAACGCGCGTGCAAGATGCCATTTGTTTTAGGTTTTTGCTTTGGAAAAGTTACTACTGCTGAGGCCAGCACGTGCGGCGCGTGGAACACCAATCCCTGCATTCTCCTTGATGCTTGGGTAAGACAGCAAAAGGTCTATTGGGGCAGGCGGGGGCAGGTGATGCGAAGAGACGACCGTTCTCGTCGGCACGATGTGATGTACTAGTGCGAGTTTTCGCACTTCGAAGTCTGCCGCCGTCTATTTGTATGAACTCAAGATCTGCCTATTATCACTCGCGAACAAGCTTCTGGTTCTCTATCAGAAGGAATAAAAAAAAATGGTTCTGGGCGACCTTTGCGTGTTCAATAATTGACAGTTGGTATGATCATCAAGGGATCTACCAGTAGTATCGCTTTTATGTGTTGATAGTTATACCTTCTTTCTTTGTCACTAAGGCAAAATATACGTAGTTCCATTACCAAAGGGTTTGACACAATCAGTTCAACGACGGTAGAGTGCACTTCTGTCACCTTGCTGATAGCAACGAGTACGGTCGATGCAAGCTCTCGACGACTTCTATTAGACGATTTCCCGGCATTTTCGCAGCTGCCATGGCGAGTTCGTCACTGTTTTGAACTTCATCGGTCTCAGGCATGACTTGATTTCACTAGTCATCTTACCTGCCTACTTATTCTCGATGATGTTTCGTCTTCAGCGATGTAGCGAGTAGGAGTCCTTTTCGCGTTCGGTGAGATTTGGGGCCCCCAATGGCTCCGTTATCTCAAAATGTGAGCACGAAAACTACTGTCACTGTCAAAACATTCTGTTATCAACCGATATTAAACACACAATCACAGATGTAAAGAGCATTCGTGTTTATTTAAAGCGTTGACTCCTGTTTTTGAAAGTTAAGCGAAAAACAGACGCCAACAACAACTACAACGGCAGTTTTTTTTTTACATTACGTGATTTTTTTTTGCCAATTTTTATTTCTGAGCGTTTCCTAGTTTGCTCTGTTTGTCCCTACATTCCCTACGCAAATCCAGCGTTTAGCTAGGGGCGCGTCTGTAAAGCCGGGTTAACGTTGGTGCAACCGGAATTTAAACCCGTGCTTATCCGAGCTCGGCTTAGGGCGCTAAGCCGACTTAGGAAAGAGCCGCTTTGGGTTAAGGTAAGCGACGTTGGTGCAACCGGCCCTTAATTACATAGAGCTGGGCATAATCCGTCATTTACTTGCCATCCCAAGGCATCAGACTTTCTGAGGTCACAGTTCATAAATAGAGTTAGATTAAAATTAGCTTATAAATGGACAGGTGGAATCTTGGGAACAACCTTCACGAGTTTAGCTGGGTTTTTATTTAAGCGTTTGTGCAACAGTGCTATCGACACTACGAGCTAATGGGACCCATCGAGCAGCGTCCAAAGCGCCAGTCACTGGTCCCTTTTTATGATTGGTCCAGCGATAATAGAACACGTACAGGTAACATGACGGATACCATGTTGGTGCCCTCTTCACGCTCTCTCATTGGGCCCATCAGCTCGTAGCGTCGGCTGCACCTGAACTTGAGCTAAAACAGAGTATAGTGAAAGGCATTGAAAAACTATTCGATATTCGATTCGAAAATATTCGATCAAAACCACTATTTGCTTCGAACTTAAAATCCACTATTCGCACGTAACTACTTTCAACCTTAGGATTGTTACTGTGGTGATTACGCAATTTCACCGTTTGCAAGCACAGTGTGGCGGTCGTTCGTGGAACTGCAGTGACTGTCGTGATTTTTGTCGCTGTTTTGGTTGTTCTTGGGTGCTTGCAACGCTGTCTCCACATCCTGGGCTCGCCTGTCTCTTGATGGCTGCTGGGCACACTGCTGACGTTTCGCTGTCGCCGCAGCTGCACGACCTGCTGCGCCCATGCGAGCCCACGTGCGGCCTCTGCGCGTCGTCGTTTCCGCTCCTGATCGCCAGGACCATGATCTTGAGGCGGGCGCCCGCGTTTTGGTGACATTGTGAACGCTATAGAGGCTAAATGGCGCGCGCGCGTAGAGAAACTGGGGTTTGTATGGAAACAGAGCACGGCACACCATTGTCTCTTTGTGACGCTGCGCGCGCTTCCCCTCAGCACCCCCGGATACAAAGCCTTAGGGGTGATTTTTCTGGGTCACCAAAAGAGAGGGGAAGCGTGCTTTCCTACCGTTTCCACTCTTCGTTCCGCGAGCTCTTTCTACACCACCTGTTTCTGCTCCTCTCTTTCTTACCCTTTCCACCCCTCCACTCCGCGCGCTCCTGCTTCTGCTCCTCCCGTTCTGTGCTGAGTCAGCTGAGTCAGCAACGCATTCGGCTTTCATGACGGTGACCGGGGTTCGATCCCTGGCACCGGTTGCCGTTTCTTTTACGATCGTTTAGCGGTTATAGACTGACCGACCTACACATTTTGTGCTTACTCGGCTCAGGTTGGTTGGCCATATAAAGCTACCGCTTTAAAAGAAACCACTTTAAATGAAGGAGAATTACTTCGGGATAATGTTAGCGACTGCGGCGGGCGTCAGGTTACGAGTGTAAAGTAATAAATAACGATTTAGTTATGTTAAACCCACTAATAATTAGTGGGTTTTAGACTGGAATATGTCTTAGCCGGAACAATCCAATTGGAGATTTGTTGCCCGTTGTCATAATACTCCATAGTTGTTGCCAGATATTAGATAGCTCACTTCTGCGCCACGCTATTCTTTGGCAAATATTAACCCCGAGGAGACTGATGCCGAAAGCAAAACGCAAAAGAGCAACGGAAGCCCCGGCTGAAATCCCTTTGCGGCCCCGCCTTCCGTCGTTCGACGCGCCACCGTTTCGAGAACGGCTGCTATGATAACTGCAGTATATTATATTAAATAAATATGTTTTGAAGTACAGCATAAAAAAGCGTTTCACCGCACTCTATGACTTTACTCTATGGTAAAGCCCCTCTATCCTGGAAAAAAGTGGCGCCATTCATTGTTGTGGAAATGCTCAAGACACGTGCCGCGCGCCACTTCTGGGAAGAACATGGCGTCTGAAATCCTAGCTCAGTGCTGTGCTGTGCCGCCATGATCTTCCCAAGAATTGCACATTGCACGTGCCTCGTGCAGCGACGCACCTTGCGCTACTTTTAGAACACGAAGGGGCTTTACTTTATGGAACACGCAGTTTTGAAACGGAAATCTCGATGGCGCTTTAAAGGACGGGAGGCAGACTAAAGTTGCCCCATCCAACGGAGTTCCACAACTCGGCTAATCTAGTAACGTTGGCGAACACGGGTGGCGCGTAAGCCCATCGGACAGAGTTGCGTTATGGACGAATAACGTGTTGGTAGAAAAGGCGCGCATCACACGGCCGCCTCGTTGGATACGCAGCTTTTGGCGCCTTCCCCCTATATTTATGCGGTATGGCGGTCTCCAGGCCTATTGAAAAGCTCGGAGAAGAATTTAGTTTTCCGACTTGGAAGAACTGTTATTGCATACTGTGTTCGGACGATGAACAACAAATTTCTAATTGAAATGTACCAGATAATGCAAGCTGTGAACCCTAATAAGCAACTTATTTCGCGAAATGTCTTTGAGAAAAAAGAAAGGAAAGACGTTTGGCGGCCTGTATCGTGCGAACAAAGGCCATTTGTCGTTTCAGCCCGGTCCAAATTTAATCGCGCATCCTTGGCGTTGCTAAGGCGACCTCGGGGCCAATCGAGCGTGGGTCAAGAAGGGCGCCACTGCTCGGAGGGCCGACCGGCGAAGGAGTCGGGACCCCGTCTCGGGCCCGCGCGTGTTCCGCATCAAAAGCTTTTCGGGTCCTCCCGGGGCCCCGTTATTTATGCGGGGCGGCCGACGCCTCGTTGACACCGGGCTAATTGGGTTGGCCGCGTCCCGGCCGCCGCAGGAGCCCGTCCCGGGAGTTGGCCCCAGTAATAACTTTTCTCTCGGCTACCCCGCGAGCGAGCCAATTTGTCGGGCCCGATCCAATTTTCGATCCCGTCGCTCGCCCGCTGCACGCCCTCCGTCGCCGAGCTGACGGCGGAGCCGAGGCTACGCGTGGGTGGGACGAATGAACCGCTGCCGCTCTGCTGGCCGATTCGCACTCTCCATGGAGGACTGCGCGCGTGGAGCGACATCGCCTGACTCGGGCTACGCTAGAGGATTGGTGGAGCGAGCAGGTGGCTTCCGCTGCGCCGTCGCCGATCCAGCGAGTTGTTCTGTTGCTGCGGCTGCGGAGTGCGCGCGCCGGAGGAGGTCCTGCCCACGCGTCGGAGGAGCGGCACAAGCGCCGTGACAGTAATTTGGCGCGCGTTTTAATCTCGTTCAACTGCACGCGGCTCATAAATAATTATTAGGCCCACTGTTTCCGGCGGGCTGGTGCCGAGCGGGGCCGTGTGTGTTCGGCCGGCGTTCGGGCGACGCGCGCCTGCCCAAAATGCGCAGCCCACGCCCCGGCGACGGCGAGGTTCCGGACTCCGGTCCCCGCCGGCACCCACCGGCGCCCGACCGGATTAGAGGGGGTCGCCATGTTCGAGCCTCCGTTCAGCCCTAAGGGAGAGCCCGGCGGAAGCTACGTGCTCGTTGGACCAGTCTTTTCTTTCCTCTCGTGATCACACTCCCCCGTACCCACACTCAGAGAGCGGAGTCAGCTGATGAAAGGGAGGCTGTTGATTGGTCCGGCCAGCGCGCAGCTCCCACCGCACTCTCATTGATGGGATGAACAAAGTAGTGTGTGCCCGGACAGTCGGCAATGCAGGTTCTATGCGTTAGACCTCTTGCACAACGTCCAGCGCCGTCCGCGGCGCCGGAAGGAATGTTGGGAACCGGTTCTATACATTTCTTCTATTTATTTATTTATTCAGATACCTACAGCGCCATGGGGCATTACAGTAAAGGGGGGGGGGAGGAGGAGTTGACAATGAAAAATGTAAGTAGTTATACAAAAGCTAAGAAAACAGGGTGGTTTCATTTGAAATCGAACACGCTTGTTTGGGTAAGTCTTTCTATATATATATATATATATATATATATATATATATATATATATATATATATATATATATATATATATATAAATATACAGGCACGTAGCCAGGATTGTGTTTCGGGGGGGGGGGGGGCCCGCCCATGACAAAATGCTGTATGAGGGGAGAGGGGAGAGGAGGTTCCAGCAAAATGGAAGATTTCGGGTTGGGGGGGGGGGGGGGGCGGGCCCCGTGGGCCTCCCCCTGAATACGTGCCTGTATATATATATATATATATATATATATATACTACGTTTCTCTTTCTCTCTCTGTCTCTTTCTCTATATATATATATATATATATACCGCTTTTCAATATGTTTTAAAAAATGTTTCGCTTCACAAACAGTTATTAAGTGGAGCAGGGTGAAAATCAGTTTTTTACTCCGTAATATTTCTACCCAGTTCTCTGTACGCTGGTATGAATATGGAAACCACACAAAACTCAGTAATTTTTTGTGTGCTTGTATGTTATTTCGAATATTTTTTCGTTCAAAGAAGAATACTTTTGTATTTTTGTTTACTGAGGTAAAAAATGTCAAACATTGTCTCTTTGACAATCGTGTGGCATCTTCAGAGCCTTGTAACTCATGAGTTATTATATTTGTCGCGTACCAAATACTATTCAGGTGTAGTCCTATACATGCGCTATCGACGGAATCACGGAATATTTTATATAAAATTTCAAACATCGTCGAAATTGAGATGAACCTATATTTTGAATGCACTGTATTGAAAAACGCTATTTTTTATTTCGTTAACTTTTTTTATTATTTCTGCCGATTATATACACTTTCAATTGGCTTGATGCAATTTCCCCCTTTTTGTTGTATCTTCCCTAGAAGTGATCGAAATCGCTCCCGGTTCTCGGAATGGCCAGACGCAGTTTCCGCAGGTCGGCTTCTCTGCAAAGACTATACTGCTTATTTTTGTGTTAAAATGCAGCGGGCAAATTTCTTTTGATTGAGAACACTCATGCTTGGCTACATATTTTATTTTATTAATTTTGCAATGATGACAACTGACATTCCTTAGTCCGATCGTAAGCGGTGCAGCGGATGTTCCATTATCCGGTGCGTAAAGCCAGGACACAAAGATCGGAGAAAACGGACCGAGCTCTTTATGTAGCCAGACCGGGGTCATATAGCTGAATTTTCGTTCGCAGGACGGCTCCTTGATACAGACGTCAAAGGACTTCGTTGAAAAAAGTATTAAAACAATGACAAGAAGCGTTGTACTTTTCGACTTACCGGAGAAAGCAATCGATACATTCAGGAAGCACTAAAAAGAAGAATGGGCCTCAGTAGGTGCTCGCAAAGGTTTACGCTCCTCACATGTTTGGTGCACAGTTCGCGAGCCAGGCCCCGAACCTAAGGTGACATTAGCACGAGATGTACAGTCTCAGGCAATATGAAAGGCACATTCGCCGATGCTGTTTATGCAGCGGTGCCAAGTCCACCTTGGTGGGTCGCGCTTTATTTTCAAGGAGAAAATAGAACAAACATTTATTTATCCCCAAACCAAAGCAATGTGTGCCTAGCCAAAGCGAATCTACCGTAGCCACCTAAAATAAAATCGTCAAATCGCATTTTCATATTCCCGAAGGCTGTACAATCTTCGCATTAAGCTCTCTGTGCATGTTGGAATCGTCGCTTCTTGGCTTTCAGAAATATCGATCAGTCTTGAACAAAACCCAACACTTTTATTTTTAACTGCACACACTGGTTCAAACAGAAGGGCCACCGTCTCGGGTTCACCTCTCACTCGTTATGGTTGCAGCTTTCGATCTGCTCGTCTCGACTTTCCAGGCTGTGGATCTCCTCGGCCTGCATCCGACCGCTTAAGTACAAAGTTCAGCTCCCCCACTGCGCTCGATCGTCTCCGCAGAGGCAAGCCGATGCCGTTGCCAAAAAGTTCCAACAGTGCATATTGCGTTGCCCGTGAACTGGATTATTTAAATCACACCAACATATTGTTTTACAAGTGCATCCTAAATATATTAGCCTTAATTAATAAAAGTGACTTTTTATAGCCAATTGGGGTTTGTGTTCCATAAAAAAATGTCTTCGCTTCATGTAAACTCAGTCCGTTTTCCCCGCTTTTTTTTCTGTAAACTGCTTTTCCTTTTTAAAGAAGGGGATATGATATTACATGTTTTTGATACACACACTGGCAATAAAGAACAGGCACTTACATGGTTATTTGGCCACACGTGACAAGACACATCATGGATTGGCGGCCCGCGCCGGGTGCTTTTAGGGAGTAACGGAGACGGGCCTATAGCGTGAGGGACCAGGCGTGCTGTACGTGCCAAGCTGTGTATAGCACAAACAGATATTTGACCCCGGTCTGGCTAAATGAAGAGCTCGTTCCGTTTTCTCCGCCCTTTGTGCCCTGGTGGGTAATGGAACATCCGCTGCACCGCATTAAGGAATGTCCGTTGCCATCATTACAAAATTAGGAAAATACAATATGTAGCCAAGCACGAGCGTTCTCAATCAAAATAAATTTTCCCGCTGTATTTTAACACAAAAGTAAGCTGTATAGTCTTTGCAGTGAAGCCGACCTGCGGAAACTGCGTTTAGCCGTTCCGAGAACGTGGGAGCGATTTCGATCACTTGTAGAGAAGATACAGCAACAGAAAGGGAAATCGCATCAAGCCAATGGAAAGCTAATGTGATCGGCAGCAATATTAATAAAAAAATTGAACAAAATAAAAAAAGTGTTTTTTATTTCGTTCAAAAAGTGGCGACAGATCTAAAATTACGAGAGAGGAAGCCAAGCATTCTTGAGCATTTAAAAACAGTATAATAAACGTGTTTATTCCAACTTAGGGTCAAGGTTAAGAATGCCCCCAAGATATTTGTATTCGTAGACGACAATGACGGGTTCGTCATTAATTCTATAAGCACCGAGGGATGGAACAAGACGTCTAGCAAAATGAATATGAACCGATTTCTTAAGATTAATATCAAATTCCCACAGTTTGCACCAATGGGTAATATCATTTATATCTGCCTGTAGAATATCGATGTCAATACTCTCGTATTATTTGATTAACAACACAATCGTCCGCAAAGTGGCGCATTAGAAGATGGCACAACATTCACGATATAGTTCCAATACAACATAAATAACAGCGGCCCAAGAACAGATCCATGCGGTACTCCTGATGTCACGTCAGCGCAATCGGACGGACAACCGTTTAGCGCAACGCACAGTTTACGGAGAAACAATTATTCGCGTATCATATACACCACCTTTTTATAAACTTTGTAAATTTTGAAGTTTGCCATTAACAAATCGTGGGAGTCAATATCAAAGGCCTTGCTGAAATCGAGAAAAATGCAGTCAACACTACCACGGCCATTAAGAGCCTCAGCCAGTTCATGTGCAAACTTTGTTAACTGTGTCACACACGAGTAACTTTGGTGAAAGCCACGCTGGGACGGATGCAGTATTCTTAAAGAATTTTCGTGATGGATTATGCCTGTGTATAAAATGCGCTCAATTACCTTACCTGCGATACTACACTGGAAAAAAAAAGCTGCATCTGCTTTCCCGCAAAGCACTCGTAGAGCCAATCACCGCAACTTACGCAGGCAGCTCATCGAATGACGATGCCGAAACATATGTTTCGATCAAAAAAAAAAAAAAAGCGCAGCCTGAGTTGTGACATTAAGCAATGCAAAATGTCCGTCACGCTTGCATTGCTTAATGTCACAACTCGGACTGAGTTTTTTGTCTAAACATATGTTTCGGCATCGTCATTCGCTGAGCTGCCTCAGTAAGTTGCGGTGATTAGTTCTCCGAGCGTTGTGCGGGAAAGCAGACGCACGGGCTTTTTTAGAGTGTTATATTTCGAGCGTAATCGACGGCATCTCATTAGTCTCAAAGTGCGCATCGAAAGAAAGATCCCGCTGTGCAGACAAGCTAAACACAGAATAAAAAAATAAAAAAAATAATTAAAAAGCTGGGCCTTATCAGCATCACTTTGCACAACACCGTCATCCTGTTCAGGCGGTGGAACGATAATATCACTTTCGCCAGTGTTCCGCGCATATCTCCAAAATTCCTTTCGGTTGTTCTTCACCCTCTTCAAAAATTTCAAAATATAGTTGTTTGACTGTTTGAATACTACCTTTCACGTATACAGTTAGTTCGCGTAGCTTGGCAGGATCGGCTGCAGGTTGAGTGCTACGGTACTTTAGGAACGCCCTTGGCTCCTTCTCTATAAGGCTACGCAGCTGGTGAGATACTCAAGGTTTGTCACGTGCGCGCCTGGTAGTATAAGCATAGAAGATGGAACAAAACTATTAGTTGATTCGGTTATTCTATTCCTAAAAACACGCCACGGATTCTCGATATTCAGTTCCTCAGCCAACGTTTGGAAGTCTGGAATATACGAGTGGAGTGCACTTGACACAACGTTATAGTCTGCTTTGTTATATAAAGCACCTTCCGTGATTTTGACCGACCAGCATTGGTATTTGCTAGGTTGACATCTGCCACGACTTCTTTATGGTCGCTGATGCCAGGAATGACGTGCGTATTTGAGGTATTGTATGGCTCGTTGGCTAAAAGTAAATATAGAATGTGACCTGTTTCATAATTTCGGGCTGATTCAAAAACGTCCTGTTCAAGTGAACATAGGTTCACAAGACTGAAAAAATTAGGTGTATAGTTTCCCTTCTAAGCCAATCCTGTGATTATTCGCCTTGTAATTAATTGCAGCCAGATTGAAGTCACCTCCAAATATAATTTTAGCAAATCCAATACAGAAACAATTTCTCATTATGATCTTAGGACACTTGGCTGTGTACTTGGTGCACTCTAAGAAAAAATGGAAGAAAATGGTAGCAACGGCGCGTCTTCCTCCCTTCTACTGACGCGCCCCCAAGCGGACACGAGAAGAAAGGAGGAACGAGACGTTTTTCTCCTTCTCCAGGCAGACGGGAGAAAGCTTTCACCCTCCGGACTCATCTTTTCTCGGTTTCGTTTTTGAGCACGTCGCGCACGTTGTTTAATAAATGTTGTTGAGTTGATTGAGCTTCAGCGGCAGCGAAGGCCGCCTGAAATTCCGTCTCCCAGTCTAAACGTCCAGAACATCACGCTTGCATTGACATTTTTACCGCTAATTTTATCAAACGAGCAAACGAAGCCGCTAGAAACAGCAAAGTTCCGGAGCAGTGCCAGCAACGCTATGTACACTGGGCGGGCCAAGATGACCATCTCCGGATTGCGGAACCCATGAGGAACCATGCGGACCCCGCGGAACGATGTGCCCACAGTGGATGTGCCGACGTTGACGACGTTATGGAAATCGCGGAAGCTGCGTCTAAGACAGGCAGGTTTTGCTGCCGGGTGCCGGGGTGCCCTCTGTGCTGAGTTCGGCTCTGTTTTTCGATGCCGAGTGCCTACCGGCAGTCAGCGTGGTTCTGTATTTCTACGTGTCAGCAACATAGCAGCAACATCGCGATGGCAGTGTTGTGGGTTGTGAACAGAAGACTGGAATTTTCGCCGATGTGACAGTGTGTTCGCGTATCACTGGTGTAACAACAAGATGAGATGACGTAAACTGTCGGGCATTGATGCTGCTGGTCGGGCCGTGATCGGAGGAGGCGGGGTGTCACAGGTTGTCATTCTGCTTTACATTAAAGAGTTTAAGACCACTTGAGGGATTATGTGCAATCGATTGAAGTGCGGATGGTCATGTTGAAACGTTGGTCTGAAACGTAGCTCCTATCATACAGTGGCCCATAGGCGTAGACTACGGGGGGGGGGGCATCGGGGCTCGTGCCCCCTAATAAGAACCGGGGGGGGGGCTCTGCCCCCCCCCAGGCCCGGGCCATGATCTTTACCGAGACGCTGTTTACGTGCCATGTAAAGAGCTTCTAGTAGTGGCATGTAAAGAAAATAACGCCCACGTTGCGTTTAGTGACAAAATACATAGGAAATGGAATCCCAGCCTGCTTTCGTTAGCTTCAATCTCCAGTTCTGGCAAGAAGGTAACGTGCAGCACCCCCCCCCCGGAGAACTTCTCAGCCTGCCCCCCCCCCCCCCGGGAAAATGGAAAGTCTACGCCGCTGCAGTGGCCAATGTAACTGTTGTTGTCTCCTCCCCGAGAGCGATTGCGTTCTGGGGAAAGGACTGAACAGTGTGAAATATGACGGAAAGTACATATATTTTCAGTTTGGAGTTTGAGCATAAAAAAAAATATAGCAGGTAAAATCGAAAAAAAAAGTTAGCCTTTATTTTGTTGTTTAAATATACTACGGTTCCTGGAGAAACTGCCCTCCAAGTTGCGCGCTGGGATAAGCGCTAGACGTTTTCGAGCTCGCCACGGCGTAGCTCCGTACACTTAACACCTGTCGCAAGTCGTGGCTTTGACTGCATTCAAGTTGAACGAAACGCGATTTCTCTGCCCGTGAAGCATCACTTCCAGCTGAGTGAATATCCGCTCTACAGAGATTAATTCAAGACGACAATGGCAGCCGTGCGCGAACAGCACAAATAGAAAAACTAACACTACAATAGAAATACTGGCTACGACATGCCGTGCGGGAAGCAAACGCCAAGGCATGGAACCGCATTGGAGTGGCTTGATTTATTGGCTTTCAAAAACTAATTACGGCATGAGCCTTTACTTTTTACTAAGAGATTCATCCCCTGAGCCGTTCAAAATACTCTCAGAAGTATGACATTGCTGGAAAAAAATAAACATGCTGGGAATATTGTTTGTTGCTTAGGCGGTCACCGAGAAATTTCTTACGTTCCTGCAATTACTCTACTTGACCGTGCGATCTGGTGGCAAGCAATTTAACCTTCTTTCACGCTACGCGATCATTTCTGGTTACCGTGCAGCAGCGGCTTCGAGTTTGTTCTTTTGAGAGCGGCTTTTGATTTTGGAAATTGGTCTACCATTCCTCCGTGATGTGCGGTTGACGAAGGAATTGTTACTCAATGAATAGCAAAGGTAAGACGTGAAGTGCGCGAAGTAACTGGGTATCGGTTGTCTCCGTTTAACATCGCAGTGCTGACGACGAGAAAACTGAGTAACTGCTTTTGAAACGTAAGTTCCTTTACCTGCGAGGGGAAGCTGGCTTCGGAATTAAACACAGTTCGCGGAAAGCTCCTGTTACGTTTTTATTTGCTGCTCCTCTCGTCCCGTACAAGAGATGTAGTGTCCTCGTTAAGCCACACAGAGCTCGATTTTCTCGATTCGGGGCCGCCATAATGAGATGCAGGCGACGGAGGAACTTTGCTCCTCTGCTTTGGGGACGAAAGTTTCTCCCTTTCTAACAGAACATAGGTTACAAGACCGTTCCTTTTTTAAGGAGGATTATAGATACCCTTTTTTCTAAAGGCCTGTTCACACTCTTGCGACCAAGCGCGACCGAGTACTGACCGAGAGAGACCAGACCAGTTTTTAAGCCTCTTGCGATCTCTTAGGACCAGCTCCGCTGTTTAGCGCATCCGGTCCTAAAACCGGTCTGGTCTCTCTCGGTTGCACTCGGTCGCAAGAGTGTGAACGGCGCTTAAGAGTGTGGTCTGTAAAAAGTACCGATGGCCAGCCGTTCACCATTACCCAAGGGAAGTTCACGCCAAACATTTTCAACGTTTTCAGTTTCAATCTGCATTTCTTTGGAAACAATACTTTCAAGAACAAGAATAAATACACCTCCTTCGCGGGAATTGCTATATTTCCTATAGCACGAGTAATTATCGGCCGTCGCCACCTTTCACTTTCTGTATGGGCGAAAACATACATTTGCTTTGCGTTTTATTAAAGTAAGCTTTTAACTGAATAGTACGCTAATTTTCGCTGTCAGATGTTTTTGGTACACTTCCGCAATACCACAGAAGCCACAAGTGACAGTTCACTACGTTACATTACCGCACAGCGAGCAAACGGTAATATAGGCGCAGTATGTAATTTCGGGACCGAAGTTGCAAATGATGCTAGTTGTATCTGAGGTGTTGTGCATTCTGAGGGAATCGCAACTTTAATGAAAATATGCGGCACTGAACCATACACCAATGTAATGGTGGTGTTGCTGCCAATTTCTTTTGTGTGCAATCCGCCGTATGGATCGTTTGAGATTTCAGAAAGAGCTATACAAATTGCAGCGTATCTAAAAGGAAAGTGCCAATGAAGTTTTGAATTCTTTCTATAGTTATAAGCACAAACAAAATGTTTAAAAGTAAATATCATTCACTAGTAACCAAACAACATGCTGAAATTTGGTTTCATTTGTTTGATTGGTATAACACATCAAGCAATATATGCAAGAGTTATACAGTACTCACATTTTGTTTCTTGAATGCGCTTATGTCGATGGCAGCTTTGAAGGCTCTTAATTTTGCCAATTTTGACATCGTGGCATCCTGCCGTGCTCTAGCATAACACCACCTTGGTATATGACACAGACAACCAGTAGGTGCCTGAAAGATTTGACTTGACGCAGTGAAGTGTGACAGCGTTTTTTTTTAAGTGCTTGGTCTTGTTTTACTTACTCAGGTTAGTGTCGAATGACAAACTTTACAACCTGGCCAAGTTTAAAGTCATTCATGTACACAACACATTCCACTAACAGCTCATAAAGTGACCTTGCGGGGACCCGGCCGAACGTTTCGTACAACCAGGTGCCCTCAGACTAATAATCTGTGGCCATCACCTTCGCGAGGTGGCCAAGCGCACCCAGCCTTGCGAGAGGCGCTCCACCGTGGGTAAAAGGTCGACGGAAAAGTATGCCAGGGTGGTTGTTTGGGTAGCGGCTCGCGAAGATGATATTCAATAAATGACTACGTGTTGTTGAGCCAATGCCCTGTGTCGTTCTCCGGAGCGTCTAGCAGCTACGCTAGCCCTGAGGACGTAGCATATACTCTGTTTCATACTTAGCGTGCAACGCTGTCAAAGCTACTGGCGCGAGCGTGGGGCTTGATCTCGTTGATCATTTGAACGCGCTCTCGCGCAAACAAAACCATAGATGAAGCCACGCGCTAGCGCCAGTAGTTTTGACAGCGTTGCACGCGATGTATGAAACAGAGTATAGGATAGTTGACGCCGAGTGTAGTGCAGAATGCGCAACCGCAGCTGTCTGCTATAAAATGTGCACGAGCGCACAGGAGGACAACGGGCTTTTTTTTCGTTTCAGCAGTTTTCTTTTCTATCTGGAGGTCACCAGGGGCCCTAATATGGACACTTGGCGGAAAAGTCGGCGAGAAATTCGGCGGCTATGATTGGCCGGCGCCAAGGTCAAGTGTGGCGTTGGCCAATCGCACCGCCAGATTTCTCGCCGTCGCTTTCGCCAAGCGTCCAGCTTAGGGCCCCAGAAGTTTCGCGTTTCGGTAGTTCTTGTTCTCTATCTAGAGGACACCGGGCGTTTTGCGTTTCAGCAATGATTGAAGAGCACACTAAGTCGCATTCAGTTGATAAGCAATTCTACACTCTAAAAATGCCCGTGCATGTACTTTCCACACACACTCGGAGACATCGGATTCGGATGCAGCTCAGGATTGACGATGCCGAAACATATGCTTAGACCAAAAAAATCAGCAGAACCCATCCTTTGGGAATGATTATCTACGTTAATGCGAATAGCATCAAACGGTGCGGAGTTATGCGCGTTCGTCAGGTGGGCGGCACACTCTAGATACGCCAGCCCACTCTTGAGGCGATTCTAAATTTGTTGACACTTTCACAGCCCTGCGCACGATCTCCGCAGCCCAGCACGTGCGTTTGTGTCACTTAGGAAGGCGAGCAAAGCACGCGCCATACGCACAAACACTCAAAATGGTACCGACCAGACTTTCTGGCGTCTCAGCTAGTCTCACCAACAGTATTTAAACGGTTGATGATATATTCTATTGGACGCGCTACAGTATACAATACAGCTAGCAGACATTCATGCAGGAGATTCCATGAAAATTCTCATTTCGTGAGGAGAAACTCTAATGTCCAATCAACACATATGAATCATACAATATATATAAGAACATATAAGAACTATATAAGAGCTATATAAGAACTCTATAAGAGCTGTATAAGAACTCATATAAGATATATAAGAACACATTGTAAACTTATATAAGAAACTTCGAGAAGTTTCTTATGTAGTTCTTATATGGTTCTTATATATCCTGGTATACTTCTATATATAGTTCTTATATAGTTCTTATATGGTTCCTTATACGTTCTTACATATCTTGTATGACTCATATGTGTTTATTGATATAGAGAAATTTCTCATACAAATGACATTTTCATTAAGATATCTCCGCTCCTCGTGAGGTTGAGCACGGCGCTACATCACCCTCTCCCGAGCGCGGGAGAGGGTGAGCAGCGCGCCGTGCTCAGCCTCACAGAGCGGAATGATACCTTCGATGCATGGAACGCGCGACCGCCTAGCTGTGATTAGCGGCTGTAAGTCACGTCCCTATGGTAACAGATACAAACAACCGTTTAGAGTGCGTTGAATGACTGCCTTCATAGCTCTGTGGTTAGCGCGTCTGCCTGCTGATCAAAGGGTCAACGGTTCGAATCCCAGCCGGCGCCGGTCTTTTTTATTTATTTATCGACCCGCGGCGTAAGAGGTTAGATAGCCAGATAGATAGATAGATAGATACATAGACGAAAAGTGCGTGAAGTGATCCAAGAATGCTATTCGCATTAAAACGCAGTCTGAGTTGTGACATTAAGCAATGCGGTCCCACGGCAGCCATCTTGAACAAGGCGTTAGTTCAACCAATAGATGGCGACACGCACCCGTGGGGTGGCCGAAACATTGGTTCATGGTGGGATGGCTCGAGCACCATCACGTTCCCCTCGTGGCCTTGCTCGCGCCGCTGCCAGCTGTGCTCAGCTGGCTCAATAGCGTGGCCCAGCAAACGCATGTATGCGAGAATGTCAGGCTTTGTATAAATTGTTCTCTGATATAAAGAGATGCGGTTCGGCGGTTGTCACGGGCTTTCGCAATAAATCTTACCAAGAAGGAATCAATTGTTGATTGACGTGTCAATATTCTTTCAATGAAAACTTCTTCTGCAGGAATGCACGCTCAGTAGACTCAATCTTCCAAGACACCAATGGAAGCGGACGTCAAGTAAACTGCTTCGCAATTTACGGTACTTACCTCACCATTATAATGACGACCGAAAAGTGACATAACGAAATATTGTGTTTCACTGGATCCGGAAGATTTTGTAAAGGTTGTTACATTATAGTTCCCAGAAAACAAACGCCGTTGCAATATTTTCGGAAGTACCGACACATATAATGTTGTAAGTACAGCTTAGGAGGAGTATGATGGAAACCATCAGAATAAATAGGAAGACGTTTATTTGCAATGAAGACGCTATGAATGAACGGCGTTTAGCGACGGCAAGTTATGAGCGTATGGGAATTTATAAGTTCACGTGATTGCTAACTATGGACATGCGGACAATGACGACCTGTTTTGTCGGGAGATGGAGTAGCGGTGATGACCTGATATCGGACGACTCCTGGCAGACGAACAAGCAAGTTTCTTCTCAGCGAATGGTAAGCGTCCAGTGTCAAGCACAGCACGTGGCTACCGACGTTGTCGACGTTTCGAACACTCCGCTTTCGACAAAAGTGCTGCACCTGGGATAACTTTGTGGAAAGAGTCGAAGGCTTCCTCGAGTTCAGCGCCATCATGAACTGTAACTGAAAACGATCCACTATTCAGTCTGTGGGTGGCGAAACGTATCCGCATCTGCGGAGTCATGGTCGATGCGTACTCTAAGTGGTTGGAAGTTTACACGATGCCTGCCACGATCCGTACATACGCGTCATTGACGTTCTACGCTCTCTTTTCCCTACTTCTGCCCTACCGAAAATACTTTTCTCTGATAACGCGCCAAATCTTGCTTCAAATAAAATAAAAAAGTCCCCCCCCCCAAAAAAAAAAAACGGCATTAGGCATCACATTAGTGCACCATACCATCCTGCAACTAACGGGCAAGCAGAACAGATGGTGTGCGAAACGAAGAAAGCCCTCTTGAAGCTTACGGAAGAAGCAGTTCAGTGAAGAATCGCCAGGTTCTTGTTCCAGCAGCACGCGACGGTCTCATCTTACACGGTAAAAACACCCGCCGAAGCAATGTTCGGCGGACGAAGAGCCACACCCCTCGATCTCATGATACTATGGCCATGAATGAAGATCGAGAGATTCCCAGATCTGGAGTAATGGCAGTTTATTCGGTCGGA
Source organism: Ixodes ricinus (assembly GCA_037355805.1). Lineage (NCBI taxonomy): Eukaryota > Metazoa > Arthropoda > Arachnida > Ixodida > Ixodidae > Ixodes > Ixodes ricinus. The sequence goes on from JAZHYW010017204.1 coordinate 357,668, forward strand.
CAACTCGTCTACGTGAGGAATTTCAGCGGAAGTCGGGCCTTCCATGTAAAACTTGAGTAGAAAAGGCCCTATGGTTGACAAGAAGGTGTCATCCCTCTGAATACGTTGGATATCAATGCCCTTGAGTGTAAATATAACGAAATAAAAAACTCTCTTTGTGTATTGTGTAACTGCCCTTGTATTTGGTAGTAGAGGCTGTGGTGGTGATTTGGAACTTTCACACCAGGCTCCTTTTTCTTATTTTCGCCTCATACTCCTTTGCGGTTTCAGTAGGCTCCAAGAATCTTTTGGAACGGGGACACTTTACGTCAACGAGGCCATTTGTTCCAAGTAGTCAATCAGGGAATGCTGCTAGAAATCCGTCCTTCATATTAACGAATAAGCCGCACTTCTGCACATTGCAGTTTTCCTGTTCCACGTACAGTTGTAAAGCAGCATCCTCATTGATTCTACCATATTCTGTTGCGGGTGAAGAAAGGTCTTTGGGAACACGATACTTGAAACAAGTCTGGCACTGTACGTTGTGGTTCGACACCCACTAATATCGTCGTCCTTATAGAGCCTCATCATTTAATCATTACCTCGTCACCTCAAATTGCTCTTCATCAAGAGTAAGTACAATAGGCTACCGCCATGTTACAATCCAAGAATTGAAAAATTGAGTCGTTCAATCCTTCAATATGTTTATTATTTATATAATGTTATTACGTTACATTACCTCGAGACGATCGACGTCCATCGTCGATCTTCAAATACTTATATAAGGGGGGGGGGCGATCGGTGGCCGAGTGCATGTCTATACTTCGTTTCAGCTTGGGTCCAGACGCAGCCGATGCTACAAGCGCGAGCTCCGGGCTTTCAGCGTCCCTGCCAAGCACGCGCGCTCGTGCAGTCAAAGCACTGTTCAGGGCAGCATGCCCGCGCTTGTAGCATCGGCTGCGTCTGGACCCAAGCTGAAACGAAGTATAGCGCACACCAGCTCGGAACACGTGGAGCGAAAGCTCGCGCTGAAGAACCCATCCCGCCCCTGCCCGTTTCGATCTGGAAGAGCATCATACCGGCGTGCGGTCGTGTATCACTACTGCGTGGTGCACGTTAAAGACCCCAGGTTTGTGGTTGTACCGCACTGGCTAAATTGCTCATCTACACCTGAGACACCAGACGCCCACTAAGGCAGACTAACTTCCGGCTGTATAAACATACACACAATCACAAAGAACACAGCGTGCCGCCTCTTTCCTTTGGACCGTCTTTTTTAACCAGCGCAAGCTCGCGCGTTCTCTCTTTTGAGATGGTTAGAACTAACGTTGATTAGAACAGTCGCACATAAAACCCGCGTTTCTCCCACCCCGCCGCTTCCTCCTTTCATTATGTGTAGGTGGTTAAAACTAAATAAGCTATAATAATGGTGTATTATTCATATTTAGTTTCAGTTTCAGTCAGGGGAAAGGAGGTTCGCGGGAAGTAGGGCCAATAAATGAGCTGCGCTTAGAGTATCGGCACTCTCTTCCCCGACAGTGTTGTGGGCGCCGCCATTTTGGTGCTTGTGCAGAGCAGGCGCCACTGCCGATCGTCATGATTCAAAACTGCGACTTCCTCAGCATTAGATTCGGTGTTAGGAAGCTCATGTAATATTGCTTTGCTTTGTCGCAAACTGTTTAAAGTGGAGGACGGAAAAGCGTTCCTTGTGATTTCAGATACAGCTTCAAATAACTGGCAACCATGATTTTGAGCCACAATATGGCCAAGTGTCGCTACTCTGAAGCGTAGCTTATTTAATGACACTATTCATGCCCTTGTTCAAGAAGCTTGTAATACCTGGAAGGGCCATGACGTGAGCCCCGTGGATTCCACAAACCACTACCTTTTGACACCTGCCTCTTCCTCATTGTTCCCGCTAGTGCCAGTAAATTAGCTACGCTTCAGAGTAACGACACTTGGCCATATTGTGGCTTAAAATCATGGTTGCCAGTTATCTGAAGCTTTATCTAAAATCACAGGAAACGCTTTTCCGTCCTCCACGAATGTTTAAACAACCCGCGACAAAGCATAGCGATATTGCATCAGCTTCCTAGCACCGCATCTAATGCAGAGGAAGTCGCACTTTTGGATCATAACGACCGGCAGTTGCGTTTGCTCTGCACAAGACCCAAAATGGCGGCGCCCAAAACAATTTTGGGGAACGGAGTGCCGATACTTTAAGGGCAGCTCATTTAGTGACTCTAGGCATGAAGTGAACTCGGGTGTATTCTTTCCCTCTTCGTCTTTATCGTTTATTGATTTCAATTATATCGAATAATGAACACTTTATATCACGCTACGCTTGTGTAATTATTTGTCTTTGATTTATTAACGTGACCCAGTACTTAAACCGTTCATTTATCGATAGTAAATCTTCAAATATATTTTCTAAATGTGAAGGTAAAACGACACGGAGATTGATGATGATACAGACGCCAACGCCGCCCTCGAAAATTTTTTGAACTTAGAAATCAGCAGTTTTGTCTGCCATCCGCCAGGTAGCGCAACAAAACACCCATACAGTTTTTAATTGTTTTTAAAATTAGCTAAGCTCTACAACTATCAAGAAACCAAAGCAAGATCATTGGGACAATCTAATACATCGCAATGTATATCTATTCCATACAATAAATGTTATTAGATGCCAATAAATCTGTTTGATGTCCAAAAAAGATGTACGTCAAAAACAGGTAAGTTTGAAGGGCTCCCGGAGCGTTATGACTTTGAAAATACAAAAAAGCCACCGTCCACCTCTTGGGCAACTATTGTAGTTCTAAATATTATAAAAGATTTTACCATAGTTTAATTATTTACTGAGCGGCATTTGAATTACCATGACTCGAAGCCCAAAAAAGTGCTACGTTTGATATAGAATATCTAAACAAAAAAAATTTACACAACATTAAATATTTTTCTGCATATTACCAATTATAAGCACTACATCTGTAGCTAATTTCATTGCCCTAGCTTTTGTCATTAAAAACATATTTGTGCTGAAAAATGTCAATTTTAGGGCAATATTTGGAGAGCTGAAAAAAACAAAGTAGTGCAAATACCAAAAAAGTATATCGTTACATTCTGCTCCGACATCATCTTAACAAAACTGCTCTGTCGGAACCGTGTTATCTTTAATGAATCGTTCATAAAACATGAACCAGCGGAGCAAGTGAGGGTCCGCGCCATCATATTCGCAACGCTACAAATGCGCATGAACAGTATAAACCAATACATACATAATATCAAATGAAAGAGGATTGCATTGCCTTTCGAATGACATCAATCCCACAAAACAGTATATAAAAGGAGATGAGTAATGACCTGCCAAAAAGTACCTAAACTGCCACATTCAGTGGGACACGTGGCCTTAATGTCGCAACTCAGACTGCGTTTCTTGAGTACTGAACTTATGTTTCGGCATCGTCATTCGCTGAGCTGCCTCCGTAGTTCCGGTAGTGGCTCTCCGAGTGTTGTGCGGGAAAGCAGACGCACGGCTTTTGTTTCTAGAGTCGTACAGACCTCTTCCAGCGGCAGCCTTGAACGAAGCGATTTACAGCGCGCGTCCCGGTTTTGAGAGGATACGATTTACGGCGCGCGTCAAGGAGAATCCCTTAGGTCGCCGAAGTTACACGTCTGAGCCTTGAGCTGAACGTCCCGAAGAAGTTGTTCAAAGGCTCTCCTACCTGATGTCGCGCTCGAAACACGTATCGCTCATACGTTTCGTTTTTTTATTTTTTTCCGGCGTGCATTTTTTTTTGAATTTACGCACGATCAGATTATAGTCTTCTTGCTCGTCAGGTGCGGAGCTGGAACGTGTTGTAGACGTCAATCGCTTCCTATCCAGCGACGTGCAGGAAAATTGCAGCCTTCTGAGCTCTCGTCCGCTAACTTGGTGTTGCTGTTGCTGCAGCAGTTGCCTTGAGTAGAGCTCAATACGTTGCCGAAATTGCCAATTATCGGCCGGATTTTCCGAGAGGACGAGATGCTCTGGAGGGGCAGGTGTTCCATCGTGCAACATATTTCCACGTCTAGGCTTTTGGCTGAACACTTCTGACACCATGTTTCAGGTATGAGACGTCGCTGACGTGGATTAGAACAACATTGAAATAATTTTTATTTATTTATTTCTTATTTATTTAACAATACTATCATTCCTTCGAAGGAACACAGTAGAAGTGGCACAAATCAACAGAGAATGAACAATGAAAAGACAACGCGGTCACGTTCCAATACAACGCCGTGATACGAAATAGAGATTAGAATTTAAATCAGACAAGCAACGGTCAAAGCACGTTGAGACAAAGAAAACTGTATGACAATATATGCACAAACACTAATTCAAGGTCCCACAGCACCAATAAAAACAAAGGTCAATCTCGATTAAGTATAGTTATAGTTAAAGAGCTGTTCCCGCTAAAAAAAAAAACTATTTATGCATACGGTACGAGTTGGTCTAAAAAAAACAACAAAACATTATCACAGTCAACGACTGTGATAATGTAACTTGTTCCACTCCAATTTTGTGCGTGGAGAAAATGAGTATTTAAAAGGAATCAATGCGGGACCGGTGTTCAGTAATCGTTTTCGAGTGTGTAAATCTGGTATTTGTTCTAGTCGCGAAAGTTACGTACTTGTCCTGTTGAATTTTAATGGAGTGGTTGATGATTTGGAAGAGGGTTTTAAGGCGGGCTATTTTTCTTCTAGTTTGTAAGTGTATTAAATCAGTTTGACACATTAGCTTTGAAGGGGAATGGTTACTTCCAAATTTGTTGAACACAAACTTAAGTGCTCTTCTCTGAACCATTTCTAATTTGTCTATGTTGTTTTTGTGTAAACGGGTTCCATACAACGCTCGCATATTCAAGAATGGGACGGATTAAAACTTTAAATGCGAGCAGTTTAGTGGTAGATAGAGCACCTTTCAAGATTCGTTTTAAATACCATAATTTGCTGTTGGCTCTGCTTACCATGTAATCGATGTGGTTGTCCCATTTAAGTTTCCAAGAGAAAATAAGTCCTAGGTATTTATATTTAGTTACGCTGCTAAGCTTGTGTCCGGACAACTCAGAGTCAAACACAAGTGGGGATTGTTTACACGAGATCGTCATGCTGACATATTTATCTTTATTTAATGGAATTTGCCAATCATTGCACAAGTTATATATATATTTTCAAGTTAATATTTATTTAAGTTAATTTTATTATTACGTGTTTTTACTTCAGAGTATATAGTACGCAATCATCTGCGAACATTTTTATGTCAACATCAATAGTTCTCACGATATCATTAATAAATATTAAAAACAACACAGGTGCAACAGACACCTCAGGAGTGCCCTGGGGCACTCCTGAGGTTACTGGTGATACGCTGGATGCGTTATTGTTGAATGTAACACACTGCCTTCTACCCTTAAGGTAATTCTCGAACCATTTCAATAAGGAGTCCAATTTAAGAATTGTTTGTAATTTAGTTAAAAGTTTGATGTGGGATACCTTATCGAAAGCTTTTGCCAGGTCTAGAAAGATGACATCAGTCTGAGAACGGTTATTTAAGCATTCGCTAAATTCGTGGGTTGTTTCCAGAAGTTGAGTGTTGAAAGTCCCCTCCTAAAACCATGCTGTTCTTTAGTTATTATAGAGTGAACTTCTAGATTGTTAGTGATGTGCGAGCATATGATACGTTTTAGAATTTTGCAGCATTGGGAAGTCATTGATATTTTATTGAATCTTCGTCTTTGTCAGTCTGAACCCTGGCGCGTGGCCAGGCCACGGCCGATACAGACACTGCATCCATCGTGTACTTTTTTGCGGATAAATATGGCCTGGTGGCCATCAATCCGCCACAGGCGATGGTGGTAAACGCATATACAATACTAAAAAAGTAAAAAAACGAAAATTACAGGAGGACGTTTAAGACTGCTTACGTGTAGGATTGCAAATGCATTCCTACACGCAGCGCATTGCTACAAGCAGCGCGCCACGTGTTCCTCTTTCACACGGCGCTCTGGAAGTGACATCAGGCTCCCCCACTGCGCAGGCGCGGCGAACTCCGCCGGCTTCACGGCTTCCGTGACGATGCATCTGCGTTGCTGTGCTTTTCTTTGTTAGATTTCTGAGGCGTGTCCGATTTGACCTCCAGCGGCCTCGCCGGCTTCTGTGACGAGGCATCTCATATGACGCGTCGCAGCCAATGAGACATAGCTGCCGTTTCGCTCGGGCAGTGGGAAAATGGGAATTTAGGTGCCGTTTTTCGGTGCTACAGACACCGCCGGCTCCGCTCCATGGGACAGTTAACGCTTTCGCATTAAAACTTGTAAACTTTGGGTGCATAGTCCGAGCCCTAGGGCTCCAGCTAGATGCAGTCTTACCGAAACATATCGTCGCCAATACTCGCGGACAATTTTATGTGTCATTTCAGAAGTGAAAAATGCGCGTACACAGCTTTCTTTGCGCTCAAAATGCGCAAGCGCACGAGTGCCCATGGCTTTGTCTGCATGCAGTGGGCAACCACAAAAAGCTAATGCCCAACCGTAAAGTCGGAAGGGCGCCACAAGAGCGCCGCGACACAAGAGCGCACGACAGTAGAGCGCCGCGACACCAGAACGCACGACGGGAAAGCGCCGCGACATGAGAGCGCGTGCCATTAGAGCGCGCGTCACGAGAGAGCATGTGCGCACCTTGGAAATGATCGATATTGGAGTCTTCAAACACACTTTTTCTCGGATAGTGCAGTTTTTTGCACGTAAGTTAGTTGCCCAATTTATCGTAAATTATAAGCAACATACAGGACGTTTTTTCTTTTATCAAAACAATATTTGTTCAAAGTAGGGCTTTGTGCTTTGTGGATGTTGTCTTCGATATGGGCTGTTCAAGGTTGGTGGACATTGGAGGTACCAATATACGGTAAAATATGTTGGTCAACGAACTCAAAGTTCATCTTCCAATATATTTTACCGTATATTGGTAAAATATGTACGTGTCCAACGAGGACCAAGAATCACGTGGAGTCTTGGCACAATGTGTTCCAGAAGTCCTTCGGGCTACATCATCCGGGAACGTACAAGCCAGTGGTCACATTTCAAAGAGAGCAGAGCTTGACAGAGCAGAAGCTGGCGGACGTACTTCGTGGAGAGCCTCAAAGGAGCAGCAAGGCCACCTACGTTCGCGTAGCGAGAATCTGAGCAAGCTACTTGAAGAGTATGACCAAAGGTGCATGCTAGACTGACTCCGCAGTTTCGCGCAATGATTCAGTTTTTAATTTTTTTTAATATTGCCGCGGGCGCAGCTGACCAAGTAGGCAGCGCGCCCGTGGCATAACGGTTATCGCGCTTGTCTTCCACGCAGAAGGCCAGGGTTCGATTCCTGGCCGCGCCTACACATTTTTGTTGACGCTGTGATGTGATGTTCTAGTAAGTTCGAGAGCCGCCTTGTTAATTCGAGGTTAGAATGTTCTACGAACCGAACCTTCTACGCCGAATGTTTCGGAAGCCCACGCGTGTACAAAAGGGGCTCCGCCTGGCACGCCGAGTCAGTTTTCGCCTCAGCGTTCGATCCTGCTGCTTCGCCGCTTTCGACGCCCGCGACGCTCTGTTATTATCTTCTGTTTCCTTTTTACTTTTGGGCACAAGTTCGCCCCATTAAACGTTTAGTTCCTTTTGTTATCACCGCCTCATCAGTTGTCATTCGTGACAATATTATGGAACGGCAATTGATAAATAACTATATTTTCGAAACTCTCTATCTTGCTTCTTCATTTCGAGTTTGCGAAAATTGTATTTTCTAGACTTCCCACAGATCTGCGTACTCAACCTATAAGATGACGTAAAGTGTTCGATCCGAGAAAACATGTGTTTGAAGACTTAAACACCGATCAATCCCAAGGTGCCCACATGCGCTCACGTGACTTGCGATCTAATGGCACGCGCTCTGGTGTCGCGGTGCTCTCCCGTCGTGCGCTCTCCTGTCGTTGCGCTCTCCTGTCGCGCGCTCTCCCGTCGGCGCTCTCGTGTCGTGCGCTGTAGTGTCCTACAGCCCCATAAAGTCACTGGATCCTGGGAAAGTAGCGCGATTGCCTTTCCTGCTCATTAGCCGAACACAAACAAATACTAACATACAGATGATCAAAATCTCGCAAGGCGATTGGCTAATCGGTCACCGTTGCCATGGCAATCGCCATTTTGGTCCATTCGAATGTTTAAAGCTTTGAGAGTGCCGTTCTAAAGCAGCCGCGCCAAGGTCACCATGGAGCATCATCGTACTGAAGGCGTTCCTCGCCAATATAAGCGTCTTTGGCACTGTGAATGCAATCAACTTGTCAATCATGCCCATCTCCATGGATCTCTTACAATTAGATTGTTCCTCTTGCTTATTTAAAAAGAGTAAAATTTTTTTTAATGCCTCTAAGCACCGACACCGCATATGGTGGTGGTACGAATATGAACGCTTGTTTCGACGGTGTGTGGATAGCAAATCTCAGTCTACAAAAAACGTGTTTGGCTCACCAAGAATGGAGAGGTCAAAAAGAAATTGCTCATTTCAAGGGCCAAAATGGCGACCATACGGGGAGCTTGGCGCTACTTTCCCATGATCCAGTTACATTACCCAACCATAGCTGTCTGCTATTGGCATTAAATGTGCACGAGCGCAGAGGCGTCCATAATTTCTAGATACAACGGACGTTTTACGTTTCAGCAGTTCTTGTTCTCCATCTAAAGGACACCGGACGTTTTGTGTTTCTAGGAATGATTAAAGAGCACACTAACTCGCATTCAGTTCAATATAAATTTTATACACTCTGTGCATCATTTCTTCAATCCACCGCAGATGGTAATGGTAAACCACTATACAATACTGAAAAAAAAAGTAAGCTTTGGGTGCATAGTCCGACCCCACTCTAGCCAGATGCAGTCTTACGTTAAAGCGCGAAGAAGGCGAGCTCCCGTGGAGTAAAAGGGGGTGCGCAAAGAACCTTTCGTCTAGGTGGTGTTGGCAATGCCTGGTGTCATAACCACGACCATTCTAGGCCGTGGTTCTGAGGTAACCGTTATCTACATCGCCACTTAGACAGACTTGCACTAGAGGACCCTTTTCTTGCACAAAGCTCGGATGAAGTTGTTGGGGTGTTTAAAGAGGGTGTCCCAACGCCAACTTAGCCTTTTCTGTGGACCTCGAGGATCTCTATTATTCCATTGCTCATGACGGGTTTCTTCTGACTGTTCGGGATCAAATAGATAAGTCAGGAGAGGTTAAGTTTTAAAGTTCTGCGGGCATTAGCAGAGTACATTTCTTAGAGCTCTTGGATTTTTATCCTCAATGTACTCCTGTCAGTTACAATGAACGTTTTTTTTGTACAGAACTCTGGCGTTTGTACTGGGTCATCACTTGCCCATGTTATATGTAATATTTTCTTTAGCGTCTTTGGACAAGCGAATCGCGCAAGGCCTTGCTGATTTGCATGCAGTAAAGGCGTTGAGACATGCATACGAATATCTTTTAATTTTAGACACAAATTTGGGTTTAGAAAAGTTGTTTGGAAGCTAGTCGATTTGTTCAAAGGTTCGTCAGGTTTACATGGGAAATTCCCCTGTGTACAAGTGCACTCGTTCTTTGTACCTTATGATTATGATTTTTTTCACGACCATGTATGTTGGAAGTATAGTGAATAAAAAAAAGCTATATTTCGAAAGTGCCCTTTTTCAACTGGTTAAGAGGAGGATAGCCATAACGTGACTCCAGGCGGCTCTTGCGAAAAGATGCAAACACCAGATGACAAGCATTTTTTCCCCGTAAGTGGAAAGGTTGCAAAACGTAGGGTACCCCTAACCTAATTTCTAGCTGCTATAAGAGCATTCTTCAAAAAAAAAAAAAAAAGGAACTAACGAACAACTGTACAACGGGACAAAGAAAAGTAAAAGACGAGTACACGTTATTCCATACTGGCACAAAGTATCGCACATTATTAAAAAGATGGCCGGTAGATATGATGTTAACGTTGTTTTCTCGGCCTCTTGTAAACTGTTCAAAATCTGTCCAATGCTGACAAGGCAAGAAAAAAAAAGACCTTGTTCTAAGAAACATTTAGTGCAGTATACGGAATGTGCCACGAATGTCATATATGAGATGCCTCTCAGCTGCGGGAAAGTTGACAAACTGGGCCCTGCTTTAACACATAGTATTTGTAAAATAATTTAATTAGGACTTTATTCTTGAGTGAAAACGATGAAAAGGGCATGCTAGATCGCGAGAAAAACGAAATAGCAGAACGAAGAAAACGAAGTGCGGAACGAGATCGCCTCAACGAATACCGAACGACACCACGCACATTGAACGTCTAAATGGATTGCAACGTTTCTCGCCAATGTAAATATTGTACATAAACCTTTTTATTCCTCCTTTTAACGCTATTCAACAGTATTTGTGTGTGCAACAATGCCGGGGGGGGGGGGAGGGACCACTGACCACTGTAGGCGATGTGGCTGTAAATTTGGCTTGGAATCAATGAAATTTGTTAAAGAAAGCAAAATATAAAGCCGAAAGAAAGATTATTCAGGCGTTTTCTTTCTTTTATAAAAAAGACAGATGACTATTGTTCTAGCGCACTATCTACTTATTTACTCAAAAAAGAAGTGACGTTTCTGGATGGCTGTTTGTAAGAGTGGTGATTGGTTGGGATGAGGGTCAGGCAGAACAGTGTGTGTATACATGTGATTGTGATGATGACTTAAAAAAATCGGTTGAGAGCTAGCGTCTGTTCTGTTGTCTTCGTATCTTCTTTGCGTTCGTTTTGTCCGGGCTCTTTAAACGTTTAAATTAATATGGACCAACTAGCCCAAACCTAAGTTTTAATGCAGTTTTAAACCGGTTTCCAAGTAATTAAATTTCGTTTCATACTTCATACTCTTGGCTTCGTTATGTAAAATTTTGTCCAACATTTACGATAATTAGAGCATGAACCATATTGTCACAAATGACAAATTATGAGGTAACGAAACACCGAAGCAAACTAAAGGTCTAATAGGGCGAACTTGTGGCCAAACAACATAAGATAGAGCGGATGATAACAGGCGTCGATGACGGTGTAGCGGCAGGATCGAGCGCAGGGAAAGACTGACTTGTACGGCGCGACGCAGCATCTTATAAGCCTTCCCCTGGTGCCGGCCTTGATCCTTCTCGAACTATACATTCTGAACATAAACAAGCTACAGAGTTCTCAACCTTCATGAATTTTCTACTTACATAAAGCTCGGGTTCGATTCCCAGCACATGCAATGCTTGGAATTGAACCCGAGCGCGCTACCGACTCGGCTACTTAAGCTTTTTTTTCTTCTTTATTGAAAAAAAAAGAAAAAAGTCAATGTGAAGACACATTAAAAATGCACTACAAAAGGTTTGTACCGCATGTTAAAAATTTCTCATTTCAAGAAGACACTTACAAAGCTCTAGCCACTCGGGCTTAGGCTCGCTGGTGGCAAACACATTTTCTAATTGCTTGACAAGGTTGAAAAAATAGAAACGGACTTCTTGCGCCTTGGGGTCGGCATGCCGCACTGCCATGCGCGACCGCCATATGCTACAAAGGCCCAGCATAAAAACAACATGTCAAAAAGTACGCAATCATCGTTAGTTTCATTAAAAAAAAAAAACGAATGCTATATGGGGTAATGGGCAGTTCTTTCTTGAGCGTGCGCTTGAGCACATCCCAGAAAAATACGGCATCCCAGCAGAAGATAAAAAACATGTTCAGTTGGCTCAGTTTGCTTACTTAACAAACATTCACAGTACACGGTACATAAATACCCCTTTGCCTTAGCCAACTCGGCGTAAGCACGCGGCATGATATAGTTACTCCATACTGAAGGGCCGACTCTCCCAGCGCCTGGTGCACCTGAAATCTCAGAGCCATAGCAGTTGTGAATCGCATGCGGCGTATAAAGTAGGCAGACACTGCTGGAAGGCGCATGGGTAAGTAATCAATGTGTGCGTTCTAGGATAGATGTTCAAAACACAACAAAACAAAAAAACACCCAGATATTTTGTTGATGACACATATTCTATGACTTTGAACACCTGTGGAAGATTATCAAGGACAATTGTTCTTGATTCGAGTATTGACAGTCGCGTGCCAAGGTCAGCAAGCTGGTATTCGATATACTTTGTGTTTTGTTTCATTTCGTTCACAAATTTATTGAAACCGGCCCGTTCTTTTTATAATTTTTTTTTTTTTTTTGTGGTGAGCGGGTACTGGAATTTTGCAATAGAACCATTGATTTCGCCAAAAAAGGCTCGGACCCAGCGCTCGGATTCGACCGAAAAGTAGAGCCCGGAAGGGAGCCGGTGTTAGTTTCGATGCCTTCAAAGAGCAACATTAAGGATCTTAAGTTTCAGAACATCCATGCATTGTAAACAGAAACACGGGTAGGCATGGGAACGCAAGTGGAATGTGTCGCTAGTTGTTTTAGCGTGCAAGGGGGGCAGTTCAGCGAACGTACAACGAAAAACAGAGCGCGAAGCACCAGCCTCTTTTCTCCCATCTTCCTCCCGGGGGACTCTCCTCCCCGTCCCTGAATGAGTACACGGCCGGCGAACAAAGCGTGGGACACGCGCGGGAGAGTCCGTACCTCAAGAACGTCACCCAAACTGGGGAAGGAAACCTCCACAGTTGGAGTCTCTCATCGCCTTCTCCAGTCTTGGTCTACGGGGCTGGGAAAAGCGTGTTGAGCATGCGCCGTAACTCTCTTCTGCCGAATATCCGGCGCAGCGGATGCGTCCAGAGCCACAGAAATAGGTTTTCTTTCTCGCGCCAGGCGTGATAAGCGCCGGAAAGGTGTACAAACTGCTCTCGTTGGCGCGCGTACAAGGGAAACAACAAACCCCCCAGAAAGAATGGTAAAAACCGAGGCGTGCATGCAGGGGCGGATCCAGAACTCCGTTTTTCTTTTTTTTTTTTTGGGGGGGGGGGAATTTCCAAGGATACTATTCTCCCATTCTTTCGTGTGCACCGCGGTGGGTCCACCCATGTCAAATTGCCCTCCGAGAAGCGAGAAGGGGGGAGGGAGGGGGTCGACTTTGTTTGGGGGAAGGGGGGGGGGGGCGGCCGCGCTCGTCGCTACCCCCCCCCCCCCTTGGATCCGCCACTGCGTGCATGGCGAACTTCTCATCATTGCGGAAAACCCATGGACAAATGAAACGCAGAAGCTTGTGCCTGGTTTCTCGGTGTTTCCTGATACTTCCATTTTGCTTATTTGTGCGTATATGCGTGCGTGCGTGCGTGCGTGCGTGTAAGTATGCGCGTGTGTGTGCGCGCGCATGTGCGTTTTTGGTGTGGGTGTTGGGGGGAGGGGGTGCGGAGGAAGGAAGGAAGGAACATACTTTATTTACAGCAGCTCATTGCCCGAGCTTAATGCCGCAGTTATCTATGTTCGCTCAATCACGGCGATCGATTCCAGCCGACAGCATCATACGCTTTCGGTACAATACCCCGTTCAAGGGGTATTGGGAAACCGGAACTATGCACACACATATCTTTCCACCCGAAAAAAAAGAGGCTTTTTTGGGTATGAGAACAGCGCTGGAGAAGCGACACCCAAAAAGAGATGTCACGGCTGTAGCGCCCTTGCTATTTTCTCTTTTGATGAGATAATAGTCGAAAGTTCTGTGCAGCGTTATGGGGAAGCAATAGCGAGTTGTCTTTGAAAGTACTCTCCTTGGTTCAAACATTTTGCGGGGCCACGTGTTGGCTGTTCGGTGTCTTATAGCGTGGCACCAAAGGTGGTGTTGGAGACGCACTGGCCACTGGTGGCTTTAGGCGTTGTGTTTCTTTTGATTAATCCCCTGACAGCATTTGAACTCGTTTAATTAGTTTGACATTCTTAAAAGTAAAGGTCGTTTAGGTGTCATATGAAAGGAGTCTTATATACAGGGTGAGAGGCTGCCTTGTTTTCTGAAAAATAGAAACAAGACATATTAGACTTTACGTAAAAAATGACGCCTCTTTTCCTCACTATCGTTGCAAAGTGGTAACGCAGAATGCCTTGCAGGGCCGAGCTAGATGCGATCGCAGCGCCGCTGTTTCTGTCCCACCGGTAGATCCCTGCATATCCGCGGTTTACCCGCGGATCACCCACGGATATCCGCAGTAAACTGGTGGATGTGGATAAAACTGAATCAAATTTGGCGGATTGAGGATCGGATGCGGATGTCAGGGCGGCGGATGGGGATCGGATGCGGATATCCGCGGGTCCGGATCTACATTCTGTAGAGGCGGCCCAAAAACGTGTGCGACACAGTGTATAGAGGGAATAAGTCAGTGATACTATAAAGTGCATCTTAAAATGTGTTGCGGGAACAAAGTACTCCCTTAGTAAAAGGTGCCAATCAGAGAGAAAATTGCTCTTTACGTCAAGAAAATTTTGATTCTCGTCGGAGATTGCTTAAGAACGTTCTATCTCGCCAAAAATGCTGCCCCTAGAAAAAGTAATGAACGCAGAAGCATCCGTCGTATCTGAAAAGCGTGTTCTTGTTTGGCAGGGAAAGAACGGAAAACATTTTTTGGGCAAAAGAAAACCCAAAACGTACAAGCCACAATAATGCAGAAGACTGCAAGTGGCTTCTTCGCCTGTTGATCGAGAAGACTGAATTCGATCCTCTGGAGTGGTGGAACTTGCGCCAGCACGAGTTTCCGCACCTTACTTTTCCAGTGAAGTTCGTGCATGTCACCCCAGCATCAAGAGAGAGACTTCTCATTAGTGGGCAATAATTTAAGTGGGACGAACCAGTTTAGATCCGTTCATGTAGACGATATTTTGTTTCTTCTAACAGCAACCTCGACAAGTGAAACGTTGCGTGTGTGTGCGCTTTCTTTTTCTTGACAGTTGGCACTGAGTTGTTTTTAAGTATATGGTTCCGAGAATGCAGCGGAAGGCTCGTGTTTAAAATTGAAACCGATAGGAGGTGCTGCCATTATTGAATATTGCGATATTTTCCCAGTGGTGGACTCGCACCTTACCACATATGCACGAGTACTTTGCTGCAGAATGTGAGCGCCTTTCCTCTCCCACTTTTTTATAGTTTGGCCTAAATAAAATGACACAATGTTATTAGCCTGTCCTTTGCAAATTTACATGTTTATAAAATAGGTGTCTGCTTAAAGTGAATTTTACGAAGCAAAAAAAAAATTATATATAGTATATAAACTTTCAGACTTTCAACTCTGACGAAAAAGGAAGACCAGCGAAGTTTTACTATGGTGGGGATGAAGTAATGGTCGGCAGCAAGTCGGCAAGCATGAGTGGAAAGGCTCAAAAGGTTGCCGCCAACTATGAGTAACGGCGGCAACCAGACAACCGGTTGTCTGGTTGCCGCCGTCGCGCATAGATGGCGGTGGCTGTCCAGAGCTCTGTGTCATCATATGTTTGATGACGGACATGATCCTGGGGAAGCTAGCCCTTAACAGCTCCGCTCTAAAATTTCCTTCCTTTAGAGCGCACCTTCTGGACAGAGTGTGTCGCCGACTCCCAAGACGATCTCATAACTGCGATAATCTTTCCAGCGATGCGAAGTGTCTCTGGAAGGATGATCGCTTATTTTATAAATACGATAGAACAGAATAGGACAAAATAACTTTCACAGTACTCTGACACGAAGAGTTCGTAGTACAAAGGTAAGCAGACGGCTTATAGGACACCTTCAAATGCTTTTACTTTTATTCACGCTTAATTTCAAGATGTAAAATGAATGCGGAAATTGAGGGTCGGATGCGGTTCCGAATTTCGCGAGTGCGGTTCGGATGCGGATACAAAGTTTGCAGAGGCGGACCGGACGCGGATGATGAAACTGTTATCCGCGCAGTGCACCACTCACCGGCTGCGTTTTCCTCTGCTTTTCTGTCGCTCTCGTTAGGAAGAGGGAAACAGCGCCAAAAGTACGGAGGACAAAGAATGAGGAACACACAGGCAGAGCGCCGACTGACAACTGATCCAGTGGCGTACACAGGGGGGGGGGGGGGGGGCGAAGGGGCCGCGGCCCCCGCGAAGTTTTCGAGGAGGGGGGGGGGTCGGCGAGGTCACTAACTCTCGGGTTTATCAATATCAAACTTCGTGGAGAAGTTGTAAACAAAAAAAGGAAATAAAAGGGAAGGGAATGCAATATGCCATTTTTGACATAATAAACATAATAAAGAATGCGTAGTTTTAACGCCTTTTATCTAATATGACTGGAGAATAATCAATTAACAATTATATTCCTTTACTTCTACTTTTATTGCTTCGCGAGTGCCCCATGTCCCTCTCGCGGAGCCGCCAAAGCTGGTTTGTCGTCGCCAGGTAGTGGCCTCCGAGTCCCCTGTCTTAATTGTTCCTCGGGGACCCCCGCTCCGGGTGCGTACAATGCGCTGTGCTTCGCTCGAGCGCAGCGGGGCCCTCGATGTTTTGTAGCCTTTTTTTATTTTGAAAAGAAGCGTCGGTACTGCTCTTGCACCCCGACGAGGGTTTTTTCTTGGAAGCGGTGTCCGGCTGACGGTCGACAGTTAGGGCGGAGGTTTTGGGAGTTTTCTGGGGTCTAGGGCTCTAGGCACGTGTCCTTTCTTAATTGGATTTTGTATTGTCTGTGTTTGTTTTGTACCGCGTGGCTCCCATTGGTCTAAAAAGAGCGATATCTGATTGGCTCCTCGGATGGCGGGAAAAGTCTTAAAAAGTGAATATAGGCGCCTAAATGAGCGGGATTTGCGGTTCAAGGTTCGAGTACGGAAGTTGTCATCGGCAGTTTGAGAACCGCGCGAGATAGGGGCGCGAGTGTGCGACCTGCTGCCTTAGGACGAGAGCCAAGTGCAATAGTTGAGTGTGTAAACCATTTTACATCGCCCCTTTGTTGCGTTGTGTGACTTCCTTGACTTTCGCGTAGGTGAGCTTCTCTCTGTTCCGCTGAGGGAGCGCAAGCCTCTTCCGCGGGGCAGGGAGGAATCCCATGAGCTATGCAGACGGTATGGACAGCATCTCTTCACGAGTTGATGGCCCGTAAGGGGTTCACCCAAGGGTCTTCGCGCGTGCTTCGTGTCACCCTGGGGCGGGGCGTGGCGGGGGCCGCGGTTGCGGGCTCGGCTGCGGGGGATGTACCACACACAGCGGTGCGCTTGCGGGTTTGGGCTTGTGGCTAGGGCGTCCGCCGTGGTCTGCGTGGGGGTGGGTTGGGGCACAGCGAGTTGTCTTATCTTCCCCTCTGGGTTCTGATTATTGGTTGTTTCCATACGTGTATACTTGTTATTCTTATCTTGTACTTATGACTACTGTTTGTTTATGTTTACACCTACTCAGCGGCGGGCTAGCAGGCGCACATGCGTAAGGGTACTGACCTTTCTGTCTAGCCTTGCACGACGCTGAGTGGACAAACTTTCTCGTGCAAATAAAGATTATTATTATTATTATTATTATTATTATTATTATTATTATTATTATTATTATTATTATTATTATTTTGTGAGCGGACTTCGGGAACCTTAGAAATCGACACCGTCGAACAAATCACGTGAGACTTTTGTCGGTTAGATCAGGTTAAGACAGGGAGTAATTTATGGTGGAGCAGCTTTCCACTGTTTATCGTCTATCCATCAAGGTGTTCCGCCTTTCTACTTATGCATCATTGTTTTATCAGCCCCGATGATTGGAGGCTTCATGCATTGGAGTCGTGCTTTACAAATTATTTGTTTTTATGATTCTTGTTTTCTGCTAACTCTGGTGTTTTCTTTTGACGTGACTTGTAAATAAAAAAAGTAAAATGAAAATGCCTTCCTGGTGGGGAATTTCCGGGGCATCATTTTTATGTATCATAATCATCCCAAAACCAATATGACAACTTTATTTTAATTACTTAATAGGAGAATGCATAGTTATTAGAAAAAAAAAACTTTCTTTTCTTTTTATCTTGTCCCTCTTTACTCTCGTTGGTCCGCCCCCCCCCCCCCCCCGAAATGAAATCCTGCGTACGCCACTGCACTGATCTATTTCTGGAAAACCACCTACCGGCGTAAAAACACAAGACAAACATACATTGGACCATCGCTTAAGGGCACGTGTCACAGCTCTCCAAGAACGCGATTTCCTTATCGAAGAGCGCAATCGAGGGAGCACTGACGCACTCATCCTTATATTTCGAAATGTAATAAGCCTCGAATATTTTACGAGTCACCTGCTGACTGTGCCGAGCGACAATCGTCGTGTCGTTCTTTGTCCTCCGTATACTTTTGGCGCTGTTTCCCTCTTCATAAATATGCATAACCAACTCGCCCAACTTTCAACGGGTCTGTCGTTCTCTTTTGCGTTTTTTTATCTCGGGAAGTCCGGAGCTCACTCTTTTAGCCTCTGCTGTACCCGTGGACAACTTTCTGTTGCAATGCGGTCAAAGTACGGGAGCGCGTGCTTGAGCGCCGAATATTTAGCTCTGCACGCGCACTCCTCCTCTTGTCGGAAATGCCATAAAAAGATGTTTAATCACGAAATGTAACACCTCCCCATGTGAACAACTCGGGTCTACTCGAGAAAGACGTTCGGCTGGCACTCGAGTCTCGTCAGCGGGGTGACGAGCACTTCGTGAGTGTCCGGCTGGCCTTCGTGTTTGTTTTTCCGTTTCAGAAGTGAGAAGCCGGAAACGCCTAAGTGCCAGACATATAACACATTTTGCGTTGAAAAGGGTCATCAAATCTGACTGCCTCGACGATAACACAGTGCGTTCCCATAGAGCGCTCCTGGAAATACCTCACGACTCACGATTAGAGACCAGGAGAATTAAGAGCGGTGAATTAAAAAAGCTCTAGCACAGCTAGCGCGTTGGCACACACGACGATATCCAGTACTTGAGTCCCAAGCCTGGACGCGGAATGGTAGCTGTGAATACGGTTCCGAAGGTGGCTCCACGTGGCGAGACGGCGGGACAGGCTGCCCTTGGGACTCGGCGCGTCGCACGAAAAGCGAGCGGCGTCTCCGCGCTCTTGTTTCCCGGCTCTTTCAATTACGCCAGCAGCTGGAACGCAATTTTCGCCTTGTCTACAAGTTGGCCCTTTGTCGGCGCTGCTAATTACGAGAGCAGTTGCATTATTGATTGCACCGCCGCCAACATGGAAGCGGGCGACTCGTAGGGCTGCCGCCGCTGTGTACTGCCGTCGGCCCGCACGAGTAGGGCAGACCGCGCTTGCTTTTTGGCCGCCAGCGCCAAGCGTCCTCGCTGGCGGACTCGAGGCCCGTGGCCCCAGCGCGCGGTTCCCGGGCACCCCGGGAAATCAGGGACTGGCGGGCCGGACACGCTCGGCGGCCGGTCGCGGGGCCTCCCGCGCTAATGCGATGGAACCCCGCAGGGTCGCCGATGCGCCGAGTTCGCCGGGCGTCCCGCCGGAGCGGCCCGCTGGGGACGTCCCTTCCCGCGAGGCCCGGCCGCAACCCTGGCGGCGCTTGGACCGCCGCCGCGCCGTTGTCTCCTCGGCGCCTCGGAACCCGCGCGATTGGTTCCGGTGACCGCTTAGGTTCGCCGACGCTCACGGAGTGTCGCGGACTGCTTGGCCGGCAGGAAGGCGTGCGTCGCCAGAGCTCCGGCTGCAACGGGATGGGTTCCGACGCCGGGAGCGAACTCGCGCGCTGCAAGCTCGGGCCACTCCCGCTGCTTTCGATATTGGCAGTTCTCAAGACGCGTTTTCCTTCCGGTAATCCGTGCGCGGCGGTGTCAAAACTGGGCACTATTAATCATAACCAGCGAGATTCACTAAGAGGCTCAGCGGCAATCGAACCCCGGACCTTGTGATCCGCAGTTCGAAGTCTTTGCTTGGTGCTACAAGGAGGAGGTAAAAGAGAGGACTATAGTAGCTGGACTGCGACTTGCCGCCGACAGTCGTCTGCGCTGTACGCGGCTGTCCGCGGCGAGTGACACTTAGTACGCAGGTGAACATCGGCGGCGAGTCATACTCAACCCATCATACTTAGTCCTACCGTCGTCGGCGACTCATGTTTAATCCATCATCCGCTGGCGACCGTCGGCGGCGAGTTTACTTAGCCTGTAGACAACCTTCCGCGGCTTGTCATACTTAGTCCAGCATTCTGAGTGCGCGGATGACAGTCGGCGGCGAGTTTTATACTTAGTCCAGCATACCTAGTCGGCAGAGGACCATAGGTAGCGAGTCATACTTAGCCCAGCACACTTAGTCTGCAGGCGACAGTTGGCGGCAAGTCATAGTTAGTCCGCAGTTTCTTTTACTGGCAGTGCCAAGGTATTCAAGGAGGATCTTGCATTTAAAATCGCCGTTGCATCTCGAACTTCATTCAGGAGTCCAAACAAACACGCGTGTTTATTGGGCCTGCTGCTTACTAAGAATGGCGGCAGAGAATGGGCAAGTTTTATCTGAGTTATGGCTCGTATAAACGGGTCTGACTGATCTTTCAGAATGACGAATATAGACATTATGTGCCGAAGGAAGAGGTGTGAGAGATTGATACAACCATTTTTCACTCGGCAGAACAAGTTGTCTCTCATTGTTTTCCAGTTGACTTCCAAGGAAATGTAGTGAATATACTGTGAAATTTTGTATGTTAGTTCGTGCGCAGTGTAATACTTGCACAACGTACGATATCTGTGCGACCGAAAATATACCCTGCAGTATACCTTTGTACTGCGATTACTGACTGATCTCAGTTTTGCCCAGTTTGTAGCCTTCAAATTTAAGTCTATTGCCATGTGCGACCAGTACTGTGAACTATTTTGAAAATGCTGTAGTGGAAACCCAAGGTACTTGCACCGGTGCGCTACTCCCTTCCGTATTCTGACAGTAATCAAGTTTCGTCGCCCAGTCACCGTACCATAATCCACAACTTTCCGCCATTTAACAACAACCCCAGTAACGTCCCCAAATTCTTTCGTGACAGCAACTGCCTTGCCTACGCTTTGTCTATCTCTACGAAAATCGCGAAATCATAAGGGTGAACCAAAACATTGGTTTCCGTCGATTCCAGCACAACGCCCCAAATACTTTCGGCAGGCTGGACTCGTAAACCATAAGGCTTTTTGTACAACGCAAACAGAGGCAAAAGTGTACAGCCTTGACTCGCTGAAGATAAAACAGGAATACTTTTGGCTACCGCATGATTGACAATTAATCGGGTTACGCACGCTTGGTGGGCTATTTTAAAACTCGTCAAAATAACAGTGCCAATATTGAGATGATATTATATATTTAAAAGGACATCGTGCAACACGCGATCGAACGCTTTTTTAAGGTTGATCTGAATCATGGCAACCTGTCCGTCTAAGGCTGAACAGCCCTGTAAAATACTTCGCACTACATGGACATTGGTTTGTGTGGATCGGCCTTTGGCGGTGTTCGATAAATACGTTTATGGCACTTTGGAGCCGTCACGTCAGAATGTTTTGAAAATATTTTATAGCCAACATTACAGAGCGTTATCGGTCTGTAATCATTCGCGTGGCGTCTTATATATTTATGCCCGGATTTTGTGTATTAGAATTAGGTCCGTCCGTGTAAAGGAGCCGGGCAGGCGCTTCCGGTCGCATGCCCGCGAAAAACATCTAGCAGTAGAGGGCCTGGCGTTTTTCTTTTGAAACTACCTTTGCAACGACCTGAAAGAATTCAGAACATAACCCATCAGGGCATGGCGTTTTTTTTTTCTGATTTAATCGGATGCTCTGCTTATCCGAGGGTGATGCTAGCCCGTGCTTCATTTCACCCTCCCATTGAGGGAGACGGGACACCAGGGGCGGTTTGCTCACCTCGTGGCCGCGGCCGCGGTTGCGGCCTGGAGAGATTTTTATGTCACATGACCAGCTCCACGGGGACAAGGCAGTAACCAGCGCCCCTGCCTAATGGCAGTGAAATCCGTGTCGCTTCGAGTACAAAAGTTCAATTTCGCTCGCAGAAACAGACCGCAGAGGCTTTCAACTGGAGTCCAATTAACCGCCCATTTATACTTTAAAAGCGGCAGGTAAAGTTACCACCAGGGAAAGTAAATATGAGCGAAAATAAAAGAGAAATCACGCGAGATAAAAGCGGTGGCAGTATGTTTATATATCTGCGCGAGCGACAGAGTTTCTAGTTAAGAGTGCCGGGACTCGTCGTTGCGGCGTGGAAGTTCCGGGTGAAATCGCGTCACAAGCTTTTTTTTAAATATTTTTCACGTGTGTTTTACTTTTTAACTGTGATCCTTTTAAGAAATCATCCAGATCATCCACTTGCACCACTGCGCCTTACACGGTTTTTATTGTTTGTCTCACCTGTTGAATCAACACACCGGAAGAAAATAAAGATCAAGCCAAGTTAATGCGCTAATACAATCGTTCCGTAATGTTCATTAAAAGGAAACCAATATGACAGCATCGGTATGATTTTCATACAAACGGGGTCCGAGCAAGGCGTCTCGACCTAGAAGGCATATTTCTAGGTTGGCACACACAGACGGAGGGTGTTGATAAGTACGCAAATCAGTTGTAGTCAGTCCGTCGGTCGGTCGGTATGTCGGGGGACGGTTCAGCAATCGGTCACGAAACGGTTGAAAGAAATGCAGGTGCTGCAGAACCGAAAATGGCGAAAACACGCAACAGGTAGCCTAGCCAGATGTTTTGGGACGCAAAAATACATTCGCTGCAATTAGGGAAACTAACTATTAAAATAGATGCTGAGCAAAAAACAAAAACTTAGACAGAGCTAGGACGAGTTGTAGAATGGATCACAGCTTAAAAAATAAAAACACACGCGCAAAAAAAAAAAAATTACACCATGTTCCCGAAGGGAACCATGGGGTGATGCGGAGCATCGTGGATCGTTATTAACGGTGTTATTAACGGTGTTAGTAACGTGGTTAGTAACGTTGTTAACTTGCGTGTTATTACGTTGTTAACTTGCGAATGGACGCCGCTTCTCGTTGCCGTAGTTCAGGGTCTGCCGCTCGCTTCAAGCGTTTGCGCTCAGCGTCGCGTGCCCTTCGCTGCGCAGCTTTGTCTTCAGTGGACGTAGCGTTGCTGTTAGTTTGTAGGGTGGTGCTGACGCTTGCTTGCGCCAACCCACTAACTGACGGGACTGTTGCTTCCATCACACTTCATCGGAAGAACGGAGTGAAGTGGAGTGAACAGCGCTGAACTGAACGCGCGCAGCGCGCTACCGCTGCTTATATTCACGCTTGAAGGAGAGGAGACTAGAGGAGGAGAGTTGCGCATGCGCGCGCGGTGTGAGTAGAAGCGAACGCACGCGAAGTGCACGCAGCTGGTAGAGAGAGAGCGGAGAGTGTAGCGCGCAGCTGTTGGAGAGAGGGAAGGAGGAGAGTTGCGCATGCGTAGTGTGAGTGCGGACTACGACGCCGACGCCGCGGGACATAGACCCGAGCAAGAGATGCTCCGCATCTAAAAAAAACATTGACGTGAGTTGAATTCGGAATTTTCACGCCGCGATGACAAGTCACAGTTCTCTTATTCCTGGACTACAGCAGAAGGCCCGAAACTCCGCCGCTGCCGCAGATATGTAAATATACTGGCCAGGCACGTAGCCAGGATTTTTTTTTTTTTTGGGGGGGGGGGGGGGCTCATGAAAAAGTCACAGCATATCCACGTGGTGAATGATGATGAGTGGGCGAAGCTCCGGAGTGAATCGTCGGTAAACCAGCGATTCTTCCGTTAATTCGCCCACTCATCGCCATGTAAAGACGTGAGAAACACTGTGTGTGTGTGTATACAAACCACAATCTATCACACACACCACAGCTATGGCCGAACGAAACGTCTAGAAAGTCTCGCTTAAACCGCGCGTCGGCACCTTCGGGCTGAGCTCGCCTGATGCGTTTTGCAGACGCCTCACGAGCTCTCGCTGCATCGGGGTCTGCCTGCCGATACGCGCGCTTTCTTGCCGCTTCCCGTTCCCTGACGTTCTGCAGATCCTCTTGGCGCCGCTGCCGTGCCGCTTCGGCTTCCCGCTCTCGTACGGCCGGATCTTGGCGACGCTGCCGTGCCGCCTGACGACATGCTTCGGCCTCTCGCTCTCGCACGGCTGGATTCTGTCTGCGAGCGCGCGCTGCCGCCGCCTTGCGCGCTCTCCGCTCCGCAGCCTTGTCTACTGCCTCCATCCAGCTAAACTACGAGCAGCGCCAAGAGCGAGTGCCTTTTATAACATGAGCTAAGCGCCATCTGTCATCTCTACATAAAGTTAATTCCGGAACACGCCATCTCTTGAGCCATTCATAAACTAAACCTCGAAGTGGCTACATACCCACAACTAGGAGGGACAGACCCACGCCTTAAGGAGCTTCGCCCCTAAAATGCTGTATGAGGGGAGGAGGGAGAGGAGTCCCCAGAAAAATGAAAGATATCGGGGGGTGGGGGCGCCCCCCCCCCTGGCTAGGTGCCTGATACTGCCATCGCTTTTATCTCGTGGGATTTCTTTTTTATTTTGGCTCATATTTACCTTTCCTGGTCGTAACTTTACCTGCCGCTCCTAAAGTATAAAGGGGCGGTTAATTGGACTCCAGTTGAAAGCCTCTGTGGTCAGTTTCTGCGAGCGAAATTAAACTTCTGTACTCGAAGCTACACGGATTTCTCTGCTATTAGGCAGGGACGCTAAGTACTTCCTTGTCCCCATGGAGCTGGTCACGTGACATGAAAATCCCCCTTGGCCGCAACCGCGGCCGCGAGATGAATCAAACCGCCCCAGGTCCTCAAGTTGCGAATACCATGGAGAAAAAGAGGGGGGGGGGGACGTAAGCTCGTTTTCCAAACATTGTACAAATTTTCAATGACGTCACTTGCTCAGAGATAATAAAGGGAAAGGGCGCGTGAGAATGTAGCTTCCGCTGCGTTAACGAGGCGCTTCTTCCCACCAGAGAGGAGGGTGGACTGACGTCCGCGCAAGTCATTTATTGTTTCAATGATAATTGCTTATTGTTCCGCTATACTCTATTTCAGGGAATGCCTTTACCATGTACTATCTTCGCTCATCATGGACGCTATACAAAGATAAACTGATTCATTTAGTAGAGCCTTTACATTCCAATTACTCGCATTATATCTGATAGCTTTAACCCTTGGTAAAACGAAACAGTTTATGTTCACGCCTACCTTCCCTCTAAAAAACTACAATCGAGCTATATCAATCTACACCTAGGCTTCTTGAAACGCTTATCACGACTGTGTTAAAGGGGCCCTGCAATCACTTTTTTACTAATTTCTAATTTGCACCAAACCTGAGCGCACTGAACGTAGTAACTTAATGACACTTTTCTTTTCTCGAATTTCGCTTTATTTTAAAAGTTATAGGCAAATTAAAATTACAAAAACAAGCAAAAAAATAACCTCCTTCATGACGTCCTTGGTTGCTTGAGTGGCCGTGAACTAGACGAGGGGTAGTGAGCTGAGCGAGCGCTCACGGCTGCCGTACTCCGTGTCGACGGCGCGAGAGGGCGCCACTAAAGCGTGTTCTGGATAGGCTGTATGTAGCAGGCAGCTAGAGCGGCTCTCATTGCATTTGCTGCGCGATTAAACACAAATTCGGCATGACACTTCATTGGCCACAAACGACAGCAAACACGGGGTAAAGATCAGTTCAGAATGGGAGCCACTTCGCGCTGCCATACCGCGAAACAGCCAAACCGCCAGACAAAGCTGCTCACCGAAGGCCTTGGGAACGCTCAGAGCCGGTCGGGTCCTTCGGTCCCTACGGCCGCAGCGCCGCCGCGTACATCCGGGACCTTTCCGTGTCGGCGCCTGATCCCACTACTCCTTTCTAGTATGCGCCGCCTTTTCCACCGCTTGGTGGCGGGTATGTCGACGGATCATTTCTTGTTTCCGTACTTTATAAACTGCATTTGTTTCTTTTCTGATCTCAAATACTGAACAAAAACTACTTTTATAAATAATTGAAACGGTTCGCGCCACTTATATTTTGTATTTCGACTAAAAAGAAGCTTTTAGCGGCTCTGACCAGTAGTAAGCCCAGGACCTAAGACGTCACATTACGCGCGCTTTCGGTACCGCGGGTCGCCCCCGTCGGTGGAGGAGGTTTCCGCGTCGTCCGGTTAAAATATGACGCACTGATATTTAGTGACTCTCTCCGTGCCCGCTGGCTTGCCCGAACCCCAAGAGACGTGGAAACCGCGAAAAAGGTAGACGCTTAATTATGATTGCAGGGCCCCTTTAAGTGCTACAAATCCCGTACTCTACTGATGAGAGAAAAAAAAAGATTTCACTAACACAACATTTTAACTAAAAAGCCAATTTCTTTTAATTATCAACCTAGCGTTTTTTTATTTCTATTGCAATTTGTGAGACAAACAGCGTCCTCAATCTAGAGCAATTCTTTTATTTTACATTTTTATAACCTTTCCAAAGATTTCTAACTCATTCCAGTGCTCTCACCCTCATATGAACTGCATATCATTGCTTCCCAGATCCACGTGCCGGTGTACTGAAGAAGGGCTGACCAGCTGAAGGTGTCCTCTTGTCTGCATAGCAGTGACCAAAATAACTCCCGGATAGTATTAGACACTGTCAAAAATATCTCCTCCACTTTCTTCTGCGACAAATTCTCACAGCTTTACGGAAATTTCAATGTGATCGGTAAGTGAGTACCGCAATATGTCACCGTTCACAAGACGGGTGGCAGCTAGCTAAACGTTAATTACTGACCCATTTTTCACTGTTATTTCTTCTAAACTTTTGGAGCATGTATTAATATTAAATCACGACCGCCGTGATGGAGCGCAGCAGCAGTATTCTATCTCCATGTAACTTAGCATTCGTTTGAAAGAGCTGCACGCGCGCATCTATCGCGGCAATGCAGAAAGAGGCGTTTTGCAACTCTGGTAAGCGCCGCTGCAGGAAGCTTCTGCGTCTCAGCAACTCTCGTTGACGGGCCAGGTGCGTGACGTCACGGAAGTGGTGAGGAAGCCTGAAGTTATTTAGGTGGTGTTGGCTGGAGGCGATCGAATGGGGACACAGCAACGTGGCGGCAGGGATGGGAATTTTAGTTGCAGTGGGTCAGACTGGCAAAAAACCCCGGGGTGCGAGGAACAAATATGGATTTAACCCGGGAACTTCTCGCATCTCTGCTGGGTGTTTTGTTCTGGCCTCTTGGTGGACGCGCGCAGCAGGGAGAACCGTGTACCCACGGACAGTATAGCTAACGATGCCAAGAACAATGGCAACCCGGAAAATACCTGCTAATCATGGCGAGACTTTGTTGGACATCTACACGAGATCGATGGACGGGTGAACGACAACGGGCGCCTGCTACGAAAAATGGCGGAAAGGCTAGTCTTAGAAGTGATCAATACCATCCCAAGTAAAGAGGCCAATCAATATACATGGAGTACATGCAAAGGCTAATCTTGCATTTACTGCGCCCTGATCGCATCATCAGAGGCCAATACCGCAATACGCGCCGTGATGAAGCGATGGCGGGCCTTGTGTACGTTTCTTTTAATGAGGATCGGAAGCATAGGAAAACAGTGATGAAAATAGAATAATTCTGCAGCTGTCTACAGCAGTGTTGGAATAAAGAGAGAAAAATATGAAAGGCGTTTACAGCCCACTGTAACGCCGAATTCAGAGCGCAGCTCCCGGAGGAGGAGGGAGGGTATGGAAGAGGACGGCCACTTCCTCCTCATCCGTGCTCCTCCTTCACTCCTCCCTCCTTATCTACCTCACTCCCGTGCTCCTCGCCTCCCCCTCTTCTCCCTTCCTCCCTCCGCTCTCCTCCTCCGCCCCTCTTCCATCCCCCCTGCCTCTTTCTCCTTCTCCTCCCTTCTCCTCCCTCTTCTCCTCCTCCTCCTCCTCCATCCTCCCTCCGCCCGCGGTGCATTATGGGAAATGTCCCGCCAATACGTAACGTGTGGTGTCACCGCTTGTGCATTATGGGACGTTTCCAATGATGCACCGCGTGGTTATGCCAACTGGCGACGATGACGCTGACGCGTTACACCGACGTGCTACGCCGACGCGTTACGGCTACGCCGACGGCGACGCCAACGCCGCAATCATGCCGGAAATCGGCGCCCTAAGAGTCTGCGCTCGAAAAGCGGCAGGACACCAGTCGGCCGTGTCTTTCCCAAATGGCTGCGAGAGTAAGGTAGTTGAAATGTTTGAGATGAGCGACGAAGAGGAAGAACGGGCCACGGCACGTGGAGATACGTAGATGCAGTGAAACAGCCGATAAGACAGCATTTAGCAAATAGTCGTGGTGGACGAAGGCGACGGAAGCGATGGTAAAATGGAAAGCTCCAGGGCTGTAATCCAATTGCGAAAAGAGGTGAATCGGCCGCGCCGTTTCGAACTCCACACAAGATCCACCCGCAAAGCCGCAAAAAAGTAAAAAAAAATGCACAAAAAAACAAAAAAGGAACTACCTAAGCAATTGTTACAACGAGGAAGCTGGCTGCTGCAGTCCTAGATAAAATTAAGGGAAAACTACGTTCCAGTGCGAAAGATGCGCCCAGGAAGTTTTGAAGCTTATCTGGGAACCCTGGACGGCAGAGATTAAACTCCTGTCACCGCAGACGAAGCGCCCATTATTTAGAGGTGGGCACGCTTGACCAGTGTCGTACGGAACATTCGATGGAAGTGTTAGCGCCACACGACACGAGCCGCGCAAAACTATCACCACAGAGAGCAGCACGGAGATGTACACTCGCGGGTACCGACGAGAAGGTTGTCCTGCTGTCAACCGTACGTGCTCTGGCCCATACCCAAGAGCAGCACGGCTCTCCAGGCGGAGCATGAAATACCAGCGTGCGTCACTCGAAGCACTACAGAAGCCAGTTCGAGAGAACACCTAGCTGAGATCTTCACTGACATCCTAGTCGTAAGACATCCTGTACCCTAGAGACTGTGGGCGAGGGAAGGTTGTGCTTGTGCCAAATAAATGAGGAGATCGGCGCTACCTCCTGAACTGCAGGCCCCCTTACAGTCCGCGGTATTGTGTACAAGGTTTTTGCTTGCATGCCCTGAAAGAGCGCTTGACAAGCATGGCCGGAAAATGAGGGTCTTCTAACCGAGCTCAAAAGGGAGGGGTTTCGTCGTGGCCGGTGTTGTGGCCAGTGTTCTCCAGGCAGCCTCAAAGCAGGGCCAGGCCAGGA